>JAOTON010000183.1:715000-1152500 GCA_034440635.1 Lepas anatifera | reverse complement strand
TTTCCGTCGGTGGATGCTGGCCGTGCACCGAGTGGCGCGGGAACACCTCCTGACCCTGACGCCTGGCGGCCGCCCCCGGCGCACACTTGTCCCAAAAAGCCTGCTCCGTCCCTCCCCCAGGCCAGAAGACGCCGGCCCCGTCTGCCGCGTATGGCCTGCCAGCTTAGTGTAATCACGTCACGTGCACGGCGTCAGCCATCGCATTTAGTCATCGGAAACATCCAGTCGTGTGACGGGTGTGACGAAGGCGTCTCACTCAGATTCCCAGTCCGTCCCTCAGCCCAGCCGTGACACGGACATCGGCAACTGTGACGGGTGGCACAGAAACGAGCGCGGCCCAGCTCGATTGTGACATCTCCGTAATTAATTCATTAATCATCCATTTTTTTGTACGGTTTTATAGATGTAACGCCTGCGAACAAAACTCTGTCATAATGGGACAGAGTGTTGTGGGAATGACCTAGGACCCTAAAAAAGATGATACAGATGACAGTAAAAGCGCTAAAAGACTGGCAGCCTAAAACGCCAAAGTCCAGAAACTAAAACGTCTAAACCCTAAAAAGCCCAAAAAGGCTACGTCAAGGTAAAGATAAGAAGAAAAAAGCGTGGGATGAGGACTTAAGCGTGGGATGAGGACTTCCGAGAACTTATAATGGGACATCCAGAAAAATATACCCCGAGAAACACTACCAAAAGATAGACATGTTTCATAAAGCTTAGGGTGCTTCATGCAAGTTTCTAACATACAATAAACCTCCTAAAACATAATGGAGGATACTTGATAAGCATTAGCTCGATGAGATATCAACACGTAGCTCTGGGAGATCCTCACTGCAGAGAATGAAGCCTTCCAAGCCCTTGCAGATGCCCCGGGAAGTGTCCACACCAGCTTGTAAAGAGATCCAAGGTTTTTAGCGCAGCTGAACACGAGAAACTCGGCCCGTGAGCGGAACGAGTCCCTCGTTACATCCGATAAAAATGTATTCGATTGTTTTTTAGGGTGTCTGAAGGAACTAGTGGTTTCAAATTGTCCAGGGCTTCTATTATAATGAAAAAAATCAGCGAAAGACCAGAACCATTCATCAGTGAATTTATCAGGAAGGTTTCGCCACTTTTTGCAAAAGAACAGACTTGAATGGAAGACCTATATAATATACCTATATTGCATAATTAAGAAGGAAATGTGCAAGACTATGAAACTTCGATCTTCTGGTTTCAAGATCATACATACACTTTTCATGTCTAGTTTCACTTAATTCTGAGTTAAGACTTTGACGTGATGTTCATTGAAAGGTGGACGGAGCATAATGGAATGTTAAAAATGCACGGAGTCACATGGAAGTCATCTAGAGTATATGGTACACAAACAAAAATGATCACGATTGTGATATTTCAATATCATGCTTTTAACATAAGACCATGGATGTCGTAAGCAGGGGAGAGGTGGGATGATTATTAGAGTTTTAGGGCACGGCAGCTACAAAGGCTATATGTGAGGGAGAGGTGGGAAGGCCTTCCCCCTTCTTGTGAATCAGAGGACGATCCCCAAAAAAGTGGACGCGACTTGATTTTTGCATTTTCTCCGTTATTTGTATAAATCTACATAAATATGTAGTTTAAGTGAATCACCTTAAATGTTTCATATGTAGCCAAAAGTTCGGAATTTGCCTCCCAGGTCACACCAGTCTCGCGTCTGTCTCCCCATAAAATTCCGTGGCAACGTCTTATCATAAGACACTACTAATAACCGAGGTACGACTAAATTCTGGTTAGAAACTTGGGCGTGGCATCCATGGAAAGTTTGGGCTGTTTTTCTTGGGGGTCACCCCCTCCAGACACGGCCTCATCTTCCCTGGACGCCACGTGCACCCAGGCACGTAACGCCGGAAACAATCACACAACGGAGAGATATTCTGTTGAGCCGCGCTGGCACTTCTTGGGGCAGCGGTTGCCGAGTGGAATTGCGTTTCAGGAAACAGGGAGCCTGAATTCAACAGAGATCTTGCCGTCTTCCGTCCTGAGGCGTTTTGGACCAGCTTAAGCGTATTTGGAATTTAATAATACTTGTAAGATGTGTTTAGGAACTGTAAATGCTCATTCGCAGCCACCAGAACGTGCGCAGCATCTGCAGAGATACGTCGACTGGGGGTGCATAGTACCCAAGCACGTGCAGAGATTTCTTGGCAAAAAGTATCGGCAGATTCTCCCGCAGTTTCTGCCAGGTGTAGATGAATACATGAATATGAATGAATGAATGAATGTAAATGAATGGAGCGCAATTCTATAGGGTCAGGGAAAACCCAAACTATATAGACAGAGAGAAGAGGGAGGTAATGACATGGTAACATTAGTTGGTAACGTCATCAGGCTTCGAGTGGGTGAAGCAATGTAATGCCCGGAGTTGTGTTATCAGACCCAGATAATTACGTTGCTATTCTGATGAGGCAACATCTGAGCTGGGATTACCGAAGCATGCTGCCGAACTCGACTTCTCGCCGCCTCCAGGGTCTCGTGAAGCGACAAACGCCTACAGAACACGCCCACTAATACCGCTCCACCAGCCAACAGCTATCGAATGGGCCGGTCTGCGGCAGCTGACCACAGCACCTTACACTGGGCATCGGTACCCCTTACCCTGGACGACAAGCAGCGAACCTAAAGTGGCTCAATGATAGTAGAGGGCATGCCGTGCGACCGTGATGTGGGAAGAGATATTCCGATATGTGAGCACTTTGGTTATGATACCGATATAGTGTGGATGGGATATGAATACGGTATGCGAAGAGGAGACAGGGTCATGGTCATGGTTTTGCCTGTGTGAGCTTACTAAGTGGTGGATGTTTGTCTCATTTATGATACCATGTTTTCTTCTTGTACTTTTTTATAACAGCTTTGTGTCGTTTTCTCCTGTGCAACCGTTTTTACTTGCAAATGTTTTGCTGCTTCGACGTCTTCTCTGAATGTGATTTACGGCCTGTAGACAACACACTAAATACGGGAAATGTACTGAAGTAAAGTCGCAAAGTGCCTGGCACTGGTCCGCGTTCTCAAGCTACGCACCCATCATGTCAATAGACGCAGGGATTTGATCCTAGAAGCGACACCGAGCAGCGATGTTGAAGGAAACATGCCCATGAACAGGCGGAGACGGGTTGTAAACACTCTATACTAGTATAATGCATACCGTGCCATGGCAAAGCATTCAGTGAGGTAAATGGGCTTTGAGCTCTCTCCAGGGAGTAGCTGGCAGAGATAATGCAGGCTATACCACATTTGGTTTTCTGAAACCGACCTGATGCGCAGCTAAGAGCTGGTTTTTACGCAGCACGAGAACAAAATGAAAAAGTTTCACAGCCAAAGATTAATAGTTTTCTCATGCACCCCCATATCTTCAAGTGAATATTATCAAATTTACCTGGCCTCTAAGTGTGTAACGGTGCTATTCTTTTTCAGGTATGAGCCAGGATATTTATATTCTGCAGTCCATTTTTGTTGAGATGGAAAACAACACAGGACGCTCGGGAATTAGAGCTCCCCATTTTAATTATTTTATTTTATCTCCGAATAATTACAATTGCTTCAGTCTGTAAGCCAAGCAAGGCGGATCAATGCAAATACTACCCAGACCTTCGAGAAATGCTTTACTAAACCGCACGTACAATTACGAATGTATCCCCGACGTGTGGGATGCCAGAGCTCCAGGCCAATACCTCATCTATCACTGACCCAAATAATTTGACGACGTGGCTCAGCATATATCTCACATTTCATTAATATTACAAGTAAAAAATGGAGATACGTGACCGAGGAGTCCAGCGACTGCTTGTGACGCCGTGAGTCCCGGAAGATTCTCAGATAAGTGTAACCCGATTCCTGTGATGCCCGTCATACCAACCGAGTGAGAGAGGGCGATCAGCATAATCTTAGCAGTTAGAGCCGAGTAAGAGAGGGCAATCAGCATAATCTCAGCAGTTGGAGCCGAGTAAGAGAGGGCGATCAGCATATCTTAGCAGTTAGAACCGAGTAAGAGAGACGAGCAGCATAACCTCAGCAGTTGGAGCATCGTTAAACCCAAACGATGATAGCACTGCTTCAAACCCGACCGAAGCAGCCGGTATTTTTGTTTGTAAATTGAGACTTATCCCACTCCCCAGTGCGAGAACATTAGGATAACCTTTCCAGTGATGTGATGCAGGTGCCGGTCGGCATGGAGGTTCGCCAGGGTTCAGAGCACCAGGCCTTATTCTGCTAACCACCGAGACTCTGTGTACGGTGCAGCAGCCTCAGCTTTGTCTAGGTCCGTAGTAATTTCAGTGCGCTTCATCGCAGTCACAATCACATATATCGCGCTTAGAAGTGCTGAAATGCCACACAGGCATACCAGCTCGCCTCATAACGCAGCCCAAGTCTCAAAGCAACTAGCCTGACTAACACTAGCTTGGGACTCCTGCAGCGATCCAAGGCATCTATCCATAAGCATTCCCTGCGGCGGTGTTTGTGTTTGTTGTTTGTTGTTTGTTTGTTATTTGAGTTTAAGGGCGCGCCAACCAGTGTGGTCATATAGCGCCCATTGGCGGTGTTTGTGCAAGCCCGAGCCCCCGAAGAGTCACAACCCATCATTTACACAACAATGGGGGGGGAGGGGCGTAGTCACATCCACCAAACACACGCTGAAAGCCCGCTCCGTGACCTCTGGCTTAGGACTGGGTGATTTCACGTCCCTTAGCCACGTGATTTGACGTCCCCTACCCCTAGAGAAAGACGACTAGGGACTCCTTCCCACCGGGACCCTAGTGGAGACGCCACAGAACCTGATGGCTGGAGAGGTGTATCGATTTGGGACCTCGGATTAGGGACTCCGGTGTCGTATTGTGATGGACGCGCTGGCCTTCCACCTTAATATATGTCCATACATTACAGGTATCAACATACTTTTGTATTCAGCGAACGGAATGAGAGGAGTTGGTAGAGCTAAACAGGTACGTTATCATTGACCATTGCAGACACGTTTTTCACAGCTTTAAATTCCTTATGACTGAAATGCCGCAAGGCTAAAAGATCTTATTCAGACAAAAGAAACTGAAAATATGGCACCAGTTTAACGATTTTTAGAGCCCAACTTATTGAATACAGACGTTTGCTTTGCACTGTTGCTACAACACTCGGCCACAGCTTCGGCAACAGCAGCGAATATCTAGCCCGGGCAAAAAATCACATGGTCACTGTCCGCCACGTTCTCCGTAAAGAACGCAGTCACTGGGAAATAGCGCAGCAATGTGAAAATTGTCATCAGAAGAATGATACATAGATGAACCATAACTCGCCACATGACACAAGAGCCAAACACCTTCATTGACTGAAGCCAGGAACATCACTTCTGAAAGAGGTTAGCTCCAAAACAGTCCTCACATTTACTCTAACCAAGCCAACCCCGCGCTGAGTTGATCTATGAGAAACTCTCATCCCTCCTGACAAAAACGACAAAACTAGATGCATTGCGACAAGTCTCCAGAAGCATTACTGGCAGTGACTGCTACTTCTTCCCTATACCTAGTTTTGGCCGAACAGACAACTCCTGCACTGTGTCAATGTCCCACCCCATCCCTCCTACACGCCCTCAGCCGCGTCCAGCCTGGTCACGTGCTCGTGCAGCGCCCTCAGCAGGAAGGTGAACCCGGGGTCAGCGGCCAGCTCGGCCATCTCCTCGCAGGCCAGCAGGAGCTCCGGCGGCGGCAGCGGCGCCCTGCGGCCCGACAGCCGCAGCATCTCCACCGTGCGCATCAGAAGGGTGTCGCTGCAGGAGGCCACCGGCCGGTCCGTGTCACGCTCCGCCCAGTCGTCACGCAGCACGGCGCGACACCAGACCTCCAGCTCTAGCCTCTGCCGAGTCTCCGCCTCGCCCTCCGCCTCGCCGGCCTCCAGCGAGGCCGACGCCGCCAGCTCCAGCGCCCGCACGAAGTCGAACTCGTTGGCGTCGACGTTCTCCGGCGAGACGTACAGCAGGATCAGCTCTCCGCGGGGAGAGGACGTGCATGGTCTCGGCGTCAATGCCGTGTGCCTGTCAGAGCGAGGACGGCTGGGTGTGCTGGTAATCAACAACAGACGATTTGGGAACGCGCCCCTAATCTGTAGCGAAATGCTCGTTTTGAAATCGTTTTCCGGTGATTCGATGGGCCCGCGTTGTACAAAAGAGCATAAACTGAAGAGATAAACCGGCGCAATTACAAAATCACTGAAATCCAGCAGCGCACTAGCTAATAGATTCATGACATCGCGAACTCCCAGCCTGCCTGTTTATTATTACATATTGTACCTTACTCAGGGAGCCTACCGGGATTTAAACTCGGGAAAATTGCCTAATCAAGCGAGTTGGTTTGTTGAAATGGTTACTACCGTGTTTCAAAACGCTGAAAAGTAGTGGCTCCATTTAAGGTAAAATGGAGCACCACACGAAAACGACAACAAATAGGTTCTAGTTCAAGGCACAGCCTCGGAAGAAGTGCCAATCCACTCTCCAATCCGGCGGACAGGGTGCCATCTATCGCCAAGTCGCAGAGTCTTAACTTCAGGACCGGCAGTGTCCCGTCACATGTATAGGGCACTCGTGGAAGGACAACTACCGGATACCGGAGACCGGAGAGCCGGACGTCCGCACACTACAAGAGAGGCAGAGGCCGACCCAACCAGAGCCTTCACCGCATCGGGAGGAGCCGTTCCTGTCCCTACGGACAGCGGAGTGACGTGGACTGTTTAGCGGGGCGCTGCCGGCTCTGTCGTGAACAGGCGAGAACCCGTTCAGGTGAACGCCCCAGTTCGCCTGCTCGAGACCATCCGGGCAGCGGACGGGAGGTCCGGGGTGGAAGAACGGTGGCGGCCGTGACAGCAGCCGCCTCTACGAACCCTTCACAGCCGCACGGCTACACCGCAAATGGAGGGGGTGTCAAGGGCAGAACAAACTCTCGTGTCTTGGGATAACAAACACTACCACATTTTCTCTGATCAGGAAACAGAGCGTCTCCTCGCCTTCGTGACAGCCATTTTCCGTTCTCAGACAATCCATGTTCGGCGGCTGCTGGTGGCAACCCACCTCTAGAACGGTGGCGGACAGCTGCTCCTGCAGCAGCACCAGCTCAGTGGCCAGCTGCAGCTGCTGGTGGCGACTCACCTCTAGAACGGTGGCGGGCAGCTGCTCCTGTAGCTGCACCAGCTCCATGGCTGGCTGCAGCTGCTGGTGGTGACTCACCTCTAGAACGGTGGCGGGCAGCTGTTCCTGCAGCAGCACCAGCTTTGTGACCACGTGCAGCTGCTGGTGGTGACTCACCTCTAGAACGGTGGCGGGCAGCTGCTCCCTGCAGCAGCACCAGCTCCATGGCCGGCTGCAGCTGTTCCAGCCGACGCTCCAGCTCCACTCCCTGGCTGCTCGCCAGCGCACAAAGCTTTGAGAGGCTCAGGTACGTCTTCTTCCTGCGGGGCAAACATCAACTGACTGCTATGACAGACGCTATCAGTTTTGTTACGGAAAATAGAAATGAGGGGAGCCACGATTGGTGAAGGAGGAGGACAAAAATATCGGCCTGGAGAGAGCAGTCCGGTATCTTTAAGGGGTGTGTCACTGATTACAAGAGAATCTGCTGAATATAATTTGCTTAACCTAAAAAGTAATAGTTTGTCATTTCTATTGTTTCCTTTTCAGCTTCCCAGCCTTCCTTTCAGCTGCATGGAAATAAAAACTGACAAATGTACAGAATCCAACTTTGGTCCCAACAAGACATACAGTATAAACTTCGCAATCGAACTGTGCTCAATACGGTTCACAAATTCTCGGGACATTTACGCACGGCTATCAATTCCTGCAGTTTTTGTGAGCCTAAGGAAGGGGTCGGCTCTCCCTCCAAACTATACCACAGTGACCAACAAGACCACTTGTCAGCTAGTAAGGTTGACTGAACCAGGCTCCCAGTCTGTGCCTACCGTCAGAGTTACACATGTCCTATCCCAACCACGCACAGCAGTAGCAGCCCAGCCACACAGCACCACCTGCAGTAAAGAAAACCCACCTAACCCAGCAGAGAAGCGGAGCACCCGCCGTGCAGCCGACCGGCTCACCTGGTGAGGAACTCTGTCTCGGCGCCGGCGCAGTGGTGCAGCGTGTCGGCAGCGGAGGAGTAGCGGCCCGCCTCCAACTCACTGAGCCAGCGCAGCCCGCGGTACTCCTGCAGAAAGCCGGCCAGCTCGGCCCGCCGGCACTGACTCAGCAGCTGGCCGCGGCGGCCCTGGTCCAGGTACCAGTTGAACACGAACCCCGCGAACCCCTGCGGACAGGTACCAGTTGAACACGAACCCGGCGAAGCCCTGTACACTGGTGCCAGTTGAACACGAACCCGGCAAACCCCTGTAGACAGGCACCAGTAGAACACGAACCCGGCGAACCCCTGCCGACAGATACCAGTTGAACACGAACCCTGCGAACCCCTGCCGACAGGTACCAGTTGAACACGAAGCCGGCGAACCCCTGTAGACAGGCCAGACATGGTGAACACGAACCCGGCGAACGGTGACAGGCTAAACATGATGAATGGTGAACAGAACAAAGAAGATTCCCTTCAGAAGCTTGACCATGGGACTCTTTTTAGTAGTGTAGTAGTGTCCCGACTGTTCCACAGCACTCGCCTGCTCGGAGAACTGGGTCAGGTAGCGGTCACGCCGCTCGGGGCTGTTGGTGAGTTCGCAGATCTCAACCAGACTGCGGAAGTCGGCGTACTTCTCGGCCAGACTGCAGGCGCGTTCGTACTGTCCGGCCTCCACTGCGGCAGGGGAACCCGCGTCAGGGCAGGTTAGTATCGGTCGGGGTATCCACCACCCACCACAAACTACAGCTATTTTGTCCTTCACGGTTCAGCACTACCGAATAGGAACATTATGATGAGGGATCGTGTGCATTATAGAATACACAACTGGACCGCATTTGCAAGTATGCGGGGTTCAATGGGTTCGTCACGGCACGAGTCGGCATGTTAACGACAGCGATTATAGCGCACGTACAGATTCAATCACCGAAAGCCGCTCCAGGCATCGGCTGGTATAGACTGCGGCGGCGTAAAGGACAGAGGGCGGGGTGGAAGGACGGCTCCGACACATTCACACACCGGTCAACCGCCGCAAACACTTGAGACGGTTCTACTCGTTTCCACAGCAGCAATCAAACGGGCAGGGTAAGTTTGGAGAAGATTATACACTTCACTGTCTAAAAAAACAGCTTCATGTCATGCGCGGCCAGAGTATTAGCCCGTTACCAGGCAGCTGACTGACCCAGAGGCCGGATGAGGGTGTACCGGTCCTCCTCGAAGCAGCTCTGCACGGCAGCGCGCCGCTCGCTGCTCTCAATACTGGCCAGCTGCAGCCGGTAGCCTCCCAAGATGGCGTCGGCCAGCTCCAGCAGCTGCCGGCACGCAACAGCTGCTGTCAGACGGCCGGCGACACATATGGGCAGCGCAGAGGCGGGAGCAACAGGGCAGGGGGCAGGTATACGGCCGACAACACAGATGGGAAGCGCAGCGGCGGGGCAACAGGGCAGGGGGCAGGTATACGGCCGGCAACACAGATGGGCAGCGCAGCGGCGGGGCAACAGGGCAGGGGGCAGGTATACGGCCGGCAACACAGATGGGAAGCGCAGCGGCGGGGCAACAGGGCAGGGGGCAGGTATACGGCCGGCAACACAGATGGGAAGCGCAGCGGCGGGGCAACAGGGCAGGGGGCAGGTATACGGCCGGCAACACAGATGGGAAGCGCAGCGGCGGGGCAACAGGGCAGGGGGCAGGTATACGGCCGGCAACACAGATGGGAAGCGCAGCGGCGGGGCAACAGGGCAGGGGGCAGGTATACGGCCGGCAACACAGATGGGCAGCGCAGCGGCGGGGCAACAGGGCAGGGGGCAGGTATACGGCCGGCAACACAGATGGGAAGCGCAGCGGCGGGGCAACAGGGCAGGGGGCAGGTATACGGCCGGCAACACAGATGGGCAGCGCAGCGGCGGGGCAACAGGGCAGGGGGCAGGTATACGGCCGGCAACACAGATGGGCAGCGCAGCGGCGGGGGCAACAGGGCAGGGGGCAGGTATACGGCCGGCAACACAGATGGGAAGCGCAGCGGCGGGGCAACAGGGCAGGGGGCAGGTATACGGCCGGCAACACAGATGGGCAGCGCAGCGGCGGGGCAACAGGGCAGGGGGCAGGTATACGGCCGGCAACACAGATGGGAAGCGCAGCGGCGGGGCAACAGGGCAGGGGGCAGGTATACGGCCGGCAACACAGATGGGAAGCGCAGCGGCGGGGCAACAGGGCAGGGGGCAGGTATACGGCCGGCAACACAGATGGGAAGCGCAGCGGCGGGGCAACAGGGCAGGGGGCAGGTATACGGCCGGCAACACAGATGGGCAGCGCAGCGGCGGGGCAACAGGGCAGGGGGCAGGTATACGGCCGGCAACACAGATGGGAAGCGCAGCGGCAGGGCAACAGGGCAGGGGGCAGGTATACGGCCGGCAACACAGATGGGAAGCGCAGCGGCGGGGCAACAGGGCAGGGGGCAGGTATACGGCCGGCGACACAGATGGGAAGCGCAGCGGCGGGGCAACAGGGCAGGGGGCAGGTATACGGCCGGCAACACAGATGGGAAGCGCAGCGGCGGGGCAACAGGGCAGGGGGCAGGTATACGGCCGGCAACACAGATGGGCAGCGCAGCGGCGGGGGCAACAGGGCAGGGGGCAGGTATACGGCCGGCGACACAGATGGGAAGCGCAGCGGCAGGGGCAACAGGGCAGGGGCAGGTATACGGCCGGCAACACAGATGGGCAGCGCAGCGGCGGGGCAACAGGGCAGGGGGCAGGTATACGGCCCGCAACACAGATGGGCAGCGCGCGCGGCGGGGCAACAGGGCAGGGGGCAGGTATACGGCCGGCAACACAGATGGGCAGCGCAGCGGCGGGGCAACAGGGCAGGGGGCAGGTATACGGCCGGCAACACAGATGGGAAGCGCAGCGGCGGGGGCAACAGGGCAGGGGGCAGGTATACGGCCGGCAACACAGATGGGCAGCGCCGCGGCGGGGGCAACAGGGCAGGGGGCAGGTATACGGCCGGCAACACAGATGGGCAGCGCAGCGGCGGGGCAACAGGGCAGGGGGCAGGTATACGGCCGGCAACACAGATGGGCAGCGCAGCGGCGGGGCAACAGGGCAGGGGGCAGGTATACGGCCGGCAACACAGATGGGAAGCGCAGCGGCGGGGCAACAGGGCAGGGGGCAGGTATACGGCCGGCAACACAGATGGGAAGCGCAGCGGCGGGGCAACAGGGCAGGGGGCAGGTATACGGCCGGCAACACAGATGGGCAGCGCAGCGGCGGGGCAACAGGGCAGGGGGCAGGTATACGGCCGGCGACACAGATGGGCAGCGCAGCGGCGGGGGCAACAGGGCAGGGGGCAGGTATACGGCCGGCGACACAGATGGGCAGCGCAGCGGCGGGGCAACAGGGCAGGGGGCAGGTATACGGCCGGCAACACAGATGGGCAGCGCAGCGGCGGGGCAACAGGGCAGGGGGGCAGGTATACGGCCGGCAACACAGATGGGCAGCGCAGCGGCGGGGCAACAGGGCAGGGGGCAGGTATACGGCCGGCAACACAGATGGGCAGCGCAGCGGCGGGGCAACAGGGCAGGGGGCAGGTATACGGCCGGCAACACAGATGGGAAGCGCAGCGGCAGGGGCAACAGGGCAGGGGGCAGGTATACGGCCGGCAACACAGATGGACAGCGCAGCGGCAGGGGGCAACAGGGCAGAGGAAGGGGTGTGAAGATTATTGTATCAAAATAAATTCAGCCAAGGCCTAAGGAATGTTTACCATACCATATTAAGCGAGGCGAATTGAAGCAGCGCAGGAGGCGGTAGCAGCAGTTCATACCGTGCTGTCAATTAATTTCCCCAATATTTCTACGTAAGTACGCTAGTACGATAAGTTCTACGTAAGTACGATAATTCAACTTTTAAGCTCCCTAGAAGTGATTACTAATGAAACCCGGGAAGCACGAAAATTGGTGGAAGTAAGCAGGCCTATATTCACCCAGTGAAATGCATGTGGGGAGGTGGGCCGGACGCGGCGGTGAGTCTCACACGACAATCCCGGCGCCCCCTACCTGCTGGTAGAGAGAGGAGCGGGGGGCACCCTGCTCCGAGGCCGGCAGCGCGTGCTCCAGAGTGAGGCGGTACTGACGCAGCAGAAGCGGCCGGGCGGCGCCGGCGCAGCTCCAGGGCTGCTGCTCGGGCGGCGCCTCCGGGGAGTCTCCACCGCCTGCTGACGGGCCGCCGCCACCGCCGACAGCACGGCCTGGCGGCGTCACACGTACACACTGAATACCGACCTCGCCACCGCCGACAGCACGGCCTGGCGGCGTCACACGTACACCCTGAATACCGACCTCGCCACCGCCGACAGCACGGCCTGGCGGCGTCACACGTACACACTGAATACCGACAACACACACTGAATACCGACCTCACTGCCGCCGACAGCACTCTGGCGGCGTTACACACACTGAATACCGACCTCACTGCCGCCGACAGCACACCCTGGCGGCGTCACTTACACACTGAATACCGGCCTAAGAACACACACTGAATACCGATCTCCCCACCTACAACACACACACAGTCACACCTGCCACACCCTTGCATTCACTTTCTAATCCACAGTCAAACAAGGGGATCACACAGCCAAACTCCCGTCATCGTAAGGATTATTATGAAAATGTTAAAAAATCATGTTCACGACCCTTAACGCACCGCATGAACACAGGACCACCCCATTGCATTTGAGCAAGCCTAATTTTGTTTCAACTGGCACAATACTTTTTCAAAACTTGACCAAACTAATCTGAAAATAAACGGATTTACAGTATTAATTATGTTTACAGGTAAGCTAGGAGCTGCCTGGTACAGAGCGTTAAGAGGACTGACGCTCATATCTGAGCCCCAAAGCACTTCATTCACAAGCCCGAGGCTCATGGATAATTCGACCATTATGAGAGTCATTATTTCGGGTTAATAATTACAAGCGAATGCAATTAACTGATTTCGTACGTGGAAGGATACTCTTTTCCGTAGGGAAGTCTTTTACTTGTTTAGATTTTAAAGGTAATATCACCCTCCATTTGTTAGCCAGATTTTTTAAGGAATATTGCAGGTTTCTGACGCTATAGATATTATCATAGAGCAGTCAGATGACGTGATCAGGAAAAACGCAAGAAAACAAAAACACTCATTAAATAGCAAGGCAAATCAAATACACAATTTCCTGGCTTATAATAAAGCGTTTTATGCCAAATACTTTTTGGGGACTTGAAATATCACGTTTAAGTTAATTTTTGTCTTAGTTTTGCTAAACAATTCAAACAATATAAGACTTAAATAGAATTTCAATGCAAATTCAGTGACCTAGGTGATATTCTACTTATACTCCCTGCATCATTCTTCTTCTACCACGAGTCAATACATTTATTTGAAGGCATTTCCTTACAAAAATCTAGTTGGTCAATAGTCAAACACCTCAATAATTCAGTACCATTTCCATAATTTTTACCATGGGTTTACTATCGGTAATTCGTCTTAGTCTTGGAAAATTTGACCTGATTGGTATATTTATAGAACAGTTTAGAAGGTGATCTAGCTAAAATGACGCCATCAATTATGTAGCATCGACAGGAACTCCACCGGGATAATAACCTTGTTAAGATTTAGCGAGATTTAGGAGGGCCTGAATACAAGACCCGTTATTTACAACCTGTTTTTCGTACTTGGTGACCCCCTTTCAAGTATGGTGACCCGCTTGTGAAGCTGTAAATACCCTCACTGTCAGCAATAGACACTGCTAATATAGCCGAGGCGAGAACCGCTCGAAAACTAAATGAAGGTCTGGTGATGATTTTTACAGACTATTTGTGAACCGTTTTAAAAGAAACGTACATCCTCACAAAGCAAGAGCCCTATCACACACCCCCCGGGCGGTCCCGCACGGAGTGATCTATAGCGGAACTAGTGCGAGAAATCCAACGCTGCCGTCAAATGAAGCGTTTGGAATACGAGAAACTTCAACCGGGAAACGTCCAGCGGTGGAATGTTTCCACCCTCTTCACGCTTAGGTGGGGCCTTCCCAACCGAACTTCGAGCCACTGATAGAAATTCAGCATGTTGCTTAGTCCGAGCACATAACATTACCCTCTCATTTGCCCGGACCTCCCCGGCCACTGTCCCCTTAGTAATGGCGAATTCGGCACAAAGCGTGATGCGGTCCCGCGGTAATCCCACGGCGTTCTCGTGTCCTTAGAGTCGGGATAGTTCCAAGCTCAGGGGTTTCCTTCCCTTATCTAGGATCGCCCGGGATCCGCCTATCTCCCGGATGTTCAACGTCTATCCTAAATATATCTGGTGGAGAAAGAGTTTTCAATGCGAGTGATAAGAATATTTTACAAAAAAACAACAAAAAGCAGCTGTCGCCATAGCTCCGTTGGTACATCATGCAGTCGCAAACCAACCGCCCGGCAACGTTGCATTGCGAGTGCATGGGTAGATTCATGAACGGTGCAGCTGGTATGATCAGGCACACAACAGTTCACAGGTTGGATGACAACCGGCCCGTGGGAGGGCCAACGCTTACCACCGTAATTGGTGGGTGTTACGGAATAGATTAAGCTAGTCTAAATGACCCACCATTCCAGGAACCGCTCGTTCAATGACAATTGCCTGACTCAAGTTGAAAAAGCTTGGCTGATACGCCAGTATGAAAACTGATCTGGCAGCATTTAAAAAAAAAAGGATAGTAACTACACGTCATTACAAAAAAAACTTGATGACGATGGACTTGGACAGACTAAATAAGCATCCAGAATCAACATTCTCAAGTGAAGAAGACACACATCCATCATATAAACGGTACAAACATCCCCGAGCTATGTACAACCACCATTAACAAAGAGCCGGTCCTTACCGTGAACACAGTGTTAGTCTCAGCCACCAGCTGCTGCAGCTGGCGCGCGTCGGAGCCCAGCTGCAGCTGCTCCTGCTGCAGCTGCAGCAGCGCCGGCAGCAGCTCGTGCAGCGCCGACAGCCGCCGGAAGAACAGGTCCTGGGTGGTGAGAGGTCGCAGAGGCGCCTCCCCGCGGTCCTCCACCACCCGCGCCACGGCCGCCTCCACCACCGCCGACAGTCTGAGGGCAGCGGAGCGACACGATCCACAACAATCCGTACTGGTGCAGGATCGTAACCGACAAACGCTACTTGCGTTGAGTTATATATTTTCTAAGTACATTTACCCAAATTCACAGAAGCTCATCGGTAAATTACACGTATTTAGAGCAGTTTAGCTAGATTTACCACAGTGATACCGGTGCGGGACTCACTGTTTGGACTGGTTGGCTAGCGTCATGGCGGCGACGATCTTCTCCTGGTGCTCCTGCAGGATCTCCGAGGTGGCCACCAGCGCGTCCGGGGAGCTGAGGCCCGTCAGCTGCCGGAGCGGCAACAGCGACGGCACGTCAGCGCCGCCCCGCACAGACCAAAACAGCGACGGTACGTCAGCGCCGCTCCACACAGACCACAGCAGCGACGGCACGTCAGCGCCGCCCCGCACAGACCAAAACAGCGACGGCACGTCAGCGCCGCTCCACACAGACCACAACAACGACGGCACGTCAGCGCCGCTCCACACACAGACCACAACAGCGACGGAACGTCAGCGCCGCTCCACACACGACCACAGCAGCGACGGCACGTCAGCGCCGCTCCACACACCGACCACAGCAGCGACGGCGCGTCAGCGGCTCCACACAGACCACAGCAGCGACGGCACGTCAGCGCCGCTCCACACAGCGACCACAGCAGCGACGGCACGTCAGCGCCGCTCCACACAGACCACAGCAGCGACGGCACGTCAGCGCCGCTCCACACACAGACCACAGCAGCGACGGCACGTCAGCGCCGCCCCGCACAGACCACAACAGCGACGGCACGTCAGCGCCGCTCCACACACAGACCACAGCAGCGACGGCACGTCAGCGCCGCTCCACACACAGACCACAGCAGCGACGGCACGTCAGCGCCGCTCCACAAAGACCACAGCAGCGACGGCACGTCAGCGCCGCTCCACACAGACCACAGCAGCAACGGCACGTCAGCGCCGCTCCACACAGACCACAGCAGCAACGGCACGTCAGCGCCGCTCCACACACTGACCACAACAGCGACGGCACGTCAGCGCCGCTCCACAGGTGACCACAACAGCGACGGCACGTCAGCGCCGCTCCACAGGTGACCACAACAGCGACGGCACGCCAGCGCAGCCCCGCACAGTGACTACGACTAATGCGGCGCGGCTGAAGGCCGGCCGCCAATTTTTGCTGCAGTCTTCCACACCTGGCACATCATCCTTTAGTGCAAAAATAATCAGCGTGATTTAGGCACCTAGCCGACAACAACGTGGGGCTTTTTTTAAGGAGCATTCCTGGTCATACCGTGATAAGTTTGTTTCTCCTAAAATATCCATTATTCTCCCTTTCTGGCCCGGTTTCTCCGATGTTCGAGCAAGAAACAAAGCCAAGTACACACGTTGAACGTAGCGATGTAGTCCGAATATGCAAACTAGGATGTGATACGCAGATAGTACTTGGTGAGGCCAATCCATGAACAGCACTTACCCTGCTCCAGAAGCTTATGGAGCACAGCCAGGAAACTAGAGCAGGAGCACAGCTGATCAGTGCAGGAGCAGTACTTACCCTGCTCCAGAGGCATATGGAGCACAGCCAGGCAACTAACGTAAGAGCTCAGCTGATCAGTGCAGAAGCAGCGCTTACCCTGCTCCAGAGGCCGGTGGAGCGCAGGAAGGCCAGCAGGAGTCGGTGTCGCTCCCGCTTCTCGTTCAGCTGGTGAAGCAGGATCAGCGAGCCGGCGCCAGACAGGGCCGCCTCTGCAACGGCGCACACGCGCGGCGGCTCATGGTGGGGTATAGGGCACGGTGACTCGGCGGAATTCACGGAGGAGTGGATAACAAACCGGAACAGCAGACACTCCTGTCAGCGTTTTAGGAGTTTGAAGTTCACACTGTATCTTTCGCAAGATGTTAGAAATTGTTTTCACGTGTACCTGCTTGCTGTTCGCCCTAAATTCAAATTTAATTTAAAAATCATTGCTACCAATGACTTTCAAATTCAAAACTGTTTTCTGAAGAAGACATGTCGTCGAAATATTAATATACTCTTTGGCGTTTTCAATTACATTATATTATGAGCGATTGCCGGTTAATTCTATATAGCATAATCATCATTCCTGTCAGCGTGTTTGTTATGGAGTTGTTTTTATGCCAGAAGTAGGGGAATTATCGATATCATGACAGTGATGACTATGGACTGTAAGCTTTGCCCGAGTTCAATATCCGAACGACGTTTAAAGAGCATTTACACAATATTTCACAACCGGATTTTCTCCCCTCGCGACGTTCCAGACGATCTTGCATACGTAATCTTCTTAACAGCAGTAACATGATAAGGATGAAGACCACGAGATAATCTTTGCAATCAATTATCACTGTGCACTGAGCCCGGTCCTGCAACAGGCGGAAGTGAAGGGACGCGACCGGAGCCGCGTGCGGTATCTTCCCCATAAATCCGGCTGAGCCAGTGCTTCTCAGTCCGGGGGGGGGGCGGGCACAACATATGCGAATAACAATAGCGAATGACGAAGTGGTCGAATCATTTTTCACGATATCTGTTACAGCCATTTTCATGTAGCGAAATCTTGCCGGCGCTACACTCGAGTCGCACCCCCGGCAAAGAACTGGTTTCAAGGGACGTCACGATTAAGCGAGAAAACGCCTCAAAAGTATTGAGAGCATGAGCGGGACCACCATGGAAAGGGAGGGGGGCAGAAGGCGAGCTGATCCCCTGAAATGATAAATTTAACACTAGCCCTTTGACGTTGAACGGAAAGAAATGACTTGATAAGTCCATCTTGCCTCCCCCCGAAATTCTGACGCTGCGCCGTCCTTGGCTGAGGACGCTGGGTCAAACCACTAAGACGTCATTTCCACGGCGTGGGGTTGGAAGTGGCGCCATCTACGTACGAGCGCGGCGACGGACGGCGGGATAAATGAGGGTACGGTGGAAATGTGGGGGCGCGAGGGATCACGTCAACGCACGCACAGAGGGCCAATCAACAGCGTCCGATAACTTACGCAGCGCCGCTGGTGGGGAGGTGGAGGAAAGGCAAGGGGCGTGAGGTCATTGAAAGGCACATTAATCACATCAATATACTGCCGAATAGGTACGGAAACTATGTCAAACAAGCAGAACACGCGCTGCATGATTTAGAGGCGGCCCAAATTGAAACGGCAATGCCTTGGTGATGAAAATAAATGTTCTTGCGTCAAAGTTAATAAAAGCGTCTGAAGAGGTATTGAACGGGTAGTAACGATTCTGCTTACGTAAGAGCTCTGTTTGTTTTGACGGAAGCCATCGTAACAAACATCACCTTTGTTTTTGAAACCCTTGGTTTGAATTCCGTTCAGTAAGAAGAGGAGTTTATGTGTTTCAGTAGGGGAGTAAAACTAATTTCACAAACAAATACCAAAGTTTGGCCGTTTTCTCCTATATCAAAGCATCTAATGTTTGTAAATGGGGCAAACATTGGACAGCTGGAGAAGAGAAAATGACCAACGAATATGAGGAAGACATCCAGGTACAACTGTTATATGATCTCCGGAGTTCCAAATGGACTCGACACGATGCCAAACTATACCCTCGATAATTTTATTGTTCCAAACTGTTCAAGCACACAGTTTGTAAGTTGGCATCTCTTACGACCAGCCGAGTCTCGTTCCACGAGATGACAAACTTTCCAGAGGGAGATAAGCGAAACGTCAAAATCAACATCTCGTCATTGACCAACGTCTAATTTGACCTACAAAAAAGAGTGGAAAAAAGCAAAACGAGTCAAAGTGGAAGGCGGAAGATTTTTGGGGATAGGGATAGGGCACCAACCAAGAAGTGTAAATGTGAAGGACGTTTCTGCATAAAAGATGGAGAAACATGATGAAAAGATGAAAACAACCCTCGTGAATGCACTAGCAGGGCCCTTTGCCAGCTCTCCGTCGTCGCACGCCGTCTAAAGGCTTGAATGAGCGGCAACCAGTGTTCAAAATGAGAGAACAAAATGAGGTGCTTACGCATCAATAAAAAATATCGTATAAGTCACATGCTGAAGTGAGCTGGGTGCTTTCTTCTGTCTGAAACGTTTCTCTGGCCTAAAAACAATAATCTCTGGCATGAAAATAGTCGTCAGAATTCGTAACGAATATACACTGGCGTGCCTACATAATGTATGGGCAAGCTTCTAACCAAATAGTTTTATTCAGATACTGATTTAAAGAACGTCCACTTCATGAGCAGTTTCATGATGTTCTGAAGCGCACATCACATAGCATCAAGTACAGCGGCGCCGATGGCGCCCTAAAGCTATACAAGAACACCCAAGGCTTGGCTTCGAGCGTTCGTCTATCAGATAAATATATTTTGTGCGAAAACCGACGTAGAAAGTTTCCACTAGAACTAGACAGCCTGTACCGAACGAATTCAAAATAACACGGCAGAATTCCAGAGAGCACAGAACAACTCGTGCCCGATTTCACGTACGCAGAATATTTTTCATCACAGGCCACAACTATCAAATGGGAGGCAGTCACGGTCCCCGATTAGTCAAAATTAACCGATAATGACGTCACAGTGAGAGACAACCAGGGTGAATGGTAAACGATGGTAATACTTTGACTAACTATGGTAATGTAAATCAAACACAAACAAGCAGACGAAGACCACTGCACCAGTGGTTTCAAACCGTGGGTCATGGGCCCGTTTATTTGGAGCTGACAGATTCATAGAGCCCCGCCTCAACAACTCCACACCCGAACAGGAATGTATATCTAATAGTGAAAACATTACAGCTAAGGCGGAATTATCTACCTGAGGACGTAATTATATGCAGGAGCTTCGTTCATCAAAGAAACTATCAGCGTTTGTATTTCTTGCAAGATTTCGAGCGAGTCCCAGAGAGTACCATGCCCTAAAATACGTTTATTCCAGTCCCCACGCGCAACATAAAAGTGAAAAGCTACCTTTTGATGATAGTAATCATCAAATACAAGGTGAGGAACCATGGAAACTTTCAACAAATACTGCAACACTTTCCAGCAGCCCATAACACCAGAAACATGGGTATATAAGGGGGTATATAATAAATATATGGGTATATATATATATATATATATATATATATATATATTTATATATATATATATATATATAAGGGGTAAATATATAAGATATATAAGGGGGTATATATATGTACATAAGAAATTAGAATTCTGATCTCTAATTCTTATACGTGAATGCATGCTTTCGTATTTGTGCTCATTACCACAGCCTCCCAGTAAGTGTAACAAGTGTTACCAAAAACGCAGATAGTTAGTAGCCTCTATCTTTATATGAATCTGTATCCATCTTTGAGTGTGCTGCCATGTAATTCTCTGTGCGCTTAAAAGTGGTCACCAGGCATTAAAAGTTCGGAGTCACTGACTTAACCATTATTTCAACACTATTTAGCACCAGTAACGGAAAATCACCGGATTCATACAACCTTATAAGAGTGCCTAAATTTCCGAGAAAGCTCAGAAGATATCGAAACCATCTTGTATCTAAGTTTACCACGCCCGTGCCCCAGTTACCGCTTCCCACAACTAGGGCATCCCGATCAGGTCGGGAGTCTTCGCTGGTTGAGATGCTTGAGCTACATACTTCATAAGTGATACTAACGCGTCAGGTAGAAACAACGCAACCAAACCTTGCACATCAACATTCAAAGAAGTATGACGCAGAAATCGCTGCTGATAGGCGTAAGCCTCTAGTAGGATCTCTTCCCCTCTCCCCAGATGAGCGGACTTCCCACCATCAAGTCGATACTCAGTTGATGGGTCGTGCGCTCGCAAATCCAACTCCGTCCGTGCGCCAGGTGTCCGTCCTCCAGCGCGGGTCGTAGCGGGCCACACGTACGTCCTTCCGTCCCAGCAGGCCTCCGATGGCCACCCAGTCCACATCGCCATCCAGCGGCTGAACCTGAGCCGAGAAGATGGGGGCGGGGTCGCCGTTGCGGAGGACCGTGATGCTGCCGTTGTTGTACCGCACGGTGAGTCTGGTGTACTCGGTCAGACTCAGCACCGGGCCGGGGGAGAGTACATTGACGGTGGTCCGGTCTCCGCCGGGTTTGGACCAGAACTGTACAAAAGTCAGCGAGTTGTATCCGATGATGATCTGCAGTTTCTGGTCGCTCTGCTCTGTATCCAGAGCCACGCCGCAGTCGCCACCCGTCATGCAGTCATACTCGATCGTCAGGTCCGAGGCGGGAGCGACGCGAAGAGGGGCGAACGTATCCTCGCCCAGGTCGAACACGGGGTCGGCAGAGGTGCCCTGGTCCTCAAACAGCCAGCTGTCGGCCACCCCTCCCGAATGGATTCGCAGCCAGGACATGCCGTTCACAGAGCGTGCCGTCATGAAGCTGAGAGACTCTGGCAGCGATGTCTGCGCGCTGACCAGAGACGGGTTCTCTTCAGGGCCAAGCTGCATGAGGCCATTACACCAGGAGATGTTCAGGCGGCTGTAGTTCCCCACGGTTAGCATACCCTCGGTTTCGGCGTAGGGGACGAGGCTCGAGACTAACCCGTCGTCATTGGTGACGGAAAGAATGGCATACGTGGGACCTAACCCGAACTGAAGACGGGTCCCGGCCTGAATATCGTACTGGGCTGCGCTGATGACCAGATAAACATCTGAGCTGCTGAGCTTGACGCTGATATCCAGGCTACAAATGCCGCTCTGCAGCCGCTTATAGTACCAGAAGGGGGATTCCAGCTCCCAGTCGAGGAGTTTGGGCAGAGCGAAGCCGGGGTACACCTGCCAGAACTCGTCCTTCAGCCTGCAGCTTCCGGCAACGCACACCATGGCCAGAGGCGGAGCCAGGACGGAGCCGCAGTGGGCGTCCGACACGCAGAAGTCTCCGGCGGCTGAGGCCGAGCACGAGGGGGCGCAGTAGCCTCCCTGGGTGCAGACAGTGTCGTTCCAGTAAGCCTGCGCCCGCTCAGCCTCTCGGCCGGGGCTGTCCGTGACGTCAAAGTAGGTCACCGCTGTGTCGTCGACCAGACCATAGCCGGCGCACGCCGGTTTGGAGAACAGCTGGCAGTTATTGCTGGCGATATTGCGTCCGAAGTTGAAGGCCTGGCAGTCTGCCTCCCGGGAGCATCTGTGTAGACAGTGGAGGGCCTGGTTCGCCGGGACCTCCAGCAGAGGCTTCTGGCCCACCAGTTTCTTCCCGGTGCGATGCAGGCTCTGAGCGTACTTGTGAGAGGCGTCGACACCGACAGAAGCATAAACCATCAGCATCAGGAGGCGATGCCAAACTGAAAACTTGCATCGCTTCATGATACGAAGTCTGGCACGGGATTTCTTTGTTCTGATGTCTTTCGTGAGATACGCAGGTAAAGCCTACGCTCGTTATTGTTATAGGTTTTCTTAGCAGTATGAAGCCTTTCCAAGTGAGGTATAGTGTGGACTGGTGCGACTGCAGCACGCGTTTTTAACACGACAGGGATTGCGTGGTGTCTTACGGTAAACGTCTCCCAGCAACCACTTGTGAAAAATAAAAATAACTTAAGTGCCTCCAGCACCAAAGTTCACGGTGCGACACTTAGTGGACGCGTGCCAAAATCATTTCCATTATTCCTGACCTGTTCACTTCAAGGCAGAGGAAACCAAAATAGCATACCCACGCGCCAATATTTCATGTACTTACCGCATGTGTGGAGCCCAAACACACTAATCAAACTGTTACAAATCATTGAAGGACAAACTGGGCCATGATTCGAACTTTCAACCTGATGTGGGGGCTTTTATGAACTGGTCGGTGATAATGTTTTATGTTTAAACATCACATACTCGATTGATTGGAAGGGCAGAATGGGCACTAACCACACGTGATTGCAGGTAAGAGACGGCAGAATAAGTCGTAACGGACTGCAGCACAGAGACACATCGCACATACGCAAGGCTAGTGCTTGGTTTAAAAAGGATGGATCGGACGGTATTTGAAACAAAGTTGATATGGCAAAGACTGCTAAATAATATATGATAACGAAACAACAAAAGTATTCTACTCCGATGCATCCTAAAGGCGGATCACAAAATAAGCCTTCTCGCCAGGCCTTGCTGGAGGTCGGAAGAACTTCAGAGCACGGAAACCATTAGCTTCCCCTGACGGGTGACTCAGGCGAAAACTGTCGTCATCAACATCATTATCAATTGTAATAGCTAAATCAGACAATAAAGAAATCAATAAAGAAATAAAAAACTAACTATCCAATCAATCATTCATCATCACCATGGTCAGCGCCAGTATCTTCGTAGTCAATAATAATAATAATAATAATAATAATAATAATAAATAATAATAATAATAATAATAATAATAAAAAATAACAATAATAATAATAATAATAATAATAATAATAATAATCATCATCATCATCATCATCATCATCATCATCATCATCGTCATCATCATCACGCCGCCCTTACCGTGCGGGGCCGACTCGGCCCAGCGGGGGTCGGAGGCTGGGTAGTCGTCTATGATGTCCGAGCTCAGCTCCACCACCGTCCTGTCGAGCTCCGAGTCCACCGCAGGTGAGGTGTCGCGGGGAACACCTCCTCCACCAGGGCGGAGCAGCGCGCCTGCCGGTGGGAGAGGCGGCCTCACTGAGCGGAGGGTCGGAACGGCACACAGATCGGGGGGAGGGGGGGCTCCAGGCCCGGTCACGGCGATAGAGGTGGCGCCGCCAACAGGAGCGACGTCCTGACGGGTACTGGAGAACAGAGTCATGTCCAGATCACCGGTCACATCGGATTTTCAAGTCAGAGGCGCTTGTTGGACAGTTCATAAAGGCAAAGTCATGGAGGTAGCACGGAAAGTATTATGTGCTATCTCAGAAGGATTCATATCTACTTGAAGATTAAATAATGCTCATATCATTGGCGCAAATGACCCTTCTTGGCCTCAGCCAGTGAACCATCGAACGGTAACTATGACTAAAACTACCAATTAAGATATGGTTTGTGAAAATAGTCCCGGTCTGGGATTTGCATGAGAACAATCAAATCAATCGCCTCGGATGAACGCCTACCCTAACCTAAATATTTTTTTCGTTCCAAACCCCCATTCAATAAGTGGGCCGGGGACACGGGCGGTGCCACGAATTTTCTGTTGTAGGGGACCGACTCCTACGACCTTGCAGTGACCGGTGTGGTGAGGAGGCGAGACTTGATATATTAGCTTTGAGTAGGCTACCAATGCTCGCCTTCGCATAACAAATCTGAGTACCGTCACCCCCGTATACGTCCCGGATCCCAGGAGCAGACGGGGTCAGCAGGTTCACTGACCAGATCCTGCTGGCAGAACAGCACCCAGGCGGCCCGCAGCCTGGCCTTGGCGTCATCGCTGGCCGCCAGCTCCTCGATGTCCAGGTGCGTCATCGACATGTTACAGGACTGCGACAGCTGGGACGTCGGATCAAATCCCAGCAGCGACAGGTCGGCGCTGCCGACAGACAGGGACGTGTCACTAATAGTGATGGGTCTGCACTACCGGGGGGACAGAAACGGGTCATCGACTACACAGGAATGCCTACATCGCTGCAATACAGAGGTATTGAGTTAAATCTTCCGTTAAATCTTCCGTTTGAGAAATAAGTTTCTCAGGTTCATACTCTCCGATGTCACTTAATTCAACACTGTCCTTTCCAAGCACGCACTTGCCGGTGTTAACTGACGCAGTGAGGTGTCCGGCGACACTGTCGGAGATGTCAGGGAACTCTGTCGGAGGTGTCAAACGACACGGTCGGCGGTGTTAGGCAACACAGTCAGAGGTGTCAGGCGATACAGTCGGAGGTGCCAAACGACACGGTCGGCGGTGTCAGACGACACTCTCGGCGGTGTCAGGCGACACTGTCGGCGGTGTCGGGCGCCACTGTCAGAGGTGTCAGGCGACACTGTCAGAGGTATCAGGCGACACAGTCAGAGGTATCAGGCGACACCGTCAGCGGTATCAGGCGACACTGTCGGCGGTGTCAGGCGACACTATCGGCGGTGTCAGGCGACACCGTCGGCGGTGTCAGGCGACACAGGCCGTCTCACCGGCTGGTGTCGGCGGCGGCGGGTGCGGAGGCGCGTCGGGCCGTCAGCCGCAGCAGGCCGTGCCGACTGGTGAAGACCAGGGGGTGTCGTCGCCGGCCAGTCCGCAGCCGATGATGCGCTCCCGCGGCGTACCCAGCCGCACCATGTCGATAGACTCGCCCGGCGCCGCCACTGTCGCAGACGGGGGCGACGCTAACGACGGACGGCTGGGAGTCATCGCCTCTGCTGCGGACCTAACCCGCACACGTCCGGGGGTCTGAGCCACCCGCACCGGTCGGGGGAGTGCCCCCCCGATATTTTTTAACGTCCTCAAGGAGTGTATGACGGGAGCGGCGTTAGACAACACGCCTGCATCTCTACCGAAAAATGTTATGTACTCTTTTACAGAACCTGCTTTTCTCATAACCTGTACATCTCCACTAACCTGTTTCCAATGGAAAAGTCATAACTCTGACCTGATCCCACGTTATTGATACAAAACCCTGTCCACACAATCTGTTGCTGTCTTTGACATTGTGACATGACCTCTGATTAATAATTGAAGCGTACTCTTACTACTGCCACATGATATTCTCGGAGTGACATCACTTGACCTGGTCTTGGGACAAGTTGAACAAAATATTCTGAGAATTATACTAGAAAAGGTGAAGCAGCATGCCGTTTTTGGGGGAAGGAGAGAGGTCTGTACATTCTGTACGGTTTGTAAGTGGACTTTTTATAAAATATAATGCATAAATGTGAGAGGGGGTGGAAGAAGGGGGCAGAAAGAGATGAGAAGGAGGGAGGGAAAGATGAGAAGGGAAAGAAAGACATGAGAGGCCGATTATCTAAAAGGTGGATAGGTACACTACACTGACACTAAATCTACCCCCGCAGATGAATCCGTTCCATAGACTT
Organism: Lepas anatifera; assembly: GCA_034440635.1. Classification (NCBI taxonomy): domain Eukaryota; kingdom Metazoa; phylum Arthropoda; class Thecostraca; family Lepadidae; genus Lepas; species Lepas anatifera. The sequence goes on along the minus strand of JAOTON010000183.1, from coordinate 1,126,286 downwards.
TGCAGTCTGCCAGACTCACGGCTGAGGCAGATTATCTGGCGGTGGTCGTGTACGAACAGGCTGTCTTCGGAGGCCAACAGCTGCAGCTGCCCTCCCTCCACGTCCTCCGAGGTCACCATGTGCCGCAGGATGTCGAAGCGGGCCCACTGCGACGGCGCCCCGGTGGCCACCTCCTCCAGAAGTCCTGCCGGAGAGCACGTGCTTCGCTCAAGCTGGACAGCATGAGCCCTGAGCACCACGCTGGAACTACTGTGATCTGGCGGCTCTGAGCGTCCTGTGGGTAGCTGACGTTTGTGATGGTGATGATGGCGGATGATTCAACATCCAGCTGTAATTCAAGCCTTGACAAGGTCATGTATATAATTTATATCACTTTGCCGGTAAACCATTTTGAAGAAAAAATGTTTGCGATGAGATTTTAGATATCGTTCAAGACACAGAAGTTAGAATGTGTCGGTAGGAAATAATAACCGACGGCAGTTTCGCTTTTAAATGGGTAAGCCAGTGCAAGACTCAAAGAGTATCAGGGTCGCTGAACATGATTGTCCTCTCCCCACTATTTTGTAGCTTTCGAAGGAACACCTGTGTCGGCACGCTAATTTGAGGAATACATGATGCAAAGTCGAATACCTATGAGTGCACAATTTCCAGGGACGATTTTTGTGGAATAGCATAGTTATGGAAAATTAATTATGATATTAACAAAAATAAATTGATAATTAATTAGTTCAGCAAAACATCACATCATTCATAATCTGCTACACATAGCCAGAGAATGCAAAAATAGAACAAAGTCTGAGGCATTGCAAGACGCCTGTCTCCTCTCATGCATGTTGAGTCGGCACCACGTTCAGCAGCCGCGGGCCGGCCCTGCCCCCCGACTCAGCTGTGTAACCCCCGGCACGAGCCGACAGGCCGCGCTGGCCCTCATGGCGTCACCGCACGCCCTCCCCGGCGCGTGCGTCTGCCGCGGCGTACTCAGCCGCGAGAAACGCCCGCTGGACGGGACGGCGGCGCCGTGCCCTTCATGATGGTTGGCAACGCACGAGAGGATTGGGCCACCCGCGCCACGCACGGCTGAGGGAGTTTCACAGCCGGCACACCGTCTACCTGCAGGACCTCCAGCGCACCGGTATAAAACGCGGCGCCACCTCCTGCCAGTCACCAGCCACCTCCCTGCGGTAGAAACCTCGCGGTATCCGACACTTCCCAGCACCATGATGTCCCACGGTGACGCCCGCAGCTCTGCTGCTGCTGCTGTCTCTGGCCCTGATCTCCGTCACCAACGCCCAGTACGACGACTACGGCGGCGACTACGACGGCGGCAGCGACTACGAAGGCGGCCACTTCGGCGGCGGCGGCGGCGACTACGGGGACTACGACGGAGGCCACGGTGGGGACTATGACGGTGGTGATGATTTCGGCGATGACGGCGGCGATTTCCGTCACCATGGCGACGACAATCACCATGGAGACGACCACTTCGAGGAGGGGCATTATGAAGGAGATGGTCACGACCACTGAGAGATGGCGATGTTGAAGGCGAGTCGCCACGTTCGCTTTGATAAGCAGTGAATCCTAAAGCAGCCATCCCGGGAAAGAACAGACACTTGTGAGTGTTCCCGCAGTGTCTAGCGCGGTGTTTTTCTCACCCACCACGCACAAAGAACTTATCTCACACGGACTGCTGCCTGCTTTTATCAGCACGCCTTCCCTTCTCAACAAGTGGTACATGGTGTTGTTCTCGTCGATCTCCGGTTCAACGTACGCGTGTATATTACCTCGTCGTTACGTTCATCGCACGGGTTAATGAGCCCAGCTTAGACAGGGAAGAGATGACCCTTGAATCTTTACGGCCAGCAATCAGCACGTTTAGCTACTGCTAGTGCTGAAAACCTCCACTTCAGTACAGGGTGCCCATGTTGTTACGAGACGCTTTGCGCGAGTCTGCAAAGCAGAGTTTTGTTTTTATGAATACACGTCACGTTACGGATTTTGGTCACGTTACGGAAGACCGAAATCAACCGCGTCAGGGGGATCGCTGCTAACGGCGGTCTTCCAAAAGCAGGTGGCGTTTGGTACTATCTAAACAAGCCAGAATCCTGACACACGATTCATTCCTTTTGGGAGGAAGTGTGAAAGAAAAGCTCTGATGCTTATTCTATAGACACACTTTAAAACGAGCTGTAGGTGAACCAACCGGCGACAACGTATTACGCAAACAGGCTTTGCATGTATCGAGCCTTTGAACATCTCAATCAGTAAGATTAATGCTTCAGTGAGTGACCTCGACAGCAGAGTTTTGTTACATGTCCATCATTCTTAAGTGGTAAGTCGTGGGTTCAGTGGGTTAAGTGGTAAGTCGTGCGTGCGTGAGAGGTATTAATGAGTGCGTTACAATTCATCAATATTTCCAGCAACATTGGCAGCTAACACGAATTCAGATTATCAAGTTTGAAATAACTCGATGCAAAGTAAGGAAAATAGCAAAAAAAAAACAGACTTTACCAGAACCAAACAGCAATGGCTAATGCGGCATCCTCACACTAGTCCTTTCCCCACCCAACGGCCTGCATTTCTCCCTCCAGCGAAACTAAAAAACCACTGAGCGCCTGGACGACGTGCCACTAAAGGAATGTGCGATATCATGGCATCGGTCGCCTCAGATACCTACCCTAGATGATTATGCCTTGCCTTAGCTAAGCTGTGTCCTTAAGCGGTACCATAACATGCGCACTGGAGGGGGAGGGCTCGAAGGCCTCCCCCTCCTATTTTTCAGAGATGGCCGGAGAACCGCTCATAGCAGAAAGACGAAACTAAGCCACATTTAACAGAAATTAACGGCGCGTCGATTGAGGAAGCAATTTTCAAAATCAGCCAAGTTTTTACTTATAGGCTTTCAAAGTCATATCTGCACTTTGAGATCGCCACAATCGCGCGCTCGGACCAGTTCGCTTGCATTGGAGACCGAGTGGTGACATCATAACGCCATATAATCGGATATTCAGGAAACACCGTTAAGCTTTTCACAGCAAAACTACATTAGTAAGGTCGAAAAACAAGAGCTTATAAAACTGCGAGGGCCAAGAAAATCCCTAACGTGCCCCTGCCAACGTGCCATTTTATCCCCGGCGATTCTTACGCGGCCTACACGGTGGGCAAAGTGACTATGTCAATATTGGAGGACACGGGGATTAATCATACGAATTGACCGCAGTGGACGCGCCATAGTCGATCATGCATCCCCGGGTACCGTGCCGAGTACCAGTACAATCGACGGGTTTGATTGATGATACGGACTTCCACTTCCAGGAGAGAAAGGACCCCTTGCACCTGAGCGGTGTTTACGTCATACGGCAACAATCGCAGCCAACGTTCAGCTATTTGGAGATTGCCGAGTGAGCATAATTCACTTCTAATTTTATGATTACCAGGAACAGATAATTTCGCTTTCCAGGACAAACATCATAAATCTTGTTCAGTGTCCCAAAACTCTACGGTGCTGAGTCAAATATATTCGGTGAGAAGAAAATTCAAAAGTGAAAATATTGTGAAAATATATAAAACTGTTATTAAAACTATTATTCAAATTTTAGGTAGAAGTGTTGATACAAATTGGCCAACGACCATACTTTTGATAAGCCTTTTACACCAGGACTACTGAATTGTGGTTAAAAAACTACACTTGAAAAATGAGAGGGAAATTTAGTGAAAATAGCACAGAATTTAGTACAAATTTCAGTTGGCCTGGGTGTTGCTCTCCACCCAGAACCTTGGGATTTGGAACAATGATCTTGTTGGCATATGATCTTGAGCCACCAACCTTAAGCGTGACTGGACGGACGGCCCAAAAACAAGAGGGAGGCGAAGCACCGTCTCAAGCCACCGGCCCGGTCAAGTCCCGGCGGAGACCAAAACGACGACCCAAAACCCCCAACAGGGAGGTGCGACGCCGAGACCCGGCAGTCCAAACCCCAACAATATTATATTAGCATGAAAAAAACCACAACGAACAAAACAAAAACCCAAACGGACCCAACTCCAAAACCCTAAAGCGGCACCCCGAGCGATCAGGTCTATAGCGGCCCGCCCCCCCACGTCAGGGGCCCCGAAAACCCAGTCCAGACAACCGGGGCCCTAGCAACAAGGCCCTGAGCTGGTTATGCCCTCGAGCTGTGCAGGTCCCTAAGCGAACGGGAGCCATCAGCCGAATGGGCCCCTGAACAGCAAAACCCAACAAGCCGATCGGGGGCCCCGAGCGAGCGGCCCCCAAAGCAAAATGCCCCCGCAAACGGGGCCCGAGCTTATCTGGGGCTCACGCAGAGTAAGGGCCCGAGCTGACTAAAGTGGCCTCCTAGCTGTTCTGAACGCATAAACCGACGGACCCCAACGAGCCGGGCCCAGCGATCGGCACGAGCAACACCCACTGGCGAACGCCCCCCCACCCCCCCACCCGAGAGACGACCAGAGAGTAGCCAAGGAGAGTCCAAGGAGTTCGCGGACCCCCCCCGCCCTGGGCCGACGAACACTAAAGATCCATCAGGGCCCCGAGTCAGTCTCGGGCCCGGATGTCATGGGGCCCCGAGCGGTCTCAGGCCCGCCCCGAGAGTAGCATTAGGGCCCTAGAGTGTCTAGGGGCACCAGAGGGCCAGGGGCCCCCAACTGGTTTCAGGCCCGCCGGGCGCAAGGACCCCCAAAGTCGGTTTCAGAGGGTCCGAGAGTCGGTCTCAGCCTCCGACCTCCCGAGATTAAGTCTCAGACCCCCAAAGTCGGTTTCCCAGGGGCTCCTGGAAGTCAGTCTCAGGGGACCCCAGAGTCGGTCTCAGGGGCCTCCGAGAGTCGAGCTCAGGGGCCACGAGATATAGTCTCAGTGGGCCCGAAAGTTAGTCTCAGGGCCAAAATTCTATCTCAGGGCCCCCAGAAGTCGGCTTCCAGGGGCCCCTGAGTCAGTCTCAAAGGACCCCAAGAGTTGATCTCAGGGTCCCCGAGAGTCAGTCTCAGGGCCCCCGAGAGTCAGCCTCAGAAGCCCTGCCCCCTGAGAATCGGCCTAAGGGGCCCCTCGAGAGTCGCCTCAGGGGGCCCCCTGTAGTCGGTCTCAGGTCCCTGGGAACTAATCTCGGGATAAGTTATTATCAGATACCCCATCAGAGTTGGTCTAAGGGGGCCTTCTCTCAAGGGCCCCGAAACTAATATGGGGCCCGAGAATTAGTGTCATGAGTGCCGCCAAGTGCTGGTCTCAGGGGCTCCTCATAGTCTCAAGGGTGCCACTCTCAGGAGACAATATTTACTTCAGGGGCCCCGAGTGATCACCTGGAGTCCCGAGAGTTAGGTTCATTTTGCAGCAGAGTGATGGTCTCAGGGGACCGTGGAGAGGTGATCTTGGATACCCTCGAGAATTGGCCTCAGGTTGTCCCCCCGAGTTTTTGTCTCAGGGGCCCCAAGAACCAGCCTCGGGGAGCGCTCAAAAGCTAGTCCCAGAGGCCCCTCCCCCTCCCCCCTCCCCGAAGTCAGTCTCAGGGGCATCCGAGAGCTAATTTTGGGGCTCTGAGAGTAATCCCAAGAAGTTCACCCGATTTTTGGTCTCACGGGCTCCAAGTTGGCCTTAGACCCCTGAGGGTTAATCTGGGGCCTCCTAGAGTAGGTCTCAGAAGCGCCAATTGCTCAGTCTCAGGGACATCCCCGAGTGTTAGTCTCAGCGGGCGCCCCAGTGTTAGTCTCAGATTGCTATCGGGAGTCAGTCCCAGGAGCCCCCGAAAGTCAGTCTCAGGGGACCCCAAGAGCTTACCTGGATGCCTCCGAGACTCTATGTCTGGGGCCACCCGAGAGCAAATCTGGAGGGTCCGATAGGTAGTCTCAGAGGTGCTGCCGAGAATTTATCTTAGGAGCCCGAGACATACTCAGGGGCCCCTCGGTTTTGGTCCAAGAGGCCCCGGTAATAAGGCCTCAGGGCCCCTGACAGCCAATCGGGGAGGGGCCGAAATTAGCCTCGCGAGTGCCGCCAAGTGTTGTTCATGGAGGGCCTCAGAGCTAAACTGGGAATCCTGAGCTATCGGGCTCACCCACCGGCCCCTGAGCTGAGCTGGGGCCATGAGCTAAAGTGGCCTCCTTAAGCTGTTCTGAGACGCTATATAGGCCGCCCTGGGGCCCCTTAGCTGAACCGGGCTCCTAAGCTAATCTGGTCATCTGAGCTAATCTGGAGCCCGCTGGCTGAACTGGGGACCCCGAGATGGTCTGGGATCCCTGAATACTTTAGAGTCACTGAGCTGGAACCGTTGAGCTATTCTGAGACCCTACATCAGCTGACTTGGGACCCTGAGCTTAGCTAGACCCCCAAAAGCCAATTTGGGCCCTTAGCTAATCTCAGGCGCCCCGTGAGAACTGAACAGCCCCTGAGCTGGTCTGGGGCACCTGTACTGTTATTAAGTCCGCTGAGCTGAGCTAGGGGCTATGAGCTTGAATGGGCCTCTTGAGCTGTTCTGAGCTCTACACCAGCCGACCTGGGTCCCTGAGCTGAACCAGACCGCCAAAGCTAGTTTTGGGCTCTAAATTAATATGAGGCCCCTCTGCTGAACTGAGCAGCCCCTGAGCTAGTCTGGCGCCCCCTGCCCAGTTATAGGACCCGCTGAGCTAAGCTGGGGGCCATGAACTTGAGTTGGTCCGTTGAGCTATTCTGAGACCCTATATCAGCCAACTTGGGGCCCCTGAGCTGTGCTGGGCCCCACAGAAAATTCGAGCCCCAAGCTAAGCTGAGGCCCCCTGTGCTTATATGAGGCCTCTGAGCTGGTCTGGAGCCCCTGCACAGTTCTAGCATCCCTGAGCTAAGCTGGGGCTGATACCTTGAATGGCCCATTGAGCTGGTTTGATACCCCATATCAGCCGACCTGGGCCCCTGAGCTGAGCTTGTCTCCCACAGCTAATATGTGGTCCCTGTGCTGAACTGGGGTCGCCAGCTGGTCTAGCCCCCTTGAACTCTACTAGGTCACTGAGCTGGGATCCGTAGGCTTAAACTGGTCCCTCGAGCTGTTCTGAGACCCCATAAAGCCAACCTGGGGGCCCCTGAGCTGAGCCAGGCCCCCCAAGCTAGCCTGGCTTCCTGAGGCAATCTGGGGCGCCCTGTTCGGAGCTTTTAGGGCCCTGTGCTTATGTGGGGTCCCCTTAATAAGGTGGTCCCATGAGCCGGTCCCTTAGCCCATGATCAGGTTTGGGGCCCCCAGAGCCTACTGATTTGGTTCCTGAGCCATGGTTTGGGCACTGGGGAGCCTCTATGATGACTTGGCGGCTTCTGAGCGGCATAGGCATAGGAAGCGGGAGAGCGGTGGTGGCCAGGGGAGCCACTGGCCCTCCACTGTTCTGTGGTGGACCGCTGCAACGCATATACAAATATCAGCAACTGCAATATAAAACAAAAACCCGGGCGGGCACGACAGCTTGTCTTGGAAAGTTCCAGTTTTGGCGTCTGCCCCCTGGAAACCCCTGGACCGAAAGCGCTTCATGAAAAAGGCCAAGGCACCTACTACCCGAGTGCTCCCAGATGGACCCCGAAAACTGAACCCAATCAAGCTCTAGCCCAGACCGCTCCCAACACAGAGCGCTAATTCGGACACGCAACCCGCACCACAAGCCGAGCAGCAGCCGTCCCTCGGTCATCAACGGGCGTGAAGAGCCGTCTACAGGCCGTCTTCCATTACTAAGTGAAAAATATACCACAGAGCTATTCGATGCGAGGGAACTGTTGGAAAAGACGTAACTAACACGTAATGTATGGAAATACCTAGTGTAGGCCGGTGTGTATACGTGTATTATCGACACCAAATGAACAGTTTTAAAACTGCTCATAATTATAGGCCCCTTGGGCTGGGGCCCCCTTGAGGTGGGCCCCCTGTGGGGTTGGCCCCCCACTTTTCAACCGGTTCCCACGCCCCTGGGACGGACAACCGTTTAGACTGCAAATCAACAACGAACAACATACAAAATGTGTGTGGCAGATAATTTGCGGACCGGGCAAAACTCGTGGTGCTGACTTCGCGTCTCACCTCAGATTTTACTACGATGCCGATTTTTTTAAAATCAAAATGTGAAAATACATTTCAGCCATTTATAACATACTTGACTTTCTCACCACATTTCGCTATAGGCACCAGATGAAGTCTGCCGAGACGATACTTCCGTAGTTTACGACATTGGATTCATTGGTGTCGGGTCAACCGTGGATACATTGGTCAGGATAACACCTTTAACCGTGCAATTCTACATCGCACTATTGTGGCAACAAGATCTTGATCGCCAATTCTGCCATACGGGAGCGCAGCGAATTACACAAAACATACCAATCGATCAACCTGTTTTTTTCTCTGGCGAGGATGGGCTGGTAGCTAAATGGAATTCTAGACAGGTAGATCCATATGTTTATCGGGGAGGGATGATGAGCATCAGACGCGATATCGTATAGCAAAGAGGGGCACGGCATTTCACGGGTCAGAGGGCTCGGATCGAGCCGCAGGGGTACGTATTATGGGATCCTGGATATCGGAAGAAGGGCAGAAGACAACGTTTCTGGGAACCCGAACCTCACCGAGGGTGCCGATGCCCAACCCTAAGGGAAGGGGTAAGTTTTAGGGGTTTCGGGAATATCCCACTAGCCCCGTCGGCAGAAGCCGGGGATGTTTTAGGGCGGGGGCGACCGCACTCGATGGGGAAATATTTACTCAGGGGCGTCACCACGGAATTTGAGTAAGGGGGCGGACTCTGACCCTACGATGGCGGATTGAGGGTGAAGGGGCGAGATAGGAATGTATTTACTGCTTTCCCCTGGATCCGCCAATGAAATGTCTAACACTTTACTATCCTTGACAGGAGGCAAAAGTGAGAAAAATGATATCCTTTCACAGTAAAATGTTGTAAAAACAATGCTTTGTTCCCGAACCATCGTTCCACCTGGTGTACCGCAACGACCTTTCATCGCAGAAAACCGAGGCTCTCCAATAGTGACGGAGCGTTGGTATCAAAGGGGGGGGGTGCAGATGAACCTTCCCTCTACCCGCACTCAAGGAGTTAGCGTATTCTCCCTCCTCTCACCACACCCATTGTTGTGCATTATCTATACATTTCAGTACGCACATACGGCGCAGTCACGATCACAGACTACGCCCGGACCGTGCGGGCCGGAAATGATTATCCATCCCCTCCTCTTCACAGTCCATGCCAGTGACGGATCTAGTCGGTAGGTTTGGGGGAACCAAAATCGAAAAAACGTCACGCAGTGAAATATTTGGCTATAATTTATCTAGACGGTAGGTAGGAGTGGGGGAGACCCCAGTTGGAGAAAAAAATCACGAAATTGAAAGACGTGGCCACAAGATGCTTGCCTTTCCGATCCAAGGACCATTCACTCAGAAGCGATTTTAAATATCAAGAGGACCAAGGCCAAATGTTTACACAGAGATTCACTGGTTCTGTTGGAATTTAACTGGTCCAGTTGAAGCACCAAAACCTTGCTTTTAAATAAAAAGAGCTGGGAAAAAAGGAGGTGGACAGCTTTGGGGGGACTTTTGCCCTGAGCTTTTCCGTTTGAGGAGGCAATGCCATTTTTGACCCCCCAAATCCACCACTGGTCAACGCCGTGAACGTCATACTATGATAATTCAGCATTTCAGGGATTTAGCTCCCCCTCGTGGGCCTCTCGTAATCCGAAAGAGCCAGGCATCGCATTGCAAGACCACCGAAGACCTGTGAATCCAAAAGCTAACGGCAAACTGCAACGACCGAGGGTTTTGGAGGAGTTTGGAGAAACTCTCCGTGTCCTGGAGTGTATTGGAAACCACCAACCTGGCATCATCGCCGGATTTGAGGCAAAAGCGACGCTCACCGCATAAATCATCCGGGCACTTCCCAATGTTTTGAATATTTTTGACTAGGTGGGTGGTGGGTGAGGAGTTCCCGGTATATAGTTGTGTTTAAGTTCATCCAAATATCTCACACGGGGATAGGACTAATGAGATAAATAAGTGGTTGATTGTCTATTGAGTCTGGCCAAAAATATCACAGTGACTAATCGCAGTGAGATCCTAAACACCTAGGTAATCCTGCAAGGCCCAGAGTGAGTAATTCTGTGGAGTATTGAACAAGAAAAGCAGCTAGATTTTTATAGTTTCAATCATAAGAAATTAATTAAATACAAAATGTGTAGATCCTGACCCATACCTTCTGCTGGACTTGGACTCTGGGACTTGACATGTACCTATTTGCATTGTTCACAGTACAAGTCACATGTGACACTTCATGAGTAAGATACTTCTAAAGACAGTGAAAAGAGTGGATATTGATGAAATTCCCCAACACATTACACTACATCTACCCAAAAACCTCCCCCTATCACTCATGCAGACAATCAAATGATCCAGTCTGCAAAGTATGGCAGCAGGCCAGACAAATCGCACCAGCCATCTTAAATTCTCGCACCGCCAGCCACCAAAAATTCACACCAATCTGGCATAAATCAGGAAGAAAAATGCATCCATTCCTACCCACACCATGAAATTCTCTCTTATTAGTTAGTTAGTTCAGGACTTTTTATAAGGCCCCCTCATGTGTCTTTATAACCATTTAGCCAATATTTGTTTAGTTTTTAGTGTCACCTTCCTCTTACCAGTTTCACAAATTCATACCAGGTTGATACAATTCACACCACTTGTTCCTGTCTCCAAGAGCACTCACACAGACAAGATCTCATCGAAAATGCCATACTTTGCACACTGGCAAATGATCCCCTCAACCTCATAGAAGTCCCTGATCACATTACATTAAATTTTAACCTTTTTCATTTTGTTCATTTGTTCCCAAATTAATAGTTAGCACAAGTCTCACCACAGAATTCAACACAAGGGTAAAGGCCTAGACTGGTGATGAGCCGAAGACCAGGGAGGCTGGGAAAGGTGTTGGAAGCTAAACATTTCTGCATGCCCATGCAGCTAATAGGGAGAAGTTAATGCAAATAAACCTGAGTGGAGTCCAAAAAGTTTTGGGGGATAGCCTCCCAATTTTATGCCTGTGTTTGTCAGTGCCTGGTCACATTTCTCTGTAGTTTTCTCAGATATTAGCCGTGTTATTCTGCCAGCAGAACACACATAGTATGCCGCACTCCTCATGCGCAGTACGGTATCTTAGAGTACAAGATACCGTACTGTGAATGCGTGTGGCATACTAGTATGCGTTCTGCACAGCAGAATAACACAGCTATTGTATCTAGAAATTACATAATATTGCCTATTTGAAGTCTGAGGGTTCACAATTTGGAATTTGAAACTTGAGTTTATTTCCATGCCAACAACAGGGGCCTGATTTGGGCCTTAAAAACCCAGCCTTCATGTATGCTGTTCTTATTGTAACTACCTCAGAAAAGGAATCTGTTCTACTAAGAAGTTGAATTAAGACCTATCTGTTTCTTTTGTGTTGAAATTAAATTAAGGATAGTTTTTCTTCATTCAAGGATTTCAAAATTCAGTCACCTTAGGATTTCTTGTCTCGCAACAACACAATGAAGCATATGGCCTGTACCCTGGGTGGGGCAGGGGGTAAACTGCCCCCTTATATTATAAATTTTAGAACTAACCCTATGGAATTTGGTGGACAGAACTTGGTTGAAAGGCTTATTTTGCCCCCACCTGAAATCCAGACCCTTTGATAACGCTGATGTGTCTACCATCCAGACCGCAAAACATGATGGGCGGGTTGACAAAATAATTAAGCAGATTTGAATCCTGCCCAAATTGGGCAGGTTTTACTATCACTGGGGAACAGAACTGTTTACTCCTGCCAATATGTGTTATATGTTTTTTTAAACAATTCAACAAAGTGCAGAGAACAGGGTCTGAACCTTTTTTCCGTTCATTTTTATTGTTTCCATTTTTGAAGAAGGCATTAGCAAGACAGATATGAGATTGATTGAGAAATTTTTAGATTGAGCTTGCAATTTGATGCTTCAAATTACAGAATAAACAAAATGATGAAACATCAATATTTTGCTGCACTCTGAAAAATATGAAAATCTCAAAACGAGTGTAGCTGTCAAGCAGAGTACCTAGACTATCTAGAAAATGCACTGGATAGTAAAATGCAGACACAACATAAAGCAGATAGTAAAATTGGACCTCTCACTGGTGCTTTCATGGTAGGCAGGTTTGGCTGAGGAGATAGGGGTCTGGCAATCGCTGACAGAGGGGAGGGGTCTCTCATTATGACGATTTCTGACAAAGGGGGAGCGGTTTGAACTCTTCCAAATTTAGCGGGGGTCATATGTGGACAAACCCCTTACCCAAAGCTTGTGGGTCTCCTTCAAGGTATCGCCGAAATCTGCTACATTTTGCAGACTGGGCCAATAGTAGAACCAGACAGTGGCTGAAGGGAGAGGGTGGCCAATCATCCAACATGGTAGTAAAATGTAGTTTTTTAAGGAAACATGCAGATAATTGTTGAGTTTGAGGGAGTCACAGCATCTGTATTCATACCAGTAAATGTTCAACAAGGACTACCTGAGCCTCAATATAGGTACCCTTCCAACAGGGCAGGAGTCGGCACCACCCTGTGAGACCTCCGCAGTTGGCGCGTCGTAAAGTCCCAAGGCTTCTACGGGCGGGACCCAACCTTTGTGACCAGTATCCAAAGCCCGACAGGTTTCGACGAAATCCTGTCGGTGCAGCCCTTTGTGAATTGTATTGTGTGGGGCAGAATGTTTTAATATTTTTGACAACGAGAGGGAGATTGGGACAGAGAAAAACTGGGAATATAGAATGCTATCAAATGATGCTAGCTTCAACCTTCTCGTCCAGTTGTCTACCATGTTTTGCAGACTAGCTCTGAACCCAGTGAAATTGTCGGTGAATATGACTATATCTTTGAAAAGATCCGATGATTTGTGAAATTCATGGATTTTCCTCATTCAGGTTAAAATATCAACTTGTATTTATGATGAATAGACGGACTGCCGAGATCATACGCCACTGGAGAAAGGGGTGGGCTGGGCCTTAGCGGGAGCATGATGGCAAATCCTGTCTGTATGGAATAGAACCCTTTCTTTGTATTCATATACTATCTGTAACCGTTAAATAATGTTTGAGCTATTTTCGTGGATGGATTTGTACATATATTACGTAAAGCAAAAAACAGTAGTGCTTAAGAGCAGCGTCTTACTACAGCTATATCAACTTTGCAACCATCAAACTTTGCTTGACATGAGCTGAATGTCCGGCAGCAGGCAGCGGAAATGGCGACCAACCATCGAGAAGCGATCCAGATGCAGATTCAGCAGGACTGGGCCAACCGCGAGTACATCGAGGTGATCACCAACAGCATCAAAAAGATCGCCGACTTCCTCAACTCGTTCGACCTCAGCTGCAAGTCCCGACTCGCAATACTCAACGAGAAGCTCACAAAGCTAGAACGGAAAATCGAATACCTAGAAGCCCGTGTTACAAAAGGAGAGACACTGAACTAGACTGGGACATTCGTTTCATCCTTTGTCGCTGTGAACCTGTGACGGTAGTTCTCTAATGTGGATGCAGAGACGAAAACTGACAGCGTGCTCCCGCGCGGTATCGGGGACCTGTAGAAGAGCTGCCAATGTCGCGCTAAAATTACCCGGGCCTGAACGGAGACTCGCTTGTTTGTGACAGGTACCGATTTATCCGCAGGGAAGGTCAAAGTGACGCTCTAAGGCAAGTCGATGTGACACTCTGGGGCAAGTCATTGTGACATTCTGAGGCAAGTCGATGTGGCATTTTTAATCAATGGATTAGAATGTGCAAATTATTTATTATAGAAACCAAATATGGCCTGGCGCTGAATTGGGCACATTTTTCGAAAGTTGTGTTAATGTTGGCTTGAGGCTTTGCTGGCAGAAGACTGGTGAAGATCACTGGTCAATTCGAAGGGACAATGTTTCCCAGCCTGCTGTGGGTGATCCACGTTGTGAGGATACACAGGTTTTGTGCGCTACTATAATGTGTGATGTATCATGTATCAGCCAATGCAGTTTTTGTAAGAAAATATAGTGTACCAAGCTTATCGTTATCGAGCTTTCTATTCGTGCAAAGGAACAATATGGAATCGAAATAAAATCTCAATCCCAAAATAAATGGAACTCTTAGTATTCTCTTAGAACTCTTAGAACTCTTAGAATGAAGCTGCTTAGTTAAACAAGATCAACAGGCTTTACAAGCTTTCCTTTTCTCGTAAACGCAGGCTTATCCCGACGATATAAAGATTATTGGCACAAAAAGGAAAATCAGTGTGTTCCTTAAGTTCAGCGCATATATATGTTTACGATTCATTGATGCAAATCAATTAAAGGCCAGGGCATGGACAATCACACTGACTGAGATAGCTATATGGGGAAATATATTTATTATGCAAATTATGATACCTAATCGACAATGGTGCACTGGGCTGAAACGATTTCATCAACTAAATGGTATACAGTAATAGTTGGGTAGCTTTTTTGTTTCCTGAACCCTCTCTGAAAAGCTGGATATTGAATTTTATGAGCCAACGGCTCACGCATATCGTACCATTGTGTACCTGACCCTCGCCTATTCCAACTGCACAACCGCATGGAGAGAGAGAGAGAGAGAGAGAGAGAGAGAGAGAGAGAGAGAGAGAGAGAGAGAGAGAGAGAGAGAGAGACCGAGACCGAGACCGAGACCGAGACCGAGACCGAGACCGAGACCGAGACCGAGACCGAGATCGAGATCGAGATCGAGATCGAGACCGAGACCGAGATCGAGACCGAGACCGAGACCGAGAGAGAGAGAGAGAGAAAAATATATATATATATTCAGTCGGGCGTATATAGAAATGGGACCTACCGATTGCGAAGAACACGGTGTTGGACTGGGGCGGGTTCTGCGCGGTGATGAGCACCAGCAGTCCCTGCGGCGTTTCCCAGAGGTCGTGGAGCTCCAGCTCTAGCTGGTCGGCGCTGGTGGTGTCCCGGTTCTGCCGAGGTCACAGACTCGTCCAAATCGGGACCGAACCGAGCACACAACCAGTGTTCGTTCAATGCGAGCCGACGAAACGGAAATCAAGTACAAGTTTGGATGGGGCAGCAGCGCTATCGGCAAGTAACGTGCTTTCGTTGGGCTGTTGCCCGTCAAAGGGAGGGAGAGAGTCACTTTAAGATCATTTGAAAAGGGCCTTGATGCAAATGTCACTCGTCAAGTTAGTTTCTGAGGCGGCCAGCATGGAAAACGTGATGCGGGTCCTTAGGCCGAGAGAAAGCGTTTTGCTCACTAATCGAACCATAAGCGCTGGAGGAGGATTGTCGAGGGATGAAACAAGTCGAATGTAGACTCCAATGTTAAATTCGACGGATAAACGTCCGGAATACCCAACTTACAGCTCGATTCCCCCTACAAACTACGAATTTTTACACCGGATATGAGGCATCACACTCGCCCTACAATTGCTATAAACGACCAATATATCGCTAGGTTTCCCGTACTTTCCAAAACGTCTGCATCCCGGCGTGAGCACCCACCCAGACGGTCTGGAGGAAGCTCTCCCTGGCGATGCGGTCCAGGTCCACCTCGAAGTCGACGCGGTCGGAGCATCCGGCGCCGTCCACCCACCAGCGCTGCAGTCGCCTCTCCGTCAGCAGGTACGCCGCGCGGCCGCCGCCGTCGCTCTCTGCGCATGCGCGGAGCGACACCAGCGGCTGCCGACAGCGAGTCAACGTCAGTGCTGTGTGTTGTTGGGTGGGGCTGTCAGAGCAACTGCAAAGGGATGGGTGTCTGCCTAAAGAACGTGCGGGGTATTAGGTAAAGCGTCAGAAGTTGGAGTTCCAGGAGCGAATCACGGTCATCTAATGATCATGAGCAAAAAAACAAAAATATATCCAGAACTTACATTCAGAAACGTATATCTCCTGTCCGTAAAGACCAGATAGTATCTATAAACAAAAAGTTTGCGCATTTCCCAAAAAAATGGAAAAGCAGTCCGGCACCTTTAAGCTGAGAAACAATCCAGTGACTAACTTCGGAACACCATGTCAAGTTTAACATTTAGAAGAAAAGGAAACATCTAGCTGCAATCATTTTAGCCCTCATCACCAGTACCTACTTAACAGCTTTATCAACTAACTTTCATTATTTTCGTCCCAAGATGCTCCAGTTTTTCCCATCTGCAGCACCCACTTGACAGTAGACACGCTAGTTTTCGCATAAGTTCGCTCTGCAACCGCCTAATCACTTCAAACCAACTTAAATGATGCCATCGTCAAAAAACCCCGGGTGAGGGAGTGGCGGACTGACCTCCCCGGGTGAGGAAGTGGCGGACTGACCTTCCAGGGTGAGGGAGTGGCGAGCTGACCTTCCCAGGTGAGGGAGAGGCAGACTGACCTTCCCGGGTGAGGGAGTGGTGGACTGCCCTCCCTGGGTGAGGGAGTGGCGGACTGATCTCCCTGGGTGAGGGAGAGGCAGACTGACCTTCCCGGGTGAGGGAGTGGTGGACTGCCCTCCCCGGGTGAGGGAGTGGCGGACTGATCTCCCCTGGGTGAGGGAGTGGCAGACTGACCTCCCTGGGTGAGGGGGTGGAGGACTGACCTCCTCAGCTCCAGCGGCCTGCATGGCGCCCCAGATAAGCGAGGACACGCGGCGTCCGAGGCCGCCCAGCAGGCCGGCGGCAGCCGCCAGGCGGCGACACCGCAGCCCGTCCCTCCAGCTGACCAGCACCAGCGTGGAGGTGGTGGTGGCCAGCAGGCAGCCCGCCTCCCCCAGGCACACCAGCCGCGCGCACTCCTGGCCCTGCGAGAGGACATCGACGTCACGGACCTGGCTCTAGAGGTCATCAACGGCACAGAAGCGGCTGATGGCAGACATCGATGTCACAGTCCTAGCAGTTAACTAGAATTTCCATCAAATATACCATTTGGGAAAACGAGCGTTCCATTATTTTTTAAAATCCCATTCAGGCCTCAGAATGTTCGGATACATTCAAAATGTTCACATGCTGGTTCACTCTAAACACCAATTGGTGCTTAAAATACTCGGAATAAAGAGTCAGCGTAGACATAAATAACACTAAAATCCGCTGGCCCGGCATCACATACACCAAAACAACACTCGCTCCAAACCCTGAAGGTAGCTCTGCAACGGATCCCTCAGATCCCAGGCTGTCGGTTTTCTCTGCTCGGACCTCTCGGAAGGGTCTGACGCCGGCGCTGGCGATACAGAGGCCCGGCTGGACGGCAGCGCTGCTCTTACCTGCAGGTTAGCGCTGCGCTCGCTGCTGGAGCTCCCGTGGACGATGCTGGGCCAGAAGCGCAGCGCACCCTCCGGCGACGCCGCCAGACAGCCGGGCACGTGCGTGTCCGAGCCGCCCAGCACCTGCGCAGGGGGCGAGGGTCAAACACCGGCCCTGGGCGGGAGTGGCGGCTTTCAACCAAAGGCTATCCCAACGGAAGACGAGGACTGTTTCAAATAAACCAATACTTCTGCAGATCCAATGGTTGATCAAACCCCAGTATTAATGTCATGCTCGGTGTTAGCTAACCACATTCCCTGGCCTGAGCAAAACTAGCCCATCCCTTGTTGGCCTCTGGTCCACTACAATGAGAGTGGACAGGTCTGATCTAGCCGGTTATTGTTCCAGCACCTCCTCTAACATTTTTGAAGCTCCACCTAAAATGATAGAAGACTACTTAACTCTACTGTCAACTAGAAAGCTAGACCACAAAATTCATCTCTTCTAGGAGCACGAATAAGGTTGGAGGAGGCACTGGAGCACACCCTACCCAATCAGGCAGGTCTGACCTGAGCAGACAGTTCTGACCAAAGCAAGCAGGTCTGACCTGTCTAAGAAGTCTGACCTGGACAGGCAAGTCTGACCTGGACAGACGGGTTCGACCTATGTAGTTGGATCTGACCTGTGCAGGCGGGTCTGACCCGTCTGAGCAGTCTGACATGAGTAGGCAGGTCTGACCCGTTTGAGGAGTCTGACCTGAGCAGGCAGGTCTGACCCGTCTGAGCAGTCTGACCTGGACCAGTTCGGCGCGGTGCGCCAGGTCGCTGGGCGGCAGCGTCAGCTCGCGGCAGAGTGTGACGCGTCGCGACGGCTCTGCTCCGGCGTACCGCCACACCAGGAGACGCCGGCCGCTGACCAGCCAGGCCCAGCCGGACGGAGACACGCGGATGCTGAGCTCGCCACATCCTGTCCGCGGTCACATCACTCTGAGAACACACTCGGCGCATCTGAGCGACGGTCGGTCACATCACTCTGAAAACACACTGGCACATCTGAGCTACAGCCGGCCAAATCACTCTGAAAACACACTCGGCACATCTGAGCTACAGCCGGCCACATCACTCTGAAAACACACTTGGCACATCTGAGCTACAGCCGGCCACATCACTCTGAAAACACACTCGGCGCATCTGGGCGACAGCCGGTCACATCACTCTGAGAACACACTCGGCACATCTGAGCGTGTTTGTTATGGCCAAGGGCATGGTATGAGCGGCTTTGCAGTGGACAGTACATGATTTTTCACCATCGTTCGCTATTTCTGTTACCTGAAGCACAGCACTTCACAGCAGTTGATAGAACCAAAATGTTATCAAACCTGCAACTAGGATAATTGCAACAATATTGTTTGGTCTTTACAAAAAAAAATTTCTGGCTATACAGGTAATGCAAATAGATCAGCATATAGTAATGTCTCATTAATTATCGTGATGATATGAAATACCAAAAACTAACACTAGGAATGGTAATGCAATCAACTACTGGCAATGACAAGATGACAACATAGCCGAGGGGCCGGGGTGGCCTAGTGGCTTCATTGCCTGTTTTCAGATCGGACAGCATGGATTAACATGGGTTTGACCCCTGCGGCGGGAAACCGCCTTCCGTGTCCGATCTGACCCGGTGGAGAGGATCCTCTACCACCCATGCCAATATTCCCTGTAATTAGACAAGTGTGCCTGTTGGAAATGGCCCTAATAAAAAGTGACTGGATTATCTTATGAAAATCTTTTCAGCAGTACATGCTAAGCTTGATGGCAAAATGAATTAAAACATAGCTGGGAACTATGTGACAACTTACTATCAGTTGAGGTCAAGACCTCAGTGACCAGTACTGGAAGTGGTGATCCAAGAGCCTCCAGGGCAAATCCATCAGTCTCCTCTATCACTCTAGATGCATGAAGTCCAGGGCTGCAACAAATGGCAAGACGAAGTAACGAACAATAATCAACGACAAATGCCAATACAATTTTTGTTTTTGCAAGTTCAGTTTCTAAAAATCAGAGTCTCTCAAAAGTCATCAAGGAACTGGTCACAGAGACCACAACCCCACCACTTGAAACAGTAACTCCCTCCCACAATGAGGGGTTAATTTAGGAGCCAAAGTTTAACATCCCACAAAGCACAAGGACAGCTGCCCCATTAAGGTCACCTTCTCACCTGTCAGCTGCCCGCTAACCTATGTTAGGTACATACTGAGCACCAAAGTGTCTTTGGGGAACTGATCCCAAGCTTGCACATGCACTGCCACTGCATATTCCTGAGCAGCAAGCCAGAGCCCAACGCTCTACCAACTGAGCTACCGGGGCAGCTGTTTTTTTTTTACTGATTTTTACACTAGTAAGACCTAATAGCCAGAATGAGATATGATTAGGGAGTAAACAATAAAAAAGACATGGAAAAACAAAAAGGTGCCAAACAAAAATATTTTGTTAAGAAATTCCTTAACAACTTAAACATAAATAAAAACAAAAAATGTCAAAAGACCAGTGTAGCTTGAACTTAACGCCCACTAGCTTCAACACAATACAGTGCTAGAAGTTGAAACAAAGCATTCTCTCATGACACAGAGCATACTTACATAATTTGTAAATGGGAGCAGTCACTCTCTCTGGAGCTTACAAATAGTTTTTGAATTCATATTAGAGGAAAATGCACTTTTTAAAATAAAACACAACAGTATAGCTGAGAGATACCAAAGTTACCAAAATTTTCTGCCCGGAAAAAGAAAAGAAAATTGATTCAGCAAGGTATCATTCTATGAAGCCAGTTAGTTGAACTGGTAAAGCGTACCTAGTACTTACAGGAATTGTAAACACTCACAGGCCATTCAGTTATGTATGCATCAGCAAGGCATATATCAGTCAAACAGGGACTAAAATCTGTCACCACAAAACATTCCTTGCCCCACGTCTTAACAGAAGTAGAGATCATGAGACACAGAAACTCTGTACCAAATAGTAGTCATGAGCATTATGCAAGACCAGGTAAATGTCTTGTAAGGCCATTTTCCAGACCTCACCAAACTGGGAAAAATTAGCAAACATTAGCAGCCTGATTATATAGAAATAATTCCCATATCTTTACCTGGCAGAAAATGACGATTTCAACAGCACCGAGGATTTCAATGATTGTCTGGCTCTTTTTGCTGTAATTCTTGGCGATTCCCTGGCAGAAAAGGAATCCTGGGAAACTGAAGAAACCTGAGGAGTATACATCTTCAGGGCCTCTGAAAAATGTTTTACTTGATCAGTCCCAACAGTATTCTCACATATACCAATCCACCACCATCCACCCACGACTAGCAAAATTTTAAGTCGTGAATTTGTAACAACGGCCGTCACCCGCGAACCGGCGTTGGGGTAAGCTCCAGGAACGAAATACATGCGCCAGTGTTGCAAGAAAATATTGAGTTTGTGGTAAGTAATTTAAATCACTGCCTTTCCGTTTCCTGACCTGTTGTTTGTATTCATGATCACAAGATTTTGCTTAAAGGGATATTGTCGCAAAAATTTGTATCGTGGTTTCTTAATATTTGAAAAATCCTGATTCTGGTACTGTCAATCATTTCTTTATCTTCAGCTAAATTTTTGGAGGCCACTCATTAATTATTCAAATTTGCTAACAATATCAATAATAGGCTGTAACCTGCTCTTCACCTCTATTCTATCAATCAAAGTTTTAAGTTCTATAAATGATTTTTTGGGGTAAAAAACGTTCCTATGCTGTATTCCTATTCAATTTATTTTTATTAAGCCTCAAAAATACGAATATTAGATTAGTTTGTCCAAAACATTCGGCTTAGGAAAACAAATCAGGAAAGTTTTAAAATCGGGCAGGTGTCGTACAGCGGGGATGGTATAGTGGCCTCCATTCCCGACTCTCACACGGGTAATACGGGTTCGAATCTAGGTCGAGGAAGTTTTTACTGTAAAACAATTTTTTCTGATTTTCTTCTTGTTTGTTAATGCGTACTAATGGATGAAGCATAGTCGGATCCATGATTGCCGATCGGGGGGGGTAACTTCCGGGGAGGGCACCATCCGGACCAGGGGGGGCACCACCTTTGACCGGCAAAACCTATCAGATGGACGCTAAATCCTATCAGTGTGCGCCGATTTTTGCATCCTGGGGGAGGGGATGGGACGCGACATTTTAGGGTTCACCGAGAGTTGATCAGAGAGGGGAGGGAGGGGGGCACGTGCCCCCTTTGCCCTCCTGGATCCTCCTATGCGATGAAGTAAATATTCTAAGGACAATTTCTTCTGGTTATCCTTCCGTCCGGGTAGTTGAGGGAAAGGGAATATTAGCCCCAAATATTTTTCTAATCTGACCGGCGTACCAAACTGGGACCGGCTTGTCTCCAGCTCCCTGCAATGGTTCTCAATCCGTCGGATTTCCCTCTATTGGAGACCAGTTCCCCTGTTTTCTGACCACCGGGACACGCTGTTCGCCGTTCGAAAATGTCTTTTGTGTTCTTTGCTGAAGGCCATTCTTGAAGGCTGACCGGTTTTCGTGCAAACCAAGAACCAGAAACCGACCCAATAAAAAACAGGGGTGGATCTTTGAGATTATATCTGTTAATCTCGAGATTAATGTGTCTCGAGATTAATTAATCGTTTAACCCTCGCCCCACCGGGGCCATCGATGGCCCCCTAAGGTTTTTCCGGGATAGCAGAAAGACAATGAGGCGCAGCACCGTGGTTGAGGGCTCTACCTCTCACTGCATCATTTTCCCACCATCCCTGAAATTTTTTACCCCGGGTCACCCAAGGTCAGGTCACCAGACGAGGTCAACCAAGGTCACCTCACTTTAGCTTTAGAGCTCTGTAAGGGCTACATTTCGTAGTCGATCGATTTGAAACTTCCTGCACTTTATGACCCCTAATGACCCCTCCAGGGTCTACAAAGCGTATATCCGGGATCTTTCGATTTCGTGCCCTGCGGTCAGGTCACGAGGTGACCTCTCCCATTGAAAAAGCATGGGGAAAAGCTGTCTTATTATCTAAAAGTCACAAAAACGATTGAAAATGCTCAGCTTGATCAGAAAAGCGTTTTTGGACACCCTTTCACGGATTCCAGGGGCGATATTTGCCCTTTGACATCCCCAAGGTCATCCAAGGTCACCAGGGTCAAAAAAGTATTTTGACAATAACTTTTGACCTGTATAAGCTAGAGCGCTGAAACAAACACCATCGTGTTTGTCTCGTCATTAGCTTTCATTTGATATACGGCAAGGTCACTTTCTGACCTTTCGTGACCTCAGGTCATACTAGGTCACGAGGTGACCTCTGGAGGTCAAACTACTGGCGGAAGGTCTTTACGTTTCCATACCTGAAAAATACTCGCGATTTCCTATCAAATGTACTTTACCAGACCTCAATAGCTCTAAGGGCATAAGAGTTATGCCCAGTTTGCTTAAGCATTGCATATTTGAGTGAAAATAGCCGATCTTGACCTAATTTGACCTCTGGAGGTCAAACCATTGACCTGAACACTAAAACATGTGAAGTAATTTCTTACTGAATTCACGCGAGCTTTCTAGTGCACTTTGCAGATTTGCGCTAACGCCCATATTTTCGGAGTTAGAGGGGCCATCGATGGCCCCCGGTGGGGCGAAGGTGGCGCCGGACCCCCGGTGGGGCGCGGGTTAACACGCGCATTGACGGGAAGCGGGTACCCGCCCCCCGTCTGGGTTTTCGGATAGAACATAAAAACGGCGGCGCGTAGCGCCGCCGCACTTTTATCCATGCGCGTATATTAACAGTAAAAACGCAGTACATGGTAAAACATACATTCCTAACACTAGGCAAAGAAAACTAGGCAGGGGCGCCGCCACGGAATTTAAGCCATCACACATTTATTAGGTAGGTACTCAACACACTCGGGTTAAAATTAAACTCGGGTTAAAAAACTTGACATACCTTCTCTCATCATTTTTACAACTTTTGTCAAAATTTTAAGGTTAGGTCATCTCAGGTCAGGTCACCAGTACAGGTCAAGTGACCTGACCTCAAAGTTTAAGACAACATAAGTCGGAACAAAGTGAACTCATCCGATTGAAGTGACCTGACAAAATGGTTAAAATATTTCGATGGAGAAGCGTATGGGCTACCCAACGCCGTTTACCATTTTTCACTACCTACCGTGGTTCTGGAGATTTTAGGGAAAGAGGATCGGTCTGGACCCGGAGGCCACGTTACAGGAATGCGACGATGGAGAGGACGAGATCCTCCACCACCTTCTGACCCGGTGCCCTGCGTGCGCTGACCTGCGCTGGGACATATTTGGACGGGACGACCCGCCCATCCGGGAGGCGCTGGCGGACCCACGACGGCTGGCGATGTTCCTGCGGCGGTTGGGGCGCCTGCAGGGGCGCCCCCATATGGTCGGAACACTCAATCAATGAATCAGATTAAATGTGTCCGTCAACATCTAAATCTTTGATATAATTGTAATTCTTTGATCTCCGGAAAATATAAAACACGTAGTCTAGAGAACCGGAGAATAGCTGAATGTGATACGGAAGAATAACTCTTAATATGCGTCAGAACTGGGGAACCAGAGAGCAGCCACCACGATCCTTGGATGAACTAACAAAAATATGTGCAGCCACCAAGTTTGGAACGCACCACGAACCTAAACCTGATCACTTTTTGTTTCAGGGGGAACGTTTGTTGTGTGTTGCAGGTTGGAGATGGACTGGCCACCTCACTCCTCTGTCCATGGTGGTAGCTCTTTCTAATTTTTTTCGTATATAGATATACAAGATTTAAGAATACATTGTTTTTTACTTCAAGTTAAGTTAGTTTCTGATCAGGGCACATCAAGAATATATACCTCAAAATTATAGCCTGGAACAGTTCGTATTAAATAAAAATGATTCTATAATTAATTTTAACATTGGTAGTCAAAGAGTCTAAACCTAAGAAGACGTATCGCGGCTTTAAGACAAGCAAGCTGCTAGCCTCATGAGTGACATTTGTTTATGAAAATGATTAGCTTTTATTTTTAATACTTCGGGGTTCGGAAACGGTCCTTTCTCATAATAGAACAAACAATTCCAGAAGCACTTCATATAACATCATATCATTATATAAAATAGTATATTAACCGTTATTTTTATTAGATTGTTTATTAAATTATCTATGTTGATAAGGTATTTCATGACCAGCCTCCTCGAATCATAGTTGCAAAATGGGGCTAATACACTAATAAATAAATGGAAAATCTGTTTCAATCTGTAAAATTAATCAAAAACATTTTCATACTTAAAAGAAGGTAAGCTAAGCAGCAAATGCACTAGCATGCACACATTGTGCAGAGCATAACAGGTAAAAATTTGTAATTCAAATTACAAGCTTGATATAGACTTTTACTAGAGTGCACAAATATTGTAAATATAAAGTTAGACCAAAAAGAGAGGGAATATGGGCAATTAAAAAATAATATGCTTAAATAATCATTGGAGAATTGCCATCACCAAATAATTTTCACCTATTTTGGTACACAAGTTGACCTGTGCAACAATAAAATGAGCACTTTTTGGCATTGACACTGCTCATAAGTCTTGTTCCGTCTGCCAGCACAGCCTTGTCCGCGAGCCCTCGAGCCTATCCTCTAGAAAAGAAATACAACAACTGCCTCTAGTATGTGCTATGGCTAATCAGACAAAAATGAACCAGAATACTTATCAACCAATCACAAAAAAGTATGCTACCACTGTTGTGTTGGTACTGTTTTTCCAGCAGCGCCACAGCAGGTAGCCAGCCTGTAAATCTAAGATTGGTTCTAAGATTGGTTCTCAGGGAGAGGCTATAGCCATGTGACATAGACTCAATCCAGTGTGCAAAGTATGGCATTTTCGACAAGATCTCGTCAGGGTGAGTGCCCTAGGAGACAAGAGTGAGTGGTGTGAAGTTCATCAACCTGGTGTGAATTTCCCAGACTGGTGCAAGGAAGGTGACACTAAAAACCAAACAAATAATGGCTGACTGGTTATAAAGACACAGGATGGGACCTTATAACAAGTATTTAACTAACTAATACAAGAGGTAGCATTGCATTGTGAGGGTAGGAAAGGGTGCATTTTTCTCTATGGTATATAGCAGTTTGGCGTGAATTTTTGGTGTCTGGCAGTGCAATGATTTTAGGTGGCTGGTGTGACTCGTCTAGCCTGCTGCCATACTTTGCAGACTGGGACTCAATGCTGCTCGCTGATTGGTGTTGACAGACGAAACGAGACCACAGCTATAACAGTGGGCCAAAATGAATAGTTATCAATTAAGCATACAATTTGCTTTTTGGCAACTTCATGAACCTAATTAATGCAGAACAGAAACATTAAATGCATTGCCCATACTTGATAGGATTAGTGTTTGACTAACTCACTACACTCACTACACAAAACCTCAATAAGCATTGGTGGCCAGCAAAGATGGATGGCAAAAATTCAAATTGTTTCATTAACTTTTCACGCATAGATTATTTACCTCGAAGAAAATCTCAATTGACCACATCAAAGGCTCAAAATATTCTACGTGCAGATTACCGACGATATGATATCAATATGTTGATCCACGAGACCGGAGAGGCGACAATCTCCTCGTCCGAAAAACCACCGAAAGCTTTCTTCATGCCTCAAAGGAGGCTCTTCTGGATCGCGCTACCCGTATCTATTTATTGTATCATTTTAGCTGCAATGCAATCATGCAATACCGAACAATTATTAATTATAATCTTTAGGGTATTCGGGCCTGACCGCAGCGCTAATTAGTGTTATAGAGTTTGTATTCATATCTCCGCGTTTGCCGCGTTTTTTGAAATGGTGAATACTGATAGTTCATCGATAGCCGTGATGACATCAGATTGATGTAAGATAAGCCCACGTGACCAGATCCTATAAGGACTGGGCTTCTGATTGGTTGATGGTATTTCTTTAAAGTCCTATATTTCTCTTTCAAAAGCGTTTTGGAAATTTATTTTTATAGAACAATTTTTGATGTTATAGGTTTTAGCTACAGAACTGCTTTAAAAGAAATGTTTGACATTCTTTCATATATAAATTGATAGCTATAGCCTAGTCTACGTCACTTTATTGTTACCATAAGGACTCAGTAAAGTCGTCTATAAATGTTGACTTTGAGGCCAATTTTCAGGCATTTTGAGCCTGAATTTGCAAGAATGAGAATATGACTTCTGAAACAACTTTTTGTAACCTTTTGATCTAGCCAATAAAAATTTTTGCGACAATGTCCCTTTAATTGTTTGCAAATAATATTTGCTAAAAAGTATTTAGAACTTTAAATTATTATCAAAAATATTGTTTTGGGATATAAAATGGAGGTTATGATGCTGCATGGAATGTGCAAAGATTTAAGCTATTTCATGCGATTTCAAAAGCGTTGCTTCAAGCGATTTCTTGTCATAGGCGGATCCAGGGGTGGGCCAAGGGGCACATATCCCCCGGTCGACCCTGAGTGCCCCCTAAAATGGTCTTGGTGCCCCCTAAAAGGTCAATGGCGTCACCTGAAATGTCGCTTCCCACTCCCCCCGATGCAAAAATCGGCGCCCACCGGTTGGATTGGCGGCATGACATGGGCAGGCGCGGCGGGGTAAGACCCTGAAGACTTTGGGGCTTTAACCACCAACATGCACTATCTGAGATCGTTCAGCTCATCCCATGACCATAGGGGGATGTCTGATTTTGGTCCCCTCACTCCTCTAAGGCTTTACATTTCTCCCATGTTTAGGCGGGGTCAGTACAAAAATAGTCCAGGCATTGACCGGCGAGTGAAATGCAAGATGGGGAAAATCTAAAGAGTTAATGAATTTATTCCTCTGTATATTAGAGATTATAATTTTGTAATCTGGCAGCCTATTCATAATCTCAATCACAATCTGGCAGCGGCTTGAAGAAGACCAATGCGTGTCTCGCTTGCTTCCTTCTTCGGTCTTCTTCCTCGGCCTCGTAGTAGATCGGCGATTGGCACATTGATTGACGGATAGATTATTGTATCTTTATTATTGCTTTGTGTTTACTAGGGCCGCCGCACGACGAAGAATTCATCCCAGAAGAAAACTTGTAGCCGAGAAAACCACTAGCCTGATCCCTTTGCCGGCATACAAAGGTAATCTTGAAGCTGAAGTTGAGGGCAAAGATCAGTCAGGGAAACTATGGTCAAGCGTGCACCCAAAAGAAGGTACTTCCAAAAATTGGTACGCTCCTTCTATTTTTTGGTACGCTTTGTCTAAAAATGGGTACGCAAAAGCGGCTCGATTTCGGACGGCTGTCACCCGGAAGAAAATGACCTAAAAATGTTTTTGACTCAATTAATGATTGTTTATTGTTTAGTCAATGTGCTATAGTACTGCACTCTACCGTCACTTCGCTCACCAGCTCAAACAGAGCCTTCAAAGTGTACCCTCCTGGCACACTTCACCGGCCGGTAGGTCTTCTATTTTAGGGTACGCAACTTCTAATTTTTTGTATGCTCAATGTAGCACCAAATTACAGGAGTACGGCGGCAATTTTGGCGCACCTCAGTCTCTATTCCCGATGTTACTGCCTCCACGCAAAGTATGCAGCAACATGGATGGGTCCAGGATTGTTAATCGAGGAGCCACCTTCAGGGGGAGGTATGCGGACCAGGGGCACCACATTTTGGCCGGAAAAACCTGGTCAGGTGGGCGCTAGATCCTTTAAATGGGCCTCTATTTTTGCATCCTGGAGGGAGGGGGGGTGGCAAGCGACATTTCAGGGAGGGCGCCATCGACCTGTCAGAGGTCACCGTGGCCATTTCAGGGGTCGCCATGACCATCTCAGGGGCCCCCGAGGGTCGATGGGGGGCACCCGCCCCCTGGACCCACGTATTTGCGCCACCCTTCCCCAGTCGGCCTTTGACGTCCCTCTGAAATGCCACTTTACCCATGAAGCGAAAATTGACGCTAAGCGACAAAATTTGTCCTCTCCCCCATGGGTTTTGGCGCTCACCAAAATTTTTATGCCACCTCTGGCCCAGATAGCGCCACTCCGCCATGTTCCCCCACATACAAACTGAGGAGCAATGTTGGGGAGATATGGGGCCAACATGTGGAAAATCACCGAACAATGATTAGGAAGAAAATTTGCTAACTTGTGGCCACTTTCGGGAACATAGCCCAAGGGGGAAGGCTTACCCCTCCTCCCTCCCCTGCGCCGGTGAGCACCCCCATCAGTGATCCCAAATCCGACTATGAGGGGAACCAGGGCTTCCGATCAAGCACATGATCAGGCACATGGTTGGTTGCAATGGCGGATCTGGGAGCAACGTTGGGGGAGGTAAATTTAGAAAAATCCGATAGCATATTGTTTCCGAAATGGCCCAAATTTTGGCCCTTGGAGGTAGGTGCAATAAACTTTTTAGGTCTTGAAAGGATGACCAATTTTGGCACCCCCTTGGATTCCCCAGTGTTCGGATGTGCCAAATCCCATCGTAAGAGCGCCGCTCTTTTAGCGGTTGCCACATCCCATCCTGGGGGCGTTGATACTCGCAGGGGAGATGACAAGGGATATTTCAGGGGCACCGAGGGTTGAATAGGGGAGTGGAACAAGGGTCCCTTGTTCCATCCATGACTTGAAGCCTGGAAAATGCGAGTTCTGCACAGATTTTATCATTTTATTAAAGTTTATCATGTGAAATGTACAAGAGCCCTCCCTTCCGGCGTCCATGGTTTTTCTGCTGTTTCACATCATCCGGAGACCTCGGCAGGGATGGGTCCAGAGAGGAGAAAATTAAAAACACTGACCCCTCAAAGCCTGTTTGGCCCTAAAAAGGACATTCATTTCGGACCTTTTGCAATCCTAGCAAAGGCCTAGAGATCTGGCACTTGAGCATTCTGGCCACCCCATTACCCCCGTCATAGGCTCTGCTTAGACCAAACCGGCCATTGCCGGATCCAGAGAGGACATGGGGGCAATCCCTACAGAGTGCCAGGGCTCCATAGGGGGGCTGTCCTTGTGTTCGTGTGTTGCGTCGTGGTCCGGCGCAGTGAGGTCGAGGTCCTGTCGGAAACCATGTAACTTGTGAGCTATAATCCTCTTTGGTTTCACGAATATGAATATGTCTTTGTCTTCTTCAGAGTTCTCTCCCATTCCACCGGAACGTTTGCTGATGTATTGACCTGAGTACTGGTTTCAATATCCTCCAGTCTGCAAAGTATGGCAGCAGGCCAGACAAGTCACACCAATCATCTAAACTTCTCGCACCACCAGCCTCCGAAAATTCGCACCAATATGCCATATACCAGGGAGAAAAACGCACCCATTCCTGCCCGCACGATACAATGACCTCTGTTATTAGTTGAGGACTTTTTCTCAAGCCCCCTCCTCTGTCTTAATAACCATTTAGCCATTACTTGTTTGGTTTGTCACCTTCCTCGGCACAGTCTTGCAAATTCACACCAGGTTGATAAAATTTGCACCACTCGCTCCTGTCCTCAAGGGCACTTGCACTGACAATATCTTGTTGAAAATGTCATACTTTGCAAGCTGGGATCTCCCCTCACATATCTCTGCTTTGGTTCGTTTTTCTATGTAAGCATCCTCCAAAAATGGTAAAGCACATCAGTAATCTCAAATATGAAGAAAGATTGAAAAGGCCTGGCCTAGCCTTTTAAAGAATAAATATAATTGTGATATACAAACTTGTTTTTTAAAGTTGAAAACTGGCGGAATTATCAAACTTTCAACCCCAAGGTATTGCTTAAGAGGACACCATCTGTGAATGGTTAAGCAGCAAGCCACCAAACAGTCAACAAGAAATAATCTCACATTTTGTGCCACCATTGACTGGAATAGCTTACCAATCTGGGCAGTATCAGCCAAATCGTTGACTGTGTCCAAAACAAAATGGGACAAATTCTGGCCCAATCAAAAGTACAGGCTAGATAAAGATTAAGTATTAACTTTTATGCATATGATGAAATGGTTGCTCAAAATGTCCCAAGAAGTCATCATTAATATATCAATATCAATATCAGTTGCCATTTACCCCATACCTTGACCAGTGTCTTCGGAAAATTCAGGCCCCGTAAAGACTCTTTCGAGTATTGTCAGCTTCAACTTCATGTCAAATTTACTGAGATTATGCTAAAATTATACATACCAACATAATCATTGCAAAAACAAAAATCAACTTTGATGTTTGTAGCACCCGCAGACAAGAATAACAATCCTTAGCTCATGTTGAAGCAGTAAAACCATAAAAAATATTTCAAAATTAAACTTCATATTAATATATAACCAGCATTGATACAAATTAGCAATCATTCATATCAACATTTTCATTTTGCAAGAACCCAAAATACCATTGCAAATATTAACTGCATTGTACTGAATACCTCCTGTTGTAAATATGCATGTTTATACTTAGAACTGCAGAATTACACTGCATGCCTGGTCGATTTATATTAAACAAGCTCTGTAGATTTCAGAAATGGCATCTTTTAAGGCCTACATGAATTAAATAAACAAAAAATATACGCAATAAACAATAAAACGAAAATGGCGGCAAAGCGGCGGATGACATCGACGAAAAAATGACCCTCAACTCTTATGATTAGCCACAGTTTTATTACAAAACTTCGCATATGATAAAAATGTGCCTAATTTTCAATATCTCATAGTCACATCAACCATAAGATGAAAAAAATCCATACTTTTTCAGTATTTCCACGCACTTCGCACCGTACGCGTCACCTTCACTCTCGCATTTGACTCCGAGACGTGTTCAAAGATGTGGGATTTGAATTGAGCTTTGCGTTCCAGAGGGGTATTTGATGACGTAGAATCTGATGACGCTATGGAAACGTGCGTTCGCTAGATGTGAAAAGAGAATTCTGACAAAATTTGTGAGTGCTTCCCCGTCTTAAGACATTTTTTTGGCTTTCAAAAATTAACAAAAATTACACCGGACTTTAGTTTTCTTCACAAGACTGTAAACCCCCCTAAAATTTTATCGGGAATCGAACTGTGCCAGGCAGAACATGCGCCAATTGTTACAAAAATGCGCCGAATGATTTTGTCAAGCCGATGCTGTTTTCCGTACCCAAAAATAGAAGATGCGTACCAAATTTTAGAAACAGCGTACCATAAAATAGAAGACGCGTACCCAATTTTTAAAAGGTTCTAATTTTTGGTACGCTTGACCATAGTTTCCCTGACTGAGATTAAGATCTGGGCTGGCGCTCTCCGCTTGCTACTCCTCTCCACATCATTTGGTGGAGCATAGGTCTTGAACTATACCCTTGGTCCGGAAGTGTTATATGGTTTACTTTCCTAAACACAAATTTTCACAGCATTGCAGGTCGCT
Organism: Lepas anatifera; assembly: GCA_034440635.1. Lineage (NCBI taxonomy): Eukaryota > Metazoa > Arthropoda > Thecostraca > Lepadidae > Lepas > Lepas anatifera. Next base: position 1,094,643 of record JAOTON010000183.1, on the reverse strand, counting down.
GATCTGCCCAGGCATCCTGTGTTTTGTAAGGGCACTCAAACATCCTGCTGCCATTTTCTAGTCTGCAAATTATGGCAGCAGGCCAGACGAGCCGCACCAGCCATCCAGAATTCTTACCAATTTGCACAGCCAGCCACCAAAAATTTGCACAAATCTGCAATATACTAGGGAAAACAATGCACCTATCCCCCAGTCTGCAAAGTATGGCAGCAGGCCAGACGAGTCGCACCAGCCATCTAAAATTCTTGCACCGCCAGCTTCCAAAAATTTGCACCAATCTGCCACATACCAGGGAGAAAAATGCACCCATTCCTACCCACACGATGCAATGCTACCTCTACCATCAATCAGTTAAGGGAATGTGGCACCTTGGTTGAATCCTGGAATTTAGTGTAATTCAGTGGGGGAAACTGTGGTCAGCGTTCCCAAGAATAGCTACGTTCCCAATAATGGGAATATTGACCCATATTTGGGAACGATTGTTCCATAAATGGAAACACATGTTCCAAGGATGGGAACGCCCCAGTGTACAAAGTATGGCATTTTAGACGAGATCTCGTCGGCGCGAGTGCCCTTGGAGACAGGACCGAGTGGTGCGAATTTTATCAACCTGGGCCCCATTTCATAAAAGGCGTAACTTATGCTTATAGCGTAGAAGTAGCATAATGCAGCGTAGAAAGTGAATAATACACCACAATCTTGTTTCACAAAAAATGCTGCGTAAAATACAACTACTTGCAAAGTTACGCTGCTCTAAACTACACTGTACTGGAATGCAGCGTAGAATATTGCCAATATTGTTTCATATAGCAGACAACATGTACGTTGAATATGTAAAACACTCCTGAAAAGCTATGCAAGATATAGCAGCGTAACATTTATCAGACAATGAAGCAAAACATGAAATATATATAATTTCTTATGGAATTCTGAATCTGAAGCAAAATTAGGTAGTGTAGTGAAGGACAAAAACAGTCATGAATGTAAAATAAACTTAAATGCAAGTGTGTGCAAGTTTTTCCTTGCACAGGTATAAAGTGCAAGTTTCACATGCCAAATTTAGCTGATATGTAGAGTTCTATGGCCATTTGGTATGCCAAAAATGATGATAGCTATTGATGCAAATACACAGGAAAGCTGGCATTGATTTTTGCTTTAGACTTTCTGCCGTTACTGTTATTTTACAGTCTAGCAGTGTCTCTACTAACCGTGAGTCTAGCAAGGACAGAACCCTAGATAGGCTGACACTGACAAAGTGTTATTTGGAGTCTATGGAGGGTAAAAATTCAATTTATATCTGTCACCAACAAAATCCAAGTATCTCTACTGAGGCCTCTGGCGAAAATGATGATATACCTAGGTACCTAAGTACCAGCATCTTGATCTAGTTATTCTTCAAAGATATTAACTCACTATTCCTTTCCCAGTTTCACAAAATTATAAGGTTCACAGACCTTTCACAGTTCACTCATGATAAGTAAACACAATTCACCTCAAATTCCACTGAACTACACTCGCACAACAATACAATAACCTTTTAGGGCGTTCTTGACAGTAACTACCCAAAAAATGCGGTACGGCCAAAAACAAATATGTCATATTTTTATTTTTGTGCATCTTCCTCTGCAGTATTTGTAAAAGTGTATTAGAAACTTAAAAATCGAATAAGAGCAAATAAGTACAATAATTTTCATTCAAATAATTCATTGGAAAATATATATGCCCTTTTTAATGTTAATAAAGCAGTTATATGCCATATTTGAAAGGGGTAATTCCATTCTGGAATTGGGCGTAATTCACGCTGCATTTGATATCTACGCCGCTTTGGCGTGAATGTCACCGCTCTTTGTGAAACGTGATTCTGAGTACGGCGTAACTTTGCAGGTGATTGTGGTGTAAAACACGTCGCATTTCTACAACTTTTATGAAACGGGGCCCTGGTGCGAATTTGCAAGGTTAGTGACACTTAAAATAAACAAATAATGGCTGAATGGCTATTAAGACACAGGAGGGGCCTTATAAAAAGCCCTTAATTAACTGACTAATGATTGAGATAGCATTGCATTGCAGGGGTAGGAATGGGTGCATTTTTTCCCTGGTATGTGGCATATTGGTGCGAATTTTTGGAGGATGGTGGTGCGAGAATTTTAGATGGCTGGTGCGACTCGTCTGGCCTGCTGCCATACTTTGCAGACTGGGGAACGCCCGGAACAAAGTTTTCAGAAAAACACAACAGGAGCTTAGAAAAGATAAGAGGAATCTTTCTACCTGGTCAATTTTAACTCTTCTTAAAATTTGAGGGGGAGTTCTACTTTGAATTAGAAAATCTGTCTTTGAACGCTCCCTCAAATATTCGTCTTAACTGCGCGATCCAGCCCTAACGGTAAAGAACGATGAAAAGATTGCTCTTAAACTGTGGATCCAGACAGGTATTAGTTTTTTAGATAATTCTCGGGGAAAGTCAATTAAAATAGTAGTATAAAAACAAAATTTCAAAATTGTAGACTGCAAAAATATTTTTCTTGGCGTCACACAGTTGCTGCTCACCATGTGCTGACGAATGAGGAAATAGAGGAAAACCGTGCCTTTCGTCTGTTTAGAAAGTAAGGAGTGCTTAAAAGTGGTATTTTCACATTTTCTAAGCTTTTTTATATTGATTTGTATCAGAAAGTTTTTAGATCCTGCAGTTTTTGTCCCCAAGATTGTTTGAATTATTCCGTAGTGTTTTGACGAATTATGGTGCGCCGATGCATTAACTCGATATTTTCTACTGGGGTGCCTCATAGGCAGTTCCATGAGGCGGGGAAAGAGGGGCACGTTCCCACCTCTCGACCCTCGGGGGCCCCCATCAAACCTTGGCGCCCCCACCCCATTGACCCTTGGCGACCCCCTGATCAACCCTTGGCGCAACCCCCCATTGACCCTTGGCGCCCCTTGAAATGGTCACGGCACCCCCTGATATGTCGCTTCCCACCCCCCCTCCCAGGATGCGGAAATTCGATAAGATTTTGCGCCCACCTAATATTTGTTGCCTAGGGTCTCAAGCTCCTCCCTCAAGATATCAGAGTGCATGCAGAAAAACATACGCGGAGACTGTTCGAAGGCAATGGCGGGAGATGCTTGAGCCCCTAGCCCCCCCCAATAAGTCCTGGATGTGAGAATTGGCCACTCTGTGATAGACTTTGGCACCCCCTGCTCGGATGACGCCCCCTTCGAAAATAAACTTGGATCCGCCTATGTCTCCTTCTACTCCTTTGAGCCTGCTTCTTGCAGGGGTAGGCCTTTATCCTTGAGATGCTATCATAGGCGGATCCAGGATTGCCGATCGGGGGGACACCTTCCCGGAGGCGCCATTCTTTACCGGAGAACCATATCGGATGGGTGCACAATCTTATCGGTGGGAGCCGATTTTTGCATCCTGGGGGAAAGTGGGAAACGACATTTCAGGGGGCGCCGTGACCATTTCAGGGGGCGCCGAGGGTCGATCGGGGGGGGCATGAACTCCCTTTGCCCCCTGGATCCGCCTATGGGGCACGTGCCCACTTCGCCCCCCTGGATCCGCCTATGGCCACCATTCATATTTCGTCCGGAAAACTAACATATTGAAATAATTCGGTAGATATACGCCTTTATTCTTTTCAAGCTGTCTGAAATTCCAGTTTGAATATACGATGGAAAATGCGTTCCCAAATATGGGTCATTGTTCCCATTGTTGGGAACGTAGCCATTCTTGGGAACGCTGACCACAGTTTCCCACACTGAATTAGGCGTACTTTTAGTAAAAAATAATGAAACCACTCATGATTTCTCTGAAAAATGTACAATAAGCTCAATATTTGGTTTTCAAAAATACTCCTCTAGAAAAAGAAATAAATATCAGACTGTGGATGATGTCATGATCTGGCAACCACCACCATACTTGAAACACTTCAAGGGCTTCGATTGGCTGATGCTCATCGTGACGTCAGCATATGTCGTCACACCAGTAGCTCACAACAATGGCCGCCGGCGACGGGGGCTGAGGGGGGCTGGTGTCAGGTAGGTTTTAGCTTTTTTCTACGGAAATATCGAGTTTCAAGACAAATGAAATATGGAGTACCGGGTTTTCCGACCTGCTTTACAACTTGGCTATCTCAGTTAAAATCACGTTGTGAAGGTGTCACATTCCCTTTAAGGACTTTTTATAAGGCCCCTCCTGTGTTAATAACCATTCAGCCATTATTTGTTTAGTTTAAGTGTCACCTTCCTCAAACCAGTCTTGCAAATTCGCACCAGGTGGATAGAATTCGCACCACTCGGTCCTGTCTCCAAGGGCACTCGCACCGACGAGATCTCGTCGAAAATGTCATGCTTTGCACACTGGCCTATCCCAACTTACAGGATGCAATGCTACCTTTTACATCCCCCTCCTGTGTTGTTATAACTGTTTATTCATATTCATCCGGTTTGCCATCTGGGCTAAAATACATTAAATCCTCAAAGTTGTTAAAATACCCATTGCATGTGCCATCCCGATCAACTCGCACGCTGCTTCTTTTTGCCTAGAGCCGTGGTCGTCTCATCACCGTCTAACAGCTTCCCTCAATGGGGACAGAGGGAGGCAAATGCATTTATTTGCCAGGGAAGCAGATTTTTTTTCAAATGACTGATCACTCTTTTAGAAAACATTTTCTGGAATATATTCACACTGTTGAGCTTTATTAACTTTGCTTTTCCCATCGGCTTGTCATGCTCTACATCTTACTTGCATTTTGAGTTTTTTACTGCTTTTACATATGTGTCCTTCACCTGTATATATATATATATATATATATATATATATATATATATATATATATATATATATATATATATATATATATATATTTCCTTTTACCTGCATTGACTTTGCCTGCTATATTGGCGCTGATGTGTATCAGACAGCTGAGATCCCCTTTGAACTTCTCAGCAGAGTATGAGGTGAATGTGAGGCTAGGGGTCAGCATTCAGAGAGAAAGATGCACTTGAGAATGTTTAAACCAAAGTTCTTAACACATGTTGTATCCACAGAAAATCCAAAACTTTGCTGTATAGACCAAAAGTTGTCCTGACTGTTCATTTTATTTGGAAAATATAGTAGGAAATTGGCTAGCAATACCCATTGCATTTGCCTGAGGAGCTGGAGAAATTTAAGTACAGTCACTTGTATAATCGTCAGTAAACACTCATCTAGTGGAAACAGTGCAGGAAATTTTCTGCAAAGTTTCTGTGTCTTAACATGAAATCGTCTATTTCCATCTGTCGCTAGTCTAGAATGGATAACTGCTGAAGTCTGCAATGCATATCTGTTACAGTTAATTGTTCAGTTTAGTAATGTTCATGAAGGGTCTTAAAAGCTGAATGGTGGTTTGCATTGTCATCGGACACATCATGCCTCTGCCGGTCTCCACCCAAGTAAGTGCAGAAATGTTGGATATTTTCAGAGCTCGTGGCGTCAGCACCGTTGGGGTAGTGTTGCCATCGTCTGGGCGCGTCACCGGTCTCACCATGCCTAAGTATTTCTGCGACTACTGCGACACATACCTCACCCACGACTCACCGTCTGTGCGGAAAACCCACTGCTCCGGTCGCAAGCACAAGGAGAACGTCAAGATCTACTACCAGAAATGGATGGAGGAGCAGGCGCAGTCGCTCATTGATGCCACCACGGCCGCCTTCAAGGCCGGCAAGATCCAGAACAACCCGTTCGCCGCAGGGAAGGGATCCGCCGGCCGAGACGGAGCGGCCATCCCTCCACCGGCCAACATGGGAGGCCCTACAGGCCCGCGGCCGAACTTGGGCCCCACCGCGCCCGCCATGGGCCCGCGCGGCCCTCTGATGGGCCCCTACATGGGTCCGCCAATGATGGGTCCTGGAATGCAGATGGGCGGACCGAACATGATGGGAGGTCCTGGCATGCGGCCGCCGATGGGCCCGATGGGCGGGCCGATGATGATGGTGGGTGGATCAAGACCGCCCATGATGATGGGAGGACCAAACATGCACGGTTGAGGAGTGCGGCGCGTGGCGGAGGCGTCAGACTGTCGAACTGTGTTGACGTGTTGTCGGTCTGTATGGAAGGCTGACAGAGTGTTGGATGTGCTCGTTCGGTGTGTCGCCTGGTGTGAAAGCGGCGGCGACGGGGCACAATGTGGGTTGATCATTGATCCGTCGACGATGCGGGATAAGTAATGTCTATGGTTTTTGTGACTTTTGGTAGTCGGTCCAAGCTTGTGTGCCCTGTGTGTTTTGGGCTCATTTCATCCGAGATTTTCCAAACATGTTTTTTGGCTCATCGTTTTTGTTGCGGACTTTAGGAGCGCGGCATTTTGAAGTGAAGCTTTTTCACTGCAAACTCTGATTATACCGATATTGTGTATGTAAATGATTCGATATATTTCGGAAATCAGTTCTGGTGCTTCTCGATTATAAACATTCTCACTCGTTTGTGTAGCCTTTACCCGTACCTCCTTTTAACAAGAAAATACACAGCGTTCATTCATCACAGCTGCCGTGTTTTTGTGTCGGTCTGGGGGCGGAGTCTGAAGTAGTTTCCGGTGCTGTTTCAGAAGTACACCGGTCGCACTCAAACGGGTCCCCGCACACGACAACGTCCATCCCACGGACACCCGCCCGCACATAAGTACGAACCAGCTAATGGAGTGCTCTTGGCCGTGCAGCTGTAATGGTTTCAGATACCCTCACTTTATGTTGCGTTGTGTGTAAGGATTAAGGGGAAAGCACAAGATAATAGTGTCGTTTAAACTCGTAATAACGCAAAACGCACCCCAGTAGAGGTATGAAAAAGAGGTGCATTTTGTTCAACAAAGTTTGGGGAGCAAATACGTGAACTAGTTTCAGTTTTTAAGACTCCAATGAAACTGCATGACTGCGAAATTTGGGTGATATTCTTGATATCCGTCGACCGCAGTAAGGCTAATTTTCCTTTTGAGAATTTCCTAAAGTCTCCTACTCTTAGCGCTACATTACCATAGCTTGATTTGTCCGACAAACAATACCAGTTTCAGCTTGTAGTAAATTTGTCGGCATCGTTGGGGGGGGCGGGGAGGGATCGATCTGCCTAAGGATACAAATGTGTTAGAAGGATGTAGACATTCTTGGTAGCGTTATTATAAGCATATAAGCGTTATTACCTAACGCAGTGAAAAGGAGGCTGTTTTCACGAAGTCTTCTTGGAGCGCTGACGAAAATAGTGTGGCTGTTTGGTGTACTCAGCTATATTACCTTTTATCCCTTTGACCCTTTATCGCAATGCCGCTAAAGGTGGCATTTGATGCCGCTAATGCCGCTAAAGGTGGCCAGTTCCATGTGGAGGGTGACTATTCGTGGCTCCATTATCGAGGATTTGGACCGGCCGAGGCCTGGCTGGGCGTTGGACCGGCCGAGGCCTGGGTGGGCGTTGGACCGATTGTATTGGCTCTGCACACCGCATGTTTTTACGCTCTGAGCTTCAAAATAGGCAAATATTCATGCCGTGGTTGGGAAGAAGCTGCAATTGGTAAACATAAAGTTATTTTGCAGAGTTTATGGCATAGTTTTACAATTTGCTGCTAATGGTTATCCGTTTAGGGCTAAATATCCCATGGGATTCATTGATTGCTCAGAACGGACAGATGTTAATATCTAATGGATATTTGATATAAAATATTATCATGGATTTCGGAAGTCGAGCTTTATTCCTACACATGGGCGCCAAAGCGGGGGACGGGGACGCGTCCCCCCTGTTGGCCAACCAGGGGACGACGTACCTCCCCAAAATTTTTGGGTCAATCGTCATTAATGCTGTAAGGAACCGAATATGCTCAAAATTCGCCTCCCCGGTCAGCACCAGCCCGGGTCCGTCCCCCGTGCCAAAATTCCGTGGCGGCGCCCTGTTCTTACATCCCCCTCCCACCCGTGATAAGAGCTAGACAAGTTAACTCAGGGTAATGGAGAACGAATTCCGGACCTAGCGGCTCGTCGACAGCGGGAGGTTCGCAAAGCTTCAGTGTTCCGCTCCGCACTAGATGGCGGTATGTGTCCTAAATTCTGATGTGGAATGCAGATTGGAAGCGTGGGCGGGCAGGACTATCGTCTCTCTTGATTTTTGGACAGAAAGCTCATCACTGCGTGCAATCTCGATGCTCTGCTACATTTATCTGGTTTTCAGCATCTATTTATCAGATTTCATGGCGGGTGGGTCGGCCATAAGGCCATATCTGCCTCGAGGCGGCACGCTTTAACGGTACCAGTGATACGGAAAAAATTGAAATGGTGACGGAAGCGTGTTTTTTAAAGCGTCTTACCGTGTTCTACTCTTAAGCTGAGTTTGAATCATATTAGTTGGCCCCTGATTTGACTTCACAACCTGTCAAAATGGGTCAAATTTTGACACTTTTAGAAAATTATTTATAACTATCGGGAACCATTAGACCTAGAACAAAGCCAAAAGCAGCGATGTGTTCGTCTTGGCCCAATAATTCGGATGATGTGCAAAATGACCTTAATAGGTCATATCGTGACCTTGACCTCAGATCAAGGTCAACATAATCTTTCATGGTCATGTTCCACATCATTCCAATCCTTGTATTCCAATCACTCTGATGCCAAATTTATTGACGTACTTTTTCTCGTTCAAAAGTTCTAAGCCATAGGTACTTAAAAACTGTGACCTCTGGTGACCTTTTTATTGACCTGACCTCAAAATGGATTCCAGCGTGCAGCTTTGTCCTTCCAAGAGCTTTCGAATGATGTTTAGAAACTTGACTTAGCTCTTCTAGAAGCCGTGTTACAACCTGGTTTTGTCAGCCTCATTTAAAAAGAACATAACTGCCTTACATGGGTTTAGAAATGTCTATAACTTATTGACTTGACATGACCTGGTGCCATTTTTTGGTCATAAATTGTCAAATTAATCACCCTAGAGGTGTACGAAGTGACGCGCGTCTCATTAAAATCGATTCGGAATCATTCGCGAAAAACCGACGGGGGTTCGATCGGATCGACAAAAAGTAAGAGGTTGGACCTTTTCGTCAAGTCGGCATTGAGGTGAGCAGTGGTAGTATATGTATTTTTTAATATAAGATATATAAAATCCTGCGTATCTCAGGAGCAACATCGATAGCTAGAAACACAAAAAGGCGGCAAAAATTTGGTAGCGTAGAAATGTGAAGAAATGCGTGTAGAAATCTACGGGGAGGGCGAGTGGGGATGAGGGGCTCAGTGGGTAGCCCGGCTGAACCTCTGAACACGTCGATCTGATCCCCCAAATCCCCCCAGCAGGGTGAGAGTTGGTTACTCTGTATAGCCTTGGCAGTTGGTGTGTCGTTATGCCCCCACAATCATTGGGGGGAAGCGCGTACACCCCTTAAAGTCTGGAAATCTCCCAGATATCGGAAAACATCCCTGGAACTCTCCTATAGGAGAGTCTGATCTCATAGATATCTAGAGATATCGGAAAACATCGAAGCCCTTACAAGTATCGCCACGTGCATAGTAAATGCTTCGTAGACCAATGGCTTCGCTGCTAACATTTCATCGTTATGGACGTGTTGACGGCATTGCACCCCCCCCATCTCTCCATCGCTCGGCGAAATCGGCATCGGTTAGACCGCAAAAAACGACGTTACACGTTCTTACAATCCTACATCCCTGTTCATTGGCGTTATTACACGGAAGATGGCACCTTTACTATGGAGTTTGAACTGAGATAGCTATGGGTTAGAGCGCACCGGAAACCCTGGGGCTAACTGTCCGTTTGTCTCAGAACTTACAATCTGAGGTGAAACAGCGTGTACGTAGAGCGGAGTCGGCTTCCGCTCACTTTCCCGCCGACCCCGAACTGCCGTCACCAGACTCACAGGGGACGGGCCCAGTACCAATACACCACGGCACTCGCGAAGCGCCGCTGCTCCATAAAGGTGTGGGCGCTGAAAGAAACGAAATCTGAAACCAGGTTTTTTGGAACACTCATTCTCAGTTCAGACTTGAAATCCAATGAAGGTGTCATATTCCCTTTAAGGTATACCCACAGTACAGGTTCTAACTATTATTTTCAGTACAAGTTCATACTGCAAGCCATTTAATATCACCTAGCTGATTTGTGGCAGATTGGTGTGAGTTTTGCTGCGCAGGGAAATAGTATTTTGACGCTAAAATAAACAGAAACAGGGGCTATCCAGGAGAGGGCGATTGGCGAGGTTATTTTGGCTGATATCGGCAGCTCCGCAGACTCACATCTGAACGACAGGGAAGGCTGACGTCATCCTTTCACATAAATGAACAGTTACCACTGTGTTCAGACAGGTCCGATACAGGAAATACGCGTATTGTATTCCAAACACTTTGTGATTAACATTCTAGTTGATCAAATCAGCCGATTTTTTGTGCATTAGCTCCCTGGCATGGGAACTTCCCATTTCAGATTAAATATATAATGTTTACGTTGCGTCACGAGAGTTTGCAGTGCGTAGCGAAACTCGTGGTGTCATACTTCGACGTTGTGAGGATTTTGTTTGATTTTGGTGAAGCACTAGGGGTAGATTTCAGACGACACGTGCTTCAGCAAGGTGACGATCAACGATTCTCGCCGTAAGGGTCGTGGTGGTGCCTTCCACCCCACCCTGAGGCCTGCCAGAAAGGACGCGGTGGCGCCACCTACCTTGTCCGATCCTCCGTCATCAGGGTTGTGGTGACGCCGACCACCCCGCGGCGGTCCTCGCCAGGAGGACTAGGTGGCGCCATCCGTCGTACCCCTACCTCCCACTTGCAGGTATGTGGTGGCGGCATTTGCGGCGGCCGGCGGCGGTGCGCTGCCGCTCCCGCAGCTCGGCGGCGACGGACCAGGCAGCAGCAGCGGCAGAAGCGCCGCCTCCTCACGTGCCGGTCATGGCGGCGGAGGTTGCCGCCCTCCTGCAGCTTCCGCCTGGGGGCAGCCTGCTGGACATGACCTTCGGCGCCGGAGGTCAGTTTCCGGGATATCGGCGCCATATCATATCGGGAGGGATGCCCCGTGATTGGACGATGTGGTGTGTGCAGGGGCGGACTCAGAACCAGAGTTTTGGGGGGAGGGGCCAATCCCATGTCTGCCTCTCTTCCTGGGGGAGGGGGTAGGAGCGAATATTTCTTGCTCTACAGACCTAGTGTAAACACCTTTTTGCCCCCCCTCTCCAGCGCTTTGGGGGCCATGGCCGGAATGCCCCCCCCCCCTGCGTCCGCCAATGTGTGTGCGTGCTTATATTGCTTGGAAAAATACAATTTCATCAGCTGTATGTGATACAACTGACATATCGTTCGCTGTACTACGAAACAGAACCGCTTTACCAGTAAGTCCACCCTCTTTTACGCCCAGTTCCTCGTGACCACCTCTCTCGGCAGGTCACACAGAGTACATGCTGGCCCGTACACCTGACCTGAAAGTGTACGCCTTGGACCGCGACCCGGCGGCCCACGAGAGGGCGCGGCGCCTGGCCGCCGGCCGGCCGGGTCCCGGCACCGTGCTCCCTCTGCTGGGCAAATTCAGCGAGCTCCCAGACCTGCTGCAGCAGGGTGAGGGTGCTGGGACAGCTGTAGACTGAGCTGATGGTGATTGAATTGTTTGCAGTTTGGTTCAGAAGAGCTTATCTCTTTACACTATAGGTCGCTCTATAACTTTGGCTGGGTCATGCTAAGTGAAAGGTCGCTGTCTCGCCGCGGCGGATATTGCGCTCACAAGTACGCTGCAGAATGTCAGCACGTGCCAAATGTCAAATGCATTTGCAATTTCTCGCCTATTAGAGCTAATCATTATCAGCAATTACTCCCGAGTGTCTTCGAACAATTATGAATAAGTGGGCAGACCTTAATGGCCCGTTTTCGTGCCAAAGTACTTACAAAAGCATGCTTCAGACACGGTGCCGCGTTCTGAAATATGATTTTTTTGGGCTCCAGGATTCCTCGAAGGGTAAATTTTGAGGACCTGGGAGCCACTGGTCCTGACCGGGTAAGTTTACCCTGTACTCTCTTAAAATGCGTGAGCTGCAAGTGGAAGGAGAGCCAGGGCAATTCCTCCGCACGAACCACGGAAGGGGATAGGATTTCCAACGCCAGGTCTGGAAAGATAAACGAATCAAGCCACTGCTTCTGTTTGGATGTTATTGAGCTCCCACTAGGCCAGGTTGCGGAATCTAATTAAACCGTCGCAATCGACGCGGCTGTTTGCTGGCGCTACGCGGCGTGCTCTCCGGTCTCTCAGTGCGGCGAATCCGGCTCAGTTGCACGGGAGCTCGCGCTGCCGCCGCGCCGTGCGCCTGAGTTAATTAAGCTCACCCAGCCCCGCCGTGTTTGTCTGGCAGAAGATGAGGCTTCTGGTCGTTGTTTGCGGGATTTCTGTCGGCCTGGGCTGTTTTCAAAGCGTGGGACCTCATCAGCGGAAAATGCGGCTGTTTGTGCAATGGCTGCTGCGCGAAATTTCAGTCTGTTAACATGATCTAGCACTACGGTTTATTTGGATTTCCTTTTGGGTAGATTGTGTCTGCCGGTGCTGAATGCGGGTGCGATACTGTGGATATTGGCGAGCGGGGCGCTGCACCAGATGCAGCGAAATGTGGCGGCGCACTCCGCTTTATTTGTTGATGGTGAAATAGTGTCTTTTGCAAGTTAGATTTCCGTCCGTGAAAATAAAATATAGTTGTATCCATAGGTCAAAATGATACAATAATACCATTTGCATTTTATTCCTTTTTAACTGAAACACCCATTCTCAGGAGCAAAATGCAGATGCATTACGAAACATATTCAATGGTAATGCTCCCAAATTATAATGTTTTATGACAACCCTGAATAATAGCATTTCATAAGGCAGGTAGCGTTTTGAAAGTTTTTTAAGTTCGTTTTATTTCTGTTGGTCTATTTTTGCTTGAATATAAAGACGCCAGTATGCAAAAATAAATTCCTTGTGGCTAGCATCAAGCTTGCACTGCGCGCCCGGAATCGCCCTAGAACCTGCTCTGAACTTACCCACCGGGGGTCCGGCGCCACCCGACCGGGGGCCATCGATGGCCCCCTCTAACTCCGAAAATATGGGCGTTAGCGCAAACGCAAAGTGCAAAGAAAGCTCGCGGAATTCAGTAAGAAAACCCATGTTTTAGTGCTCAGGTCAATGGTTGACCTCCAGAGGTCAAATTAGGTCAAGATCGGCTATTTTCACTCAAATATGCAATGATTAAGAAACTGGGCATAACTCTTATGTCATTAGAGCTATTGAGGCCTGGTAAAGTACATTTGATAGCAAATTGCCAGTACGCTCCGCTATGTGCAACGTAAAGACCTCCCGCCAGTGGTTTGACCGCCAGAGGTCACCCGTGACCTAATATGACCTGAGGTCACGAAAGGTAAAAGGACCTGCCGTATATCAAATGAAAGCCAGTGACAAGACAAACACGATGGTGTTGTTTCACCGCCTAGCTCAATTAGGTCAAAAGTTATTGTCAAAATACTGTTTTTGACCTCGGTGACCTTGGATGACCTTGAAAAGTCAAAGGCAAATATGACCCTGGGATCCGTGAAAGGGTGTCCAAAAACGTTGTTCTGAGCAGTCGAGTATTGCAATCATTTTGTGGCTTTATATCATGAAATAGCTTTTCCCCATGCTTTTCCAATGGAGAGGTCGCCCGTGACCTGACCTCAGGCACGAAATCGAAAAATGCCGGATATACACCTGTAGACCCTGGAGGGGTCATGAAGTGTAGGAAGTTTCAAATCGATCGACTTGAAATGTAGCTCTACAGAGCTCTAAAGGTGAAGCAGGACCTGGTTGACCTCGCCTGGTGACCTGACCTTGGTGACCCGGGTAAAAATTTCATGGATGATGGGAAAATGATGCAGAGAGGTAGAGCCCTCAACCGCGGTGCTGCGCCCGTCGTTTTCTGCTATCCCGAAAAACCTTAGGGGGCCATCGATGGCCCCCGGTGGGCGAGGGTTAACACTCTTTGAGCCCTTGACTGACGTAGCCCGAAAGATACAGTCACGTGTTCATGACTCAATAAAGTTCCAAGCCCCGTCAGAAAGCCTGACGAGCTCCACGTAAAAATATAGACTGGCACGGACCGGGATGAAGTAACTGTCAGAACCTTTTGTGGATTGGAATAGATTGGAATGGCCGTGAGATTCTGGCAGATTCGGATCTGGAAGTAGTCCGTATTCATTTTTTGTCACTTGAGTCGTATTTTTATAGGATCTAGATTTGAATGGATAATAATGATGTGGATGCAATTTTTTTATTTGCGTCTAGACGGGATTAGTTCGGTATTGTCTTGGCCGGACGTGTTTTTGTATAAACTTGGATGCCTAGTCCCGATATGGATCCGACAGCATTGTGACGTACGTACAATTGTCTGGTTCATATATATTTCTGTATGCCTTGGTATTCAGTGCACCATGCAATTATATTTGCCCCGATATGAACTTAATTCTGAAGAGGATAATGACGAAACATATACTGAAAGACAGGTGGCATTCTTGGGTGGCTCTCGAATCATGTAGGTGTGAGTCGAGTGGGGGCGAAGGGAGATGGGGGGATGGTGCAGCCGCCCTTTAGCTTCAGAAGTGGGGCTGTGTCGTCCCTGATTTGAGGGCAGCGTCTTTTTTAACAATATATTATCACAAGTTTTGTCGTGTTTCTCTCCCTGTAGTGTCATCACGATTCGCCCTTGCGCGTACTCTCGTGTCTTAATTTTTCTCGAGTCTACGGAAAGAAGCTGGGCCTTCTTCAAGGCCAGCGCTGAACATTTTTGAACACCTCACATTGGCGGTTTCTGCTCCTTCAGGCTGAATTTTTTTACTACACCCTGCCTCGAACATGTGGATTATGTAACAGTTTGGACGTACACCGAAAGCTGACATCCGTTCTGGCGTAAACATTCATAGATTCGCCACCAGAGCGAACAAATCATAACAATACAATAACATAAACCGAAGTATTGTTTGGTACCAGCGCTGTTGTGGCTGGTTGGCAGCTGGAGTGGCGCCTGGAAGCCTGGACGGGGCGCTGATCGACGCTGGGTGCTGTAGTACTCAGCTGGAAGACCCCGTCCGCGGCTTTTCTGTCGTGCGGGACGGACCGCTGGATATGCGCATGGACGGAGATCGGTTCCCTGATCAGGTGGGTCATGGTCAACTAAGAGAGGTGTGGGAATAAATGTACCAAGGGGAGATGTTTCTCTAGAAATTGTGATTTTCGAGCGTTGTTTTCCCGATTTGCTTGGATACAGCTATGTTTCGAGGACCGAACGTTGAATATCCATTAGATTCATGGTGGTAAGATGTGATATGCCGTTTACCCAATATAAATCGTGTTCCCACATAACGTCTGTCTTCCCCCTGGCCAGGTGACGGCGGCTCAGGTGCTGGAGCACGCCTCCGAGGAGGCTCTGGCGCGCATTATCCGCGCCTACGGTGAGGAGCCGATGGCGCGGCGCGTGGCCCGGGCCGTGGTAGAGGCGCGCTACATGCTGCGGCCGCTGCGGAGCACCAGCGACCTGGCGCGACTGGTCAGGGGCGCCTGTCAGAGGCTGGACCGCGACGCCATCGGCCGGCCGGCACACGTGGCCACGCGAACCTTCCAGGTCAGCCGCTGGCCCCTATAGCCGGTGCTCCGTATGCATTATTCAGTGTGATATTCGTATTGGAGGTTGTATCTTTCTAACGGTCTGAGCTGGAATGGTACGGATGCTATCATTGAAATAGGCGCATCGAGAGCTTTGGTATTATGTATGTTTTGATAGGACCTAACCTAACCTCACCTGTTGTTTAACGACACGTCAGCTCGTTGGTCCCTTTTGCCGTAACCTTACCTAGCCTTGCGGTATTGATAAGACAGCCGACGCGTGCTCTTACTACCTGCCATGCCCGAAATCGGAATCAAGCTGAATATCCAACAGCTGCTGTTTTCCCGATGATGATCCCGCAGTCGGTGTTCTGAAATGACGTCCCTGTTGTGACCGGAGATGGAAATCTTTGGGTATATCCAGTAATGTAAATTTTCCATTCGAGCCCTTAACTGCAAGAACAGTTACGACTGTTAAACCCTTTACATTTGCTGTGCCATCGATTCGCTGTTTTCGGAACAGGTCTAAAACCTGACACTGACTTACATCACCTCCGAGCACATGCCACCGTACTCCAACCCTTTCCAGGCGCTGCGCATCTTCGTCAACGACGAGCTGAACGAGTTGTCGTTCGGCGTGGCGACGGCGCACCGCTTCCTGCGTCCCGCCGCCAGACTAGCCACCCTCACCTTCCACTCGCTGGAGGACCGCGTGGTCAAGGAGCAGCTCTCCTCCAGCTTCCTGGCCGAGGAGCACGCCCGCAGTCCCACCCTGGGCCGGAACGCGGCGGCTCTGGTGCCCAGTGACGTCACGGATGGCAGTCAGCTGATGCTCGCTGCCCGGAAGCGGTGGAGCCGGGTCAACAGGAAAGTGGTGATGGCGACGCCTGAAGAGGTGGAGGCCAACCCGCGCAGTCGGTCGGCGAAGCTGCGCGTGGCCGAGAAGTGTGACGATGACCATGTGGCGGAGGATGTGGAGGTGTGACGGTGGTGGTGCGGTGGGTGAAGTGTAGGCGGTAGGATTGATGGTGCGCTGATGGGTCCACCCGCTTCCTCTGTCAGTGTGTTGACGTCGCTCGAGATGTTGTGGCATGGTCTATGTTGAGTAATTGCCATCACTTGAATGTAATTTTTGTAATACATCACCAGTAAGGATAGAAGTGCCCTTTTACACGCAATGTATATATCATGCAGAATGCGTTTACCGCTATTCGCAACTTTGAGAAAAAATAATGCGAAAAATACATCCGCTCGGTAGTGTTACTCAATATTTTCAGAGTCTTGCTATATGCCATATTCATCACGAGTTGTTTGACGCTCCCGATTTTAATCAGTGTTCGACCTCCCCGGATTGAAGTTCTATTTCCACAATGTTCTTCGGCCTTCCCACGAGTCGTATGGTGCCAGGTTGTCGATGATACCCGCCATTATAAGTGTGTTGTTTGCTGTAACACGATTCTCAGCGATTTGAGCATGCTGATTGGGCACTTGGTCCGGACCCAGGTTGTCTGTGCGACACTTGAACACCAAAGTTTTTAAGCCAGCCCTCAGCATTGTGTGCCTTACAATTTTTACATGTTCAATATTCTTGATGCCACACTTTGAGACAGTCACGTGTTTGGAATGTCACGCCTACACCATTTTAACCTCTCAAATTTCGTCACGAGCTGCATGCATGATCACATCCCAGCTAACTCCACTGTACCCCCTTCTCACCAATCACTTCAGCACATGCGTGTGGGCACTCTCCAGCGCACTCATACACCCACGCACACCGTGACAAAGGGGCGATGACGTCATACACCCACCGGATATGGCAACTCTCATAGTCGGAGCGCGTTAATCACTGCCCGCCCTATCGCTAGCCAATTACCAGAGGGGCCGTTTGCCATGCCGCCACCGCAGTGGTGGCGGCGGACAATTTATCGCAGGAGCTGCCACCCGGCGTCCGGGCACGACTGCTGGGGAGTGGACCGAATGAAGCCATCCAGAACAAGCGCGGCGGACACTCGCAGGGGCGAGAAGAAGCGCGCCGGCACGTGGTCGGCCTCCTGATGGTGTCCGGCGGGCAGTTCTTATCCCATGGGCCGGTGCGGGAGAGGCTATGACGTCGGTATGTCCAGAACTAATCTGATGAAATTCTCGGACGCCCGTCGCGGTTAAGAATAGCACGCGAGACAGTGTTCCATCAGGCGATTTCGGTGAAATTAACATCATCTCATAGCTGCTTCGCGGATTAATTTAGTTGATAGATGTCCTGCTATCTCAGTAAGATTGCTTTTGTGATAGGAAAATGACCTGCTAGCTAAATGATACAGGCTCTAAGTTTAGCCGTGGTTTTATGCGCGATGGTCCACCAGCCCGCTCAACTCTGTAACTCGAACTGAAAACTGGAAACTCGGGTCATGACGATACTTTTGGCTGTCACGCTAACTGTAACTGGCATCCTACTCTCGGCGGTGATTAAACCCTTCGCCGCCTGGGGGTCCGACCGGAGCCCCCTCCGATTTTTGCCAATGATTCCGAGCCGATTTTAATAAGAGATGCATCGCTTTGCTTACCTTTTAGATGATCAATTTGACAAGCTTCTAAACATCATTCAAGAGCCCCTGGAAAGACAAATCTGAAAGCAGTCATCCACTTTGAGGTGAGGTCACCAGGGATGGTTGAAGGTCACACTTTGTTATTGGCGTTTGTCTAAAACTTTGAAACGATGCAAGATACAACAATACATTTTATATAATAGTAACCAGCATGGCCTAGGAATATGAACTAGTAAAACGCCTGTGGAGGTGAAAACTGGGCGGGCACTTTACATATGTGAATTCACAACATAATTGACGAATGATGAATCCTTGATGCGATGGACCTCTGATATTGGATTTAAACGTTGCAAACACTGACACGTTTCAAACTCTTTGGCGCCGCAGATGAGAGCTGTGCATCGTGCGAGGGTTTCCACTAAATCGTCCACCACCCGACCGATGGAACATCGTCCGGGCCAAAATCGTAAGTTTTGGGAGAGCTTGTGGAGGTATGGTGCTGCGTAGTATATTGAAGGGAATTTTATATCGTCGAAAAAAGATGCGCAATGAATAGGTATTCGAGAGAAAATGATAGATGATTATGAACTTTGGATAAAATCACGATGGCTGGGGGTTGGGAATTTCATTGCCATGTTATAAGAGCAAATTTTCCCTGAAGTGGTCTAGAATAGAAAAGTCTTGCTTACCTTGCGTTGCCTATTTTGGGTCTTTGTCGAATTTGGCCGCTCGGTTTTCAGATATGAGCGGCCTTGTTCGAGCTTAATTGAAGTGCATATGTTTAGTGAACTTTGACTCCTAATTTCTTGGAGAAACTTGTACCCATTTGCATCAATATCGGTACATTTTAACTGCCCAGGCATATTTAACACGCGCAGTGGAGGGAGAGGGTGGTCCTGAACTGGCGCCCGCCTATTTTTCTGTTGGCCAGAGAAACTTTCGCAGCCGGAAACGTTACTGGGCTGTATTCACTAGCGGATCCAGAAGGGGGAAGATGCCGTGGCCCCCAAAGTGGCGTAATTTTGCCAGATTTTCTTTACAAAAAATACACAATGTTTTTACGTTTTCCATATCAACGCCGATTCGTGAAATCGTGGGTCTGGTGACGGGTTGGTCGTCACGGAATTTCTACTGGGGGGGGCAGATAGCAGTCTGGCGTTGACGGGGGGAGGTAGCAGGCGAACTTTGCGGAAACCTACTCGATGCCATTGATAATGATCGTACATTTTATCGACTCATTCAAATAGGTCCTCATGGGTAAAAGGGAGAATATGCAAAGACCCTAGGTCGAGTCCGATTTTTTTGGGGAGGACATTCCCTGATTCGCAAGCTACTTGGAAGCGTTACCCCGTCCCCCGCTTTCGACGCCCATGGTGGGGTCTTATCGGACCCTCCAGGTGGCGGTGTATTAGATCGTACGAAAAGAGCCCAGGCGGTGCAGGTTGAGAGGAAATTCACGTAATGTAAAAATTCGCAGTATACGTATTCCTATGAAATATATTCGCCGTACTACCGGCGATCCAGCAGTTGCCTCAGCAGTAGAGAAATCTGAAATAGTGGAATTTCGGCAGCTCTGGAAAAAATTCCGTTGAGGACCCTCACATTGCCTGCCAACACAATCCACAATGTAATCCCGAATTATTATACATAATGATCATCATCGGTATTATATTTTTATGACACTAATTTTTTAGGAGTCACACCCTTCGTGGAGCGACACCAAAATACATCGTGATTATAAAAGCCTCTCTCCAAGTTCTGAAAAGACCTTGTCCTGCCATCCCAATAAGAAAGTTGCAACCGCACAGTTCAAAATACACTTCCTCAAAACAACCATAACCGGAAGTTCACAACACAAAATCACGTCTCAATAAATGCACATTTGTCAGCCACAAGTCCGTCCACACCGTACCAAGCATTCAGGCATGCGGCCACCTACCGGCCACAGTTGCATCTACGGTTGTCCGATTTGCCGCCAGCTGGCATTTGAACGCGCGCAACCGGCGCTTTATCACATATGGTTATCTCACGAAAACACTCGTCCACAACAACTGCGTGATTTCACATTGGGTGAAACTATGTGCAGTTGGCTGCGCGCTCACGGGTGAATTTGAGCCTTCTCGTTGTCTTGCTCCTTGCACTGGCCCGAACCCGGTCCGGTTCGCTCGGCACGCACGGAAGAATTTCAGTCCCGCCACCAGCTCTGTACCTGCACTGGTCATCGGCTGATGCACGAATCTTGACAAAACATTACTCAGAGGGGCGTGCTTGTTGAGAAATGTTCGGAGGTGTCCAGCTTTCAATAAATGTAAAGAATAATAACACTAAAAGGGATGATACGATATAGTTTGGGTTTCAGCTTTCCAGGGGCCTGCTGAACTGCGTAGAAAAACAAGTCCCAATCATAAATGAGAATGTGAAAATACAAACGTGTTAACACTATTTCGACCTTACATGAGGAGTGCTGAAGTACCTTCGAGGAAATATAAATCCACACTCCTGATTTTTTTCATTAAAAAAAAAACACACGACTAAATTATGTTTAAGTCGGTAGATTCAATCGTGAAGTCTGGAATGCTTATTTGGAATGCTTTCGTTACTTAAGTACCTACAATTGTATGAATAAGCGAACCTTCTCCATGACTTGGAACAATCGTATTCACCCCCCCCTAAATACGGCGACTCACTTCTTCCGTGTGGTGACGTCATCATGGCCCGGAAAAGGGCTACTGAAGGTTGCATTCATAACTCGTGTGTAATCGATTCCTGGCAGTTGACTGCATAATGTTGCATGATGACAACGGATCTAGTAATCGTCCGCAATATTCGACTGCGATGCACTGTAGACATTTCCGAACCACTCGGTGCGGTTCGTGAATTGATCTGCATTAAAAACGAACTCTTATCCACGCCGGAGCGTATCCCATTTTGACTGCTACCTACTCTGGCACGAAACTATAACTGCAATGTTCATCACACTGCAACAAGTTTTCAAGGGCTGTAGCTGTCATCGGCTGGTGTTCGCTTCCTTCAGCAGGTTCTTCCACTCTCGTGTCAGCTGCAGCTGATAAGTAGTTCCCCTTTAGCGCACGACCCCAACCTTAACCGCAGATCGGCAATTTTCCCTACTGAGTCACACGGATTCGCGTCAACCACTGCATCTAACGCAGACGTACCGGCAAAAAGACACCGGTCTCGACCACAAAACGGCTCGTCTCAGTCCTCGAGATAAAACCAGTGACTGACCAACCGACTGAACTCTCCGCCGGCCCTGCGGAAACCCAGCTTTACCGGCACCATCGCCGTGTCTCAGACAGTCTCAGACAACAGTGTCTCAGACAGCGGTGTCTCAGACAGCGGCGTCTCAGACAGCGGTGTCCAGCGTCTGTATCCGGACTTTCTTACTCCTGGCAAAGGCGGGCGACACGGTGGCCGTGTTCTGTATAATCACCACGCCGGAGTCGACGCTCTCGTCGGAGCTCTCCCGCTTCTCCGACTGTTTCTTCTTCTTCAGGCTGGAGCGCAGCGGCGACTTCCGCGGGTCGTAAGGGATGGGGTGGCCGTTGTGACCCGTGACCGGCGTCGGCGACTGCGGAGGAGACTGCGGCACGCCGTGGCCGTTGGAAGCCCTGCCGTTGGCCGGTCGCGCGTGCACGTGTTTGGGCTGTTGCGCCACGATCACGGAGACGCCGTGGGCGGTGGGCGACGCCACACGCGTGGGCCGGCCGTCGCGCGCTGTCGGATTGGCGATGACGGGCGCCAGCGCGCCACTGGGGTCGCGCGCAAACTTGACTGGGTCACCGCCCAGCCGGCGCGCCAAAACGAACTCGGCGGCGGCGAAGGCGCAAAGCGTCATCAGCAACACCAGAAACAGCACCTGGCGGCAGAGGGAGGAGGTCAGAGGACTGGGCCAGGTGACCACGGGCTTGAATTGTCCGACAACGATTGGACACTATGCGAAACAGTATAAGAGAAGGCGCAGAAACAAATGCAAGAGCATGGAACGTAAACGAATAGAAAAGTCCAAAAACATGAGTGAGATCTACCGTTCAAGGACCCCAAAACTGAAGGGTTCGAATCTTTTCCAGTTTCCAGTTTATTTTCAGTCAGCGAGGAGACAAAATTTCACGGCCAACCTGCGTCCCCCCCACGTTTTGGCCGTTTATGGTGCCACCGACTGTAAGCAAATCAGTATCACCACAGGATATATGCGATGCAACGCAAGGGTAAGCGAGGACCTAACTTCTTATATCTCTCCTTAAAAGGAACCCTTTTTGACAGACATTAAGCAAGCTTGAATCGTCTCGGCGACAGAAATAGTGTTAAATCAGGCTCCAATAGTTCAGATCAGCTCGAGGAGGCACGAGCGAGCAGGAATGTACGGCCTCACTGACGCTATCAGCGCCAACGGGAAAAATATCCGTCTGACGTCAAGGCCGAGTTACGACAGCTAGCCTAACGTTATTTACCAGACCGAGCTTCCGTCGAACTGAGCCGACCAAGTAGCGATAGTTTCGAACTCACCAGCAAATAGAAGGACCAGGATCTCGTGACGTAGTAGCCAGTCTCCTCCCCCAGCCGGCGGGCGTCGAGGTCGATTCCGAATAAAATCAACGAGAGAACGCAGCTGGTCACTGCGAGCGAGAACGAGCCGGTCACCCAGACAGCCATTCATTAGCGACACCTCCTTCGGAATCGGCCGGCCTGGATCGATCACCGATGCGCTCCAGGGACCGGCACCCAGCTGACAGTTATTTCAATGGGAAGTCCTATTCACGGAGAGGTTATTCTCAGCCCAAAGCAGTTCCAGACAGACTGATAATGCCTGCAGTAGTTGATGCCCAGGCCGCGTCGGAGAAGAAAATGCCTTCTCCTTCGCCAGACGAGAGGGCTCCAGTTTAAAGCATCACCAAAGACTGCGAGAAGTGGAAACATTACAGAAAGACTAAATGTTTCGCAGTAATGGGGCTGCTGAAATATCAAAACCCTTTTCTCTGAGATCTCCGATTTACTTCAAGGTCACAGGTGGGTGTGTCAAACCTTTTGGACGTTCTTAGCAAAGAGGGTCCAAAAACCCTTGAATTTGGGTTTGCACTAATACGTTCAAACTTTCAGTTGTAAGCTAACCTTATTGTAAACGACTACATGTAGGTAAGCATTATTGGCAACCCATATGGTTAACATGACGTCTGTACATTACGTAGTTAAGTTGAAACAGTCAGCTCAGTAAACTGAGTAAGACAAAGCTAATATTGTGAGATTCTCTCGTGCATAATTATTACAACTATCATCATCATAATTTGTCATCATTATCATCAACATGATCATAATAATCGCTATCTTTATCCTCATCCTCATTATTTTCATCATCATCATCATTTGCCGTTATCATCATTATCATGATGATGATGAGGATGATTATTATCTTCATCACCATCCTCCTTTGATGTTATCATCCAGAGGGGAAAGGACGCCCCCGACGACCCGGCGCCCCGAAAGGTCGATGGCGCCCCCGAAACGCCCCACCCCCCAGGATGCGAAAGTCGGCGCCCACCGAAGGATTGGCACCCACCAAGCTTTCCGGTCAGGGCGCCCCCGGTCCGATGGCGCCCCGGTCCGGATGGCGCCCCCGGGGGCCCCCCGATCGGCAATCCTGATCCGCCTATGTTATCATCATCATTATTATGAAGATGATGAGGATAATGATGGTAAGCGATGATAGCAGGAGCATTTATCAGTTCTGCATTATCTGAAAGTTGACTTATAAAAATATCAGGTGACTTGAAGAACTTCCCCAAGATGGCGCAAAATTGTAAACGGTGGAATCGGGGGCCAGAGCGGACTCTGCAGCGCGCGCTTATCACTGCTACGGCCAACGACCGGCTGTAATGCTGGCTCACAAGACAACATCTCCGTTCTGTATTGCATTGTTTCACTGTGTCTAGTAAGGCAGTGAGCAATAAGAAACATTTGCTGTGGTTTCCAGACGCTGAGCGATTCCAGACGCTGGCCGTATCTAATATCTCCCATGGATTCTTTAATCTGTTGAACGTGCCGACATCTACTGGGAACCTCCACGTCCATCAAACGCGAAGATTAGGAAAGGATAGGATTCCTGGCATCGGGGATTCCTCGAATGTTGGCAGCTTACCGTTCATTGCTATCCTTATTTGGAGGGCCGGTCGATATGGTTAGTGGATTGATATCGGTGGCTGCAAATGCGGTTGTTTTGGGGGTGCCTACTGCTATGCAGGGGATGAAAGAAGCCGGTAGATGGGAAATTGTTGGCCCCTAATTAAATACCAATTAATAAGATCCTACGCTATGCTCAAGGTAGGGGTGTTGCAAATTACACTGCAATTATTCAGAGCACCCGATGGGACCTGAATCTGGAGGCAATGGATTGGCAAAGTGATCGTTTGTCAGGGATGACGAATCATTCCTCTAAGCAACAACTTTTACTGAGAGAACAAAAACTGTTGTGACCAGTCGCCTCCTTGGGTGTAGCACAAACAAATTTAGCATAGCTCATTTCCCTTACTTCAACCCCCTCTCCCCCTCTCTCTCTCCCTCTCCATCTCTCTCTCTCTCCCTCTCCATCTCTCTCTCTCTTCCCCTCCCTCTCTCTCTCTCTCTCGCTCTCTCTCTCACCTCCGAAACAGCTGATGACGAGTTTGGCCAGCACAGCGGTGCGAAACTTCACGAAGACTTGCCGCCGCGTGACGCGCATGGCCAGCACCATGGGTGACGTCACGCACAGCAGGACCGTCACTATCACAGAAATCACGCCGCATACCCCCGCCGCAGTGGTGTACTCTGTAACAGACAGATGGAGGAGTCAGGCAATGTGGCGACAGGCACGGATGTCGAGCACATGAGTCGCAGAGCACGTGAGCCGGTCTGTTGCAGGATTCAGGAATCGGATGCTACTGTGTCCCGGTTAGCTGGCTTTGAAGAATAGGTCACGGTGTCAGTGCTGCGCTGGTGCGTCGGTGTATGAATTTTGCAAGAACAGCTGTGAGTGTTACATATCGATATGATTGGATATTTGATGGCGTCCAAGGCAAGACTATTTTTCCTGGCTGTCGCAAATGTGCGATACCCACCACCGTCTTGAAGAAACACATTTGAAGTCAACCGATATGGTATCCTTAAAGCTTTACATAAATTATTACCATTTTAAACTCTTACTTATATTCCAAAACAATGATTTTTTCAATGCAAGGGTCTCATTTCCCCTCAAAATACTTATAAATCCAATTTGAGCTAAAATATATCCTCATTCTTCACAAGAAAACAATAAGTCAATCGCGTGAAATTAGGAATAAGATAACTTTCTAAAGCCGACGGCTGGAGTCAGCACGTCCCAGTTCCCCAAGCCCCTCCCTCCCTCAGTCAGCAGGGTCTTCCATAGAGGAAACCCACATCGCACCCCGCTGTCCTTAACACGCGCATTGACGGGGGTCTGAGCCACCTTAGCTTTGACGGAGGGTGGCGGGTACCCGCCCCCTAAATCCTCGAGAACCACGCTAGGTAGCGAAAAACGGTAAACGGCGTTGGGTTGCCCATTCACTTCTCCATCGAACACATTTGAACTATTTTTTCTCAGGTCACATTTAACACATACGGGGAGCCACCATACGGGGGGACCCGCCCCCCAAGATCCGAGAACCACGGTAGGTACGAAAACGGAAACGGCGTTGGGCGCCCATCCACTTCCCATCGAAAACATTGAACCATTTTTCGTCAGGTCACATTAAGGTCACGAGGGTCAAAACGTGCCCGTCATAGGAAACATGAAAATCAGTTTTTCGGGCATTACATCTGAACAAGTAAAGATAGACAAAACGACTAAACTGTATGAATCCTCTAGCAAGCCGAATCGAATGATATATAATTTGACCTGCTAGGTCAAATCAAGGATTGACCACCCGAGGCAGGTCAGGGTCAAATTATATAAAATGCATATCATTAGAACTGCAAAGCCCCGGCGAGTCTAATGCAGCTAAAATAAATGCTCTATCACCATCCGTTACTGAGTTATTCCGTAAAAACCATTTTCCCATGTATTTCCAATGGAGAGGTCATGCCTCGTACCGACCTTAGGTCATCGATATCAAAAACACCGGAACATATGTTAGAGAACTCGGTGGGGCCATTATGTGATATGAGTTTCAATCGGATAAGTTCACCCTGCTCCGACTTATGCTATCTTAAACTTTTTTTGAGGTCGGGTCACCTGACCTGTACTGGTGACCTGACCTGAGATGACCTAACCTTAAAATTTGACAGAAGTTGTAAAAAGATGAGGAAAAGGTATACCAGTACGGTGGCGCTACGCGCCGCCGTTTTTCTACTGTCTCCGAAAAACCCGAGGGGGCGGGTACCCGCCCCCCGTCAATGCGCGTGTTAAGGTTACGAGAGGTCAAAACATGCCGTCATAGGGATAACATGTAAATTAAGTTTTTTGTTCATTATATCTGAACAAGGAAAGATATAGCAAAATAATTGGAACTATATGAATACTTGCAGCAAGCCGAATCGAATGATATATAACATGACCTTGCTAGGTCAAATCAAGAATTTGACCTGACCTGAGGTCAGATCAAGATCAAATTAAATAAAATGCATATCATTAGAACTGCAAAGACAATATGAATCTAATGCACTTAAAATAAACGCTCTATCACCATCCGTTACTAATGTATTCAGTAAAAACTATTTCCCCGTGTATTTCCAATGGAGATATCATGGCTCGTATAGGACCTTAGGTCATCGATATCGAAAATACCGGAACACATTTTAGAGAACTCGGTGGGCCTATTATGTGATGAGTTTCAATCGGATAAGTTTACCCTGTTCTGACTTATGCTATCTTAAACTTTTTTGAGGCCAGGTCACTTGACCTGTACTGGTGACCTGACCTGACGTGACCTGACCTTAAAATTTTGACAACAGTTGTAAAAATAATGCAAGAATAGCTATACCAAGCACGGTGGCGCTACGTGCCGCCGTTTTTATTCTATCTCCGAAAAACCCGAGGGGGCGGGTACCCGCCCCGTCAATGCGCGTGTTAAGCAAGCTGCCACATCTCCGTCCATAAGGGCTTAAGATCGACTTAGACTGCAACTGAGGCAGCCAAGAAGACATAAAAAGCAATGGGTCTCAAGACCGAGAAGGTGCAAAGTGAAATGAAACATTATAACTAACACCCCTACACATGTTTTGTGCTCGTTTCGTAATAAATTAGCCTTGCCCTCACCGTCTGTGTAAAATATTTACAAACCAGAGCTTATTTGTATTTGACTTATGTTTCGCCCATGTGGCTTCAACGGAGTCAGTGAGAAATACAATTATGCAACACGACAAATGAGCACATGGTGCACTCGAGAATACTCCTGTGGCGTTACAGACAGACCCACTTGTATTATTTTATTGTCCAATGTTTGATATCAAGCTAGGTAAAACAGTACGTTTCTTGCACGCCATTAGAGCCTGTAGATTCTCGTAGACATTGGCCAGCTTACCCAGCTAATTATATCAGCTGGCCAGCTAATCATTTGCAACTGCTGACACTTGTTGGCAGTTATCAATAGGTCTGATATCGGATAAGTGTCGACGTATCGCTTTGTGAGCATTGATTATTAGTTCGTTTCGTAGTAAATAAACATTTCTCTTGCCGCTTAGGACCCTTGAAACCTGGGCATAGCGCTGCAACTGTAATGACTATGGGTGAGCTTGTTTCTCAAGCAACAACAGGTACACAAAACCCAGTCTGGCCCGGGCGAAAGGCACCTGCCTCTTTCCCCTTGATACGCCCATGTAATTAGCTCAAGGCCGTGAACGAAGCGCTCCCGGGTTGTGGCGAAACCAAGAAATCAGTGCAGGTTGTTGTGTTGTCGGCATCGCAGTCTCTCCTACTGCACGGCACAGTCTAACGTCTCAGGGTCACTGCGAGGCGGCCCCTCCCGAGTCAGGACATCCTCCGGCGCGCTGTTCCACATCTACCGCACCAGCTGTGGCAACTGGGCCCTCATGATGCCATCCTGCTGCAACATTCCAAGCAGGTCTGCATGTGTGTACACATTTTCCAATACACTTCTGAGACCAGGTTCTTGTATGAAGTTGTCAAAAATTGCAATATATGGAGAAAATACTTTTTAGTCTTGGATTGTTGCTGTGAAACCTGACGCTAGTGAGGGGAAACGCACTAGTTCTATTTTTTAATGTGCACAACTACTACCGTACAAATATCGATTTGTCAGCTTCTTGTAT
This sequence comes from Lepas anatifera, assembly GCA_034440635.1. NCBI lineage: Eukaryota > Metazoa > Arthropoda > Thecostraca > Lepadidae > Lepas > Lepas anatifera. Next base: position 1,066,224 of record JAOTON010000183.1, on the reverse strand, counting down.
TCAGTTTAGCTAATGCCGTCAATATGTTCAATCCTCAAACCAACCACAAGCCAACATACATTCTTATTATATGTCAAACAGAAAAACTGGCACTACCAAATCACTCCTTTTCTGTTTTTAGTTACTAACGGCGATTTTGAGATGAAGCAGGTCCCCTCCACCGGTGTACAATGAGTATGGTGATCTGTAGGGGTGCACATGACAGACAGGCTACTTAGATAATGGTGCCAAATACTGTTCCATTAAGGGACGTTCATGGCTAATTGGTACGGAGTTCTGACTTAAGCCCTCCAGCTTCACCATTTGATGCCTTTGCGCTGGATCACAAATCCTAGCGAGATATTCAGCTGTGGGATTAATTCACCACAAATGTTTACGTTCTAAGCTCTCTCCCCACTTTTCCCTAACAAACGCTATTACCTTGAGGTCGCTCCCAGGCTGCATCCACTACCACATGCCGCTCTGACGCGCTTCTGAATGAGTTCGTTAGGGGAGCCCATCGTAAATGCCATGCAAGCGCAAACTCAATCACGGTTCCTTACAGCGTCGCATCACCAGCCCTGGGGAGTGCCAACTTGCCAGAGCACGCCTGCGGCAAGCCGCCTTCAGACAAAGCAGAATTGCCTCAGGCGGGAGAAAGGTCATCGCGAGCAGCCGGGTCGGCGGTTATGTGGCAACATGTGGAAGGGGAGGGGAGAACTGGGAGGAAGCTTATTAGTGGCCACGGCACTGTGCCGGGGAGAGTCGTCTCAAAAGCAAGCGCTGAGCCAAATAAGACCACTGAGGTGCACTGGTGAGCAGATCTTCCACGAATTCAGCAATGGGCCAAAATAACTAGGTCAGAGGATTCCTGCGGTCTTTGAAGCAACTTGCCTACAGCCATTCTGAATTATCGCAGTTTGTACCAGTAACTTTTGTACAGGAGATGTTACCTAATCAAACTAGATAAAACTGCAACACAAATCTCCCACGATAAGCTCATCATCGAAAACCAATTTAAAACTTTACGGGGATGTGGTAGCTTTACAATGATATTTAATCAGATACCCGCGGGATAAGCCGCGCCGTAAAACCCCTTGTTTGGAACTCAATTCGCCCCAGAACGCACCAGTTGTGGAACTGGTGGTGGTGGAATGCAATAGGTTGAGTTACGTGCGAAGCCCAGCGGTCCCGCAAACGTCGCAGCTATCACAGAAATCCGGTAGCTTCTAGGCTCGCGGGGGAAGGGGGATGGAAGGTGCGAAAAAGTGTGTTCAAAAATGAAATAAGCTCTTGATAGCTGCATGAAGTCAATTCAGGTTTAAGCGCTGTTGCTCCATAACATGTGAGCTCTGACAGTAACGAAATACGAAACCAGGTTTTTTTACGGTATGCTCCACTCAAGTGATAGTTCTGTTAATATCCCGGAAAGGACATACTTCCCCTTTCACCCTCGCCTTACGGGCAAAAGAAAACGCTGAATTCGACCTCCCCCTCCCTTTCCAGCATTGTATTCGGAATTGCAAAACACGACTCAGCTGAGCAAAATAACGCTCGAAGATGTGGGTTTACAATTAAATATTTTGGTCGAATCTCATGTCTGGGTCATGTCGTTCATAAATATATGGGGTCATTGCCGAAGGCTTGAAATAAATCTTAGCCGTTTTTGTTGCTGCGTTTCATCTAAGAACAGTACTTTGCCACGGACTAGATCCTAATTTACGTCGCCGGTTTCGATGCACTTCCATTGATGACACTTAACACGCGCATTGACGGGGGTCTGAGCCACCTTCGCTATGACGGGGGGGGCGGGTACCCGCCCTCCCTAAGATCTCGAGAACCACGGTAGGTAGCGAAAAACGGTAAACGGCGTTGGGCTGCCCATCCACTTCTCCATCGAAAACATTTGTACAATTTTTTTGTCAGGTCACATTTAAGGTCACGAGAGGTCAAAACATGCCCGTCATAGGGATAACATGTAAATTCAGTTTTTCGGCCATTACATCTGAACAAGTAAAGATAGAGCAAAACGACTTGAACTATATGAATCCTCTTAGCAAGCCAAATCGAATGATATATAATTTGACCTTGCTAGGTCAAATCAAGGATTTGACCTGACCTGAGGTCAGGTCAGGGTCAAATTATATAAAATGCATATCATTAGAACTGCAAAGCCCAGGCGAGTCTAATGCAGCTCAAATAAATGCTCTATCGCCATCTGTTACTGAGTTATTCCGTAAAAACCATTTTTCCCGTGTATTTCCAATGGAGAGGTCACGCCTCGTACCTGACCTTAGGTCTTCGATATCAAAAAATACCGGAACATATTTTAGAGAACTCGGTGGGGCCATTATGTGATATGAGTTTCAATCGGATAAGTTCACCCTGCTCCGACTTATGTTATCTTAAACTTTTTGAGGTCGGGTCACTTGACCTGTACTGGTGACCTGACTTGAGATGACCTAACCTTAAAATTTTCACAGAAGTTGTAAAAATGATGAGGGAAAAGGTATACCAAGAACGGCGGCGCTACGCGCCGCCGTTTTTATACTATCTCCGAAAAACCCGAGGGGGGCGGGTGGGGCGGATACCCGCCCCCCGTCAATGCGCGTGTTAACATCTTCGTATGCCATAGGTCAGTAAACTCTGGTGACCTTAAGTGACCTGACCCGACCGCGGCAGCCTTATGTCAATATACCAGTTACTGCAATGAAAAAAATCGTGCATTCAGACCTGATTAAAGAGCCAACCAAAGCATCAATTAAATAAACGAAGTGTCTAGTATTTAGCTTGGTTGATTTTTAATGTCTCACCCTTTTGAGATCAAATAAGTTCTTCCAGTAGGGAGGCACAATAAACTCATGGAACTTATACAGCAGAAGGATGCAAGGCTGCTCAAAAATGTTGCGCACAAAAACTCTACAAATTTACCCTCGCTCCACCGGGGGGCATCGATGGCCCCCCTAAGGTTTTTCCGGGATAGCAGAAAAACGACGAGGCGCAGCACCGCGGTTGAGGGCTCTACCTCTTACTGCATCATTTTCCCATCATCCCTCAAATTTTTTACCCCGGGTCACCCAAGGTCAGGTCACCAGACGAGGTCAACCAAGGTCACCTCTTTTCAACCTTAGAGCTCTGTAAGAGCTACATTTCAAAGTCGATCGATTTGAAACTTCCTACACTTCATGACCCCTCCAGGGTCTACAAGGTGTATATCTGGGATTTTTCGATTTCATGCCCTGAGGTCAGGTCACGAGGCGACCTCTCCCATTGGAAAAGCATGGGTAAAACCTGTTTCATGATATAAAAGTCACAAAAATGATTGCAAATACTCAGACTGCTCAGAACAGCGTTTTTGGACACCCTTTCACGGATCCCAGGGGTCATATTTACCCTTTGACTTTTCCGAGGTCATTCAAGGTCACCAGAGTTCAAAAACAGTATTTTGACAATAACTTTTGACCTAATTAAGCTAGAGCGGTGAAACAAACACCATCGTGTTTGTCTTGTCACTGGCTTTCATATGATATACGACAAGGTCACTTTGTGACCTTTCGTGACCTCAGGTCATATAAGGTCACGCGGTGACCTCTGGAGGTCAAACCACTGGAGGAAGGTCTGTACATTTCAAATAGCGGAAAAGAACTGGCAATTTTCTATCAAATGGACTTTACCAGGCCTCAATAGCTCTAATGACATAAGAGTTATGACCAGTTTGCTTAATCATTGCATATTTGAGTGATAATAGCCGATCTTGACCTAATTTGACCTCTGGAGGTCAAACCATTGACCTGAGCACTAAAAGATGCGAAGTAATTTCTTACTGAATTCACGCGAGCTTTCTATTGCACTTTGCAGATTTGCGCTAACGCCCATATTTTCGGAGTTAGAGGGGGGCCATCGATGCCCCCGGTGGGGCGCGAAGGTGGCGCCGGACCCCCGGTGGGGCGCGGGTTAACGTACAAATATACTTACAAACATATCTGCAACAACGGAAGTACTTTTGAGGAACTCCTTGTGATATGGAGTCCCTTTAATCGCCCATATTTATCTATTCAGTACTGACAGTGAGTGACGGATTCAAGCTGGTTCTCTACCTAGAAATATAAATTGTTTCGAAATACTTTGTTTTTGCATATTGAGGTACCTTTGCTTGAATATGTATTTTTGCAGCCTCCTATGCATATAGCCTGCAGAATGCCTAGGCATTCTGCAGAATGCCTGGTTCTTCACCCTGCCTGTAACATATATATATATATATATATATATATATATATATATATATATATATATATATATATGTTACTAATGTTTGAGAGTTTAGGAAAGACATCTTCCGATATGTAGAAGCTATTAAATTCAACAGTTAATCGAGCCTTTTCTCTTTCTTTTAGCGCTTCTGTCTGTCTGAATTTTTCTGTGTCTTTTTCTGAATTGAGTATATTACATTAGATAAAATATGATATCTTAGTATTTCATAACACAATATATATATATTTTTATATATATATATATATATATATATATATATATATATATATATAAACCTTCCTTAGCCCAAGTAAAGTTGACGTTATGCATGTGGAAATTATATATATTAAAACAAATATCAATCAATTTTATTACAAGTAGAGACGTCATCGATCAATGCGGTCAAATATGAGGTGGAAACAATTTTAGATCAGAGCAGAATAAAATTGGATGATATATATATATATATATATATATATATATATATATATATATATATATATATATATATATATATATATAATGTCAACCTAACATGGTCCAAAGAAATTTTTATTCACCACAGAATCCAGTAGAACCTATTTCGGGCACACAATAAATTCTCGAAATGTTCATATTTCAAAAATTCAGCACGCTTTCCCTGATGCTCGCGACGCTCCATAAATCAACGCAATATCTATGCGATTTCAATAGCGCGGGTGGTGGATCTGAATCAGTCACAGTCGTCTGGGACGTCCGACGGAGGGCATTGGCGCACTCACCGGGGGGTATTGGCGCACTCACCGGAGGGCTGCAGTTTGGAGACGTAGGAGCCGCAGCGGAACTGGGTCTGACGCTGCCGGCAGACGGTCCAGGGCCCGAAGTGGCCCCGCTCAACACCTGCAACAAAGGGTTAGGCTGGTTAAGTACCGCCCGGACCTGTCCCCGCCCCCAAGTGGCCCCGCTCAACACCTGCAACAAAGGGTTAGGCTGGCTAAGTACTGTCCGGAACAATCGTAACTGCCAGTGTAACAATCGTTCTGTTCCTAAATGTATAGACTATTTACTTTTGTCTAGATGCAAACTCTTAAGTGATAGTGGAAAACGAATGTTAATGATTACAAACATGAACTTGAAACTCACCCAAGAATCTACTTCAATAAATTTTGATGACACTGTCATGCATTGGCATCTAATAAGTATTGACTTTGTCATCGGAGCTTTTGATTTTATTCATTTGTTAGGAAAGCCAATCAATTGGAGCTCATGAACCAGAATAAACTAGACATTGCTACTCACACAAGAAACCTAATGGGTTCCAAGTACTCCAATAAAAATGCACGTATTTTGAAATGACACAAAATAATTGAAAACTGGAGCTACTCATAAGCTTCACTTCTTGCAAATTCCAATGTTAGGGGTCAGGGGGACGTAGAGCAGGGGCCATGATTCCCATTAAAAAAATAACCATTAACCTGTCGGCGCCTACTACAAAAATGACTTCAAAATACACCTTGCCTGCATGTTTTTCTCTTGGTTTTCGAGATCTCAGGGGAAGAGGGTTACCACGCCCCCTCCAGTGCTCATTAGTGCCAAGTCCCTCTCCAGTGCGGGTGTTAACTCTATGGCGTTGGAAAGAAATAATTTAAAAACACACCGAACCAAATGTTCTGCAAGCCCTGAGACATTTGCTTATCCAGGCTGCATTTTTATTGACGGCTTAATTTGCTCTGATTGATAGCATCTGAATGCATTTTATTTGAATAAAACGCATAAATATTACCACGGTAGGTATTCTGTTACCCTTTTATTCTAACAACAGCAAGTGTAACTCAGCATTTCACCGACTTTATTTGGTTTACTTGTATTTGCATTTATAGGTATGTACCTGCCTGGAAAGCCAGAGACCCTGACTCCAGTCCAGCCTTTTGAGTTCTCCGCATTTTGCAAATACAATTGGTGCGATGCTGACTTACTGTTTCTGAAGTTTCGATGAAACACATTTACGTGAAACTTGTTCTTGGTCAGAGGTCACGTCAAATGTTGTCTATCCCCAGTGTCATGACCCTTTCCTTTGGCTGCTCTGTACCTGTAACTTGACATTTGCTACCAGTTGACCTGGTGACCTTCCGGTGGACCGTGCGCTGACCTGAAAACTTCCAATCGACTTCAATTGACCCGGAAATTTTCTGCTTACAGCGAGTGACCTGCCTACTTTCAGAAGCGCTCCACATGGCGCCTGTGCAATAACCCGCGGCGGATGCCCAGCCGCCCCGCTCCGGGTTATGAATGGCTACTGGAGACATAGCTCAAAATAAGCACCGCAACAACGGTGGCGACGGCCCAGCCCACCCAGTGATAAATCTGCGAGAGGTCACGACCCTCCTCACATCAATTCAGTCCCATGGCATGGGTTGTTGATAGCATACCTCGAAAAACAGTATAGCCAAGGATGGGTGTAAGTGCAGCAATCACTAAACGCAATAGGCATAGGTATGATTTAACCCTCGCCCCACCGGGGGCTATCGATGGCCCCCCTAAGGTTTTTTCGGGATAGCAGAAAAACGACGAGGCGCAGCACCGCGGTTGAGGGCTCTACCACTCACTGCATCATTTTCCCATCATCCCTAAAATTTTTTTCCCCGGGTCACCCAAGGTCAGGTCACCAGACGAGGTCAACCAAGGTCACCTCACTTCACCTTTAGAGCTCTGTAAGAGCTACATTTCAAAGTCGATCGATTTGAAACTTCCTACACTTCATGACCCCTCCAGGGTCTACAAGGTGTATATCCGGGATTTTTCGATTTCGTGCCCTGAGGTCAGGTCACGAGGTGACCTCTCCCATTGGAAAAGCATGGGGAAAAGCTATTTCATGATATAAAAGCCACAAAAATGATTGCAAATACTCAGACTGCTCAGAACAACGTTTTTGGACACCCTTTCACAGATCCCAGGGGTCATATTTGCCCTTTGACTTTTCCAAGGTCATCCAAGATCACCAGAGGTCAAAAACAGTATTTTGACAATAACTTTTGACCTAATTGAGCTAGAGCGGTGAAACAAACACCATCGTGTTTGTCTTGTCACTGGCTTTCATTTGATATACGGCAAGGTCACTTTTTGACCTTTCGTGACCTCAAGTCATGTTGGGTCACGAGGTGACCTCTGGCGGTCAAACCACTGGCGGGAGGTCTTTACGTTCCACATAGCGGAAAAAGTGCTGGCAATTTGCTATCAAATGTACTTTACCAGGCCTCAATAGCTCTAATGACATAAGAGTTATGCCCAGTTTGCTTAATCATTGCATATTTGAGTGAAAATAGCCGATATTGACCTAATTTGACCTCTGGAGGTCAAACCATTGACCTGAGCACTAAAACATGCGAAGTAATTTCTTACTGAATTCACGCGAGCTTTCTATTGCACTTTGCAGATTTGCGCTAACGCCCATATTTTCGGAGTTAGAGGGGGGCCATCGATGGCCCCCGGTGGGGCGAAGGTGGCGCCGGACCCCCGGTGGGGCGCGGGTTAAAACAAAGAGCATGCCTGATCTGATGTCTAATGCCACACTAAAAAAATATTATCATATAACTGAAAGACCGTAATTTATTTGAGCGCGTGTCATATATCCACTGCCCTTAACATAAATGTTTATAGTCAGTAGAAACTATCATATCATATCATGGACACGCGGTCGAAAAACATTCCTTATTTAGAAGTTCACACGTTTTGGATCCTCAAAATTGTTGGAAGTGCCTTCATACTTTATTTCTCCAAAATACGTTTGGACCGTGGAGCTATAACATGATAATAGTATTCATTGGCTCTTCCGACAAAAAGTGCGCGATGAACTCTCATTTCATGAGATGAAAATGTTTTCTGTTACATTGATCTTCTCCAAAAGACGGATTCGTATTTACATTCGTAAACCAGTACTATCCATCGCTATGACAATAGATGGGATCTATTCCAGTATGGTCATTGTGCGCTATGTTAGATAATTGTCTGGTGCAATCGAGGGGGAATACCGAAACGCCACCTTCCTCTCAACTCAGATTATATCTTCACTTATTAGGCGGGACGGTAATTCCCGCACCGGAAACATCGGCGCTTTCTTATTTCGAGTGCGAAATTCACGCTTCTGAGACGGCGGGAAGGCCAGCTAGGTGTGGAAGTGACATTGAGAGGAGTGTGCTAGAGGTGAAAGGTATACCTGAGTCGGCAGCGAGACACTATCACCGGCGAATCCAGACCTGGTAAGGCGAGGGGGAGTGGGGGGTACTAGGCATTTTTCCCAAAATCCTTAGACTTTTTTATAAAAAAGCATTGTTTTCATGATTATGAAACCACCACCACAGACCCTCTCAAGTCACCCTGTCAGGATCTACCACTGCTATAGGTATGCCTAGCTTCATCCCGTGCAGGGTTTTAAGGCCTGCCAACTACTCAGCTCTGATGGGCTAGAAATGCTGGCCGACCGCAGGCGCCTTCCTTCCGAGGATGTACGGATTATTTCTTTCCAGAGACGGCGTGTGAAATCGACACGCCCGCTCTGATGACGACCCGCCAGTCGGCTGTAAAATCCTCATCTGGTCAGGCGCGTGCTTGGCATGCTTGGGTCCCAACACCCCTCCCCCTGTCTACACAGCACAGTACACAGCTTATCGTTAGCCCTCCAACACTACCCCTTGCTGCTGTGTGTTGTGTTTGGTTGTGACGTCACTAATCGCCGGACCAGAGCGACAGGTGTCTGACGGGGATGGGGTGGATGGTCTGCACCGCACCAGTGGTAACCCGCACAGTTCCGGTGCGCCCCCCAACAGAAAGCGGGGGAGGGGTGGCCCGGTTTCCGGCTCGATGCGGGCGAAACGCGCCCACGCGCCGAAACAAGCGGCAGCGTCGGGTTCATTCAGCCGAAGAGCCGTGACGTCGTGGATGGCGCACGGCTGATTTCCCCACGATATGCTTTCCAGCCCAAGTGGTGCAAATAACTGAGTCGACGGCACTCGCTGAAACGCTGGTGGATATAAAATGAACTCTTATTCCTTATCTTGTAGGCATAGATTTTCCACCCACGTGAATGTCTTCCAAATCGAAAAGAAGCTTCGAGTGCGTTCTGATAAAATTCACAAACAGTTGAGTAGCGGGTCACCTTGTAAGAACCACTGTTCTGTCGGAGCCATGCTTCACGTCGGTGAGTTCACGGACCAATCTAACCTGTGCAGCAAAGCAATTTCTCGTCAAGAACTCTCAAGCTTATACGAAGTGAGGAACGAACAAATCAGTATTCTCAAATTTAATCAATCATATTCATCAATATAGCATATGGATCAAAGCTCAGCAAACTTGCATCCGTGAAGAAGTATAATGTTGACCATTTTTATCGTTATGAATTTTCTAATGCACTTGATTTTTTACGAGAATAAGAAACGTCACGAGCTGAAAAACTTTTTCGGTAAAAAAATGATAAGAGGGAAGGAGGTAGGTACTTCATAAAAATATCAGTAGGTATGCATACCTCAACTTGCATTTAAGACGAGTTGTCAGCACTCAAAGTGTGGTCCTTTACTGAGGAAATGTACGCCCTGAGGTCAAGGACTCTTAAGAGGAATGCTGATTTTGTTTTAGCAAGTGCATCATTATATTTTTAACACAAATTCAATTCTGCTAAGGGGCCATCCATAAATGAGGTAACTCGTATTTTTGTGATTCTTTACCTTCCACCACGTAATGCTTTTTGAGGCTCATGTATAACGTTTGATAATGCTGAGGCAAACTCTGTCATCCTTCCCTTTGCGTTACACAGTTTATGGAGGGCCCCTGAGGGCTCGTACAATCCTAAGAACAAATGATTTGATATTCTGACTTTACCAGAGATAAGTCAGTCAATCGCGCAATTCAACCACCAATCACAACACACAAATATGTGACGAGCGCCCTGTAACTTGGAAAGAAAGTATTTATATTCTTTCAAAAGCCATAACCCTCATCTAATTGTAACGTTCATCGAGGCCATTTTTTTAAGCCAGAGGGGTAGGGACACACCAAAGTGCTCCACATGCATTTACGGGAAAAACCTTAAAGTACATAACTGCTACATGACAGTCGCTTAAATTCTCGAACGATCATGGATCTCGCAAAAGTTATTATACTTCCCTCAGAACAGCTCGTCCCCGGGGCGGCTCGCTGTCGCAGTCAACTTATTACAGTTCGGAAACAACCGGCCGGTGACGTCACGCCGCCGTGGCGATGACGTCACGTCCACCTGACTGCCGGGCCTCACCGCGGGGGTTCGGCGGCGGGAAAACACTGCCCGTGTCGGCCATCGCGTGCTGAAAGACACGGTGACAAGCACCAATCAGAGGCGCCGGAGCGTGAGCACAAACAGAGGATCGGGTGTGAGTGCTGTAGGTTAGAGTGGTCGGGTCAGAGCGGGGAACCCCTGACAGGCCCCATGTAAAGACATGGAAATCGCGATGGAGGGTCAAGGACTGAGGAGGAGTGGCACAAGATCGCGGGGTACGTGACAGCAGGGGCGTAGCCAGGGGGGCAGGGACAGTCGCCCTCCCCACTGAGGGGCCCGAAGGGCCCTCCTGAGGACACAATTCTATAACAAGCATACTTTTTACCCATCAGGGCCCTTTTGGCTCTGTCGCAGGGGTCCTTTTCGGGGCGCCCCCCCTGAGCGAAATCCTGGCTACACCCCTGTGTGACAGCCAATGCTTTTTCTACTATCTCAGATTGACAATAGGGTCTGAGATTAAGAATCAGGATAGGTTTCAGCGTGGACTCCAGAGTCGGATGCTGTGCGGTCACAGCATGCTCTGCGACACCAGCGGCCCGCTGTACCGCAGATCAATGACGATCCCCTGGACCGCCGCTTGGTGTTCTCCAGCCTGTGTTTTCTCACGCTGCGGGCCTCCAACTCCATCCGGTGTCCCGCTGTGAAACGGCCGCAACCACTGTGCCCTGCCATCAGCGGTACCGGCGCATAAGCGAGCCTAACATTTTAGAGGAGGGAGGGTGCTTGGCCTGATGGGGGACATTCTGCCCAGAGCGGTGCCACTTCTTAGGTGCGCAGCCTGTCAGGGAGGTGCCAAATCGCATTGCACGGGTGCCGATACTTGCATTCTAGGGTAAGCACTGAGGATGCTTCGCCGGCGCCAGAGCTCAGTGCGGGGGCGCCAGAGCTCGATAGGGGGCACCCGCTGCCCCACCCCTTGATTCGTCCGTGCGCTGCCGCCCACAGCACAAATCACTGTCTCGACCTGGAGTCAACAGGAGACTCTCATCATGTTGCGGGTGTCCCCGCTATCTTTATTGATACGGATCTGCGCTAGACTAATGCATTTGAAACAACTCTTTTCAAACTCGGCGCTTTGGACTGTGGATTTTCCATCAAGTTTGGCGATGCTTGTCAGTAAACATAGCAGCCTCGCCTCTTTGGACTGGAAAATACGAACTAGGCTGAAAATGCATCGAACTTCAGAGGACAAAACATTTTACCAATGCAAAACTTCGTCAATGTTTATAGTGGCCGAATCTAGTCCTAAGCCTCAGAAGCTGGCTCATATTTTAGAAAAGAAAGGATGCGTCGACCAAACTCTACTTATAACCGCAACAGGAGCTACCGCACCAATGCATGCAAAACACCTATATCGAAGAAAATATGAAGCAGACAAAGCCACCTGTGACCTTTCCGGGACTATCTCGCCACTGACTGTCAGACAATACCGATGTCGCTTCAGCGGTAGCCAATAAAAACCACATCAGCCTTGAGACCGACGACCGGTCGTCTCAGAACCAAGGCTGGGAGCCATTAGAGCGAGTAGGTAATTCTAAAACAAAACCGAATCTTCGGCCGCTCACTTCTCGGAAACGCAAAGCGATCAGTCATCCACCCGCCGTGGTCCGAGCTTGTGGAGGATCTACAGGCTGTGGGGCGGCACAAAGAGAGGTGGCACACGGGTCGCAGGGCCCCCGCGCGACCGCCGCCGCCGCGCAGCGCTAACGTGTGGCAGCTTTGAATGATATGCTCGTGATGGCATCCAGCGCCGCCGTTTGCAACAAAGGGAAATATGCGGCGGACGGGCGTTCCACTTCTGCTGGCCCACCCGTTTACAGGATATGTTGCTGCTGATGAGTCGGTGCGCTGGACTCGAGTATTTCTGTGTATGTATAAGAACTAGTACAAGTACAAGCAGTCTATGATTGCATTCAAAAGTACTGCATATTATCAAGCTAGAAGATGTACAGTACAATCAAGAGCATACAAGCATGCACGTCTAAGTTAGGTGTTCCAGGCCGCCAGTGCAAAGGTGGAGGATAAGTGAGTTCATTTCGGCGGCCGGCAGCCAACATCCGGCGGGTGCTAATATCACTCCCGATATGATGCCCATAAGCAATTCAATTTCGTTCATTGATCCCTTCATCCCGTTATGTGTCTGCCGCGCAGCCGGGTCCTAATACGAGCTCCACGGAGCCCTGCCCTCAAATTGGATGGTATCGGCCTCGGGCGATCGCAGACTGAAGAAGGCCCGCCTCATTTCAAAACCACGGCTGGGTTTCAATTGGGCGAGGCGTCGGCCGCAAAGCTGGAACAAAAGCAAAGCCTTGTGAAAAGCGACTAGCTGAGATAAAGAGTTCACGGAAAGCTGAAATATGTATTCTCCGCGTCTGATTCTGATTTTTGTTTACATATTTTTTCAAATACAAAGACCACCCATAGAGCTTAAACAAAAAATATAAGCAGCACCATCTGTTCAGCATGGGAAACTGCGGTATTCGATCGCTCTGCACCATTCAGATGAGATGGCGGCACTGGAGGAAACCACGTGACTTGGCGGTGAGCGGAGCTGGACCATCGCTGAGACGGCCGGACGCCTGGAACGTGCTGCAGACCCTGACCCCAATTACCCACCTGCAGTACATAGTGTCAGCTGGAGCGTCGACAAGAACAATGGCGACTGTGGAGACTGGGGAACACAGGCAGAGGCTGAAGTAGTGGCTCACCCGTCCCTGGAACTGGTCTGAACTGGAACGTACCAGGCACAGGGGAGGGCTTTTAGCCCCCTCCTAACTCGAGAACTAGGGGCGCGGTAGTGGAGTGGTCAGCGTAGCTGGCTTCCACGCAGCCGACCCGGGTTCAAGGCCCGGCGGCTTCCCTGAACAAGGAGCAAGCTGGCTCCCGAGAAACCCTTCCAACAGGGAAAGAGTTGGCGACGCCATATGACCCTGGCAGTTGGTGCGTCGATAAGCCCCAAAAATTAATTAATTAATTATCTCGAGAACTACCTAACCAGTTTTCTTCATCCAAAAGTAAATGATTACCCCATCTAAAACGACCCAAAAGTTCCATTTTTGTTTCTTAAAATCATTAGTGATGTCATACTTTAAGTAAATAAACATAAATTGTCATGCCTTAGGTCTATCCTACCCTTTTCAAATACTTTTGCGTAAACTTGGTAAAAGTTGGATTTCCAAGGACTGCACAAGTTTATAGTTTAACCACATATCCCAAAATAATATATATTTGTCACATTTGATGACGTCATTAAGCCGTCGTCAAACCTTATAAATGAGCAAGTGTATGCGACAACTATACTTATGACGCCACCTTATAGGTGTGCAACACGTAAATAGTTACCCAAAGAAAACATTTCCGAGGAGACTGTTATTTGCTGATTCCGTTCCTGTTGTTACTTTACGCTATCTGGGCAATAAATGCGACAAAATGTAGTTTTTATAGGAAAAATGAGTCTGAAAAGAACGATAAAATTAAGGACATATTTTATATCAAGCATCACTGAATATGTCAAAACAAATTAACATGGTTGTAGAGAAATCAGTCCGAAAAAATAGCTGTATAATTTTTGTGTCGAAAGTATCACTCTTTGTTGCCCGAAAATGAATACAAAGATGAAAAAGTGTAATTTTTCAAGAGTCTCAACTCTAAGACGTTACTATGACGTGGTGGGACAAACGAATTGTGTCTGGTTGCCGTAAAAAAGCAATCAATTCTGGACGGGTACAGACAGTTTGGTTTCTTTACATATGAAGGCAAAAGAGATGTGCTCAAAAGAGTGAAGGGAGGGGAGGCTAAAAATGTATCTGGTACCAGGTGCAGGTTAAGTGGATGAACGCCGAGAAAAAGAATGCTGCGTTTTTGTATTTGTATTTGTATTTTCTACGAGCACTTCCACACATGCGGTGGCTTTTCAAGGGCCGTCGTAATGGACGTGCAGTGATGAAGACTATGGAAGGAGACGGTACGGATTATGATTTGTTCATGCCTTTGAAAAATATCCATCTGTGTTAGACTTATGGCTGAAAGGCCGTCTTCTACATCTAACGCAGACATTATTCCAGCAGAAAAAGCTGATACTTATGTTGTGAACTATCACAGCATTGTCACAGCAATACAATACAATGAGGTCCTCCCTCGGTCCTGAGGCGCATGGGCTATCCCCTCTGAAGGGAGGAAAGGGGTGCAGAGTGGCCATGGTAGTCAAACCTGGGTATGGTACTTCACGGCCACTTTGAGCGCTTCCTTTTCCCGTCACCTTGCTTTGTTTTTCTGGTTTCCTGAGGTGGCTGCGACACAATCTGTTGTAACATTTCTTCTAGTCATAAACATGGTGCTGGTATCAGCTTCAAGCCTACTCAGAACGCGCACGCGCTGCTTTCGCCTTTGTGCTAGCATAACTGCTCCACTCCCATCCCGGGAGATTAAGCAGCAGTTCTGTTGGCCGTGACTGAGACGGTGGTGCGGCCCGCAGCTCTGCGCTCTGCGCTCTGCGGGTCGTTTTCATCATGCTGGCCGGCCGCGCTGCCGACAGCGCATTGTTCCGCTACCCTTGTCTTGTGCGCCGCTAACGACGTAGCCAGGGCGGCAAAAACACCGGTAGCACGCCCCGCTGGGAAGTTCCTTATTCCAGCCTGCGAGGTCCAGTTAACGCTACCCCCACCCAAGTGCAAGTGCTCTTCTTTGAACTGGAAACACATAACTCAACTGAAAACTTCTAAACGGTTTTTATAGATCAAAATAGCGATTAATTTTCCAGCAATGCTGATCAAAACTTCAGCGACTGCAATATCTTGTGCAGTCTATTCTGGAAAATTCGAGCAAAATAAATACTACCAAGATTAACGACGGCATTCAAATATGTCGTAATTTGGCATCTCAGTGAGCGAGGCGTGCCTGCCGAGATATTGCGCGCGACAAAATTGGGTCTGGAAGCGGACAGTCCATCATCGGGCACGCAATAACCTGTCAGGTCGGGCCCCCGCCGCCGATGGGAATTTTGACAGTCTCGTAAGTTTGGCCACACCTGATCGTGGGTAAAGGCCGGTGAGTCTACAGCCGGGAAGCGCTCCACTGTTTAATTCTCAATTTTATTTTCCTATGCACTCGTATAAATGAAGGTAGGTTGAAAAACACCTGAAAAATGAGCCCTCTCTGGTTTCCCCTCCCCCTCTCTCTCTCTCTCTCTTCTCTCAGACTTTGTTCTTTTACAAAATGTCGTATACGATATGCTTCCTTTTGTGGTCTGCACATCAGTTCGTCTTTATTGTACATAGGATTTGAGTTCCACATCGGGTTAGAGGCAATACCCCGTTTGCGTGAAACTGCACGGCAAGTCTGTCGCATGTGTGCAAATCCCATCACATTCAAGAATGGCTGGATGAAAAGCAAAACCCGAAGCATTTTGAACTTGATGCAGAAGTTAAAGTGTATATGATGCGACACATAAGTCTCGTTATAAAAAATCAGCCAAGGCAAGGTAAAGAATCAGTCTCAAATAAAGCTCCCTCGATCTGAGTTGTCATACAAGACATAAAATACGGTTTCTTTACAAGGCACGAGAAGAAACAGGCGGAACATGTCCATGGTCCATGTCTAAGTCAGCCTCAACCTTGCTTGATTGTGACTTTCCTAAATTGGAACTTTTTTTCAGGAATCACCACCTTCCCTGCTTAAGCAACCCCTCTTTTCCTACCAAAATCGTCTCGCTAAACAAGGCTATTGAAGGCAGATAATGTTATTTTCAGCGCTTTTTAGGAATAGGATAAGCCCAAGGGCGTTCGACTACACTTAAGTAATGCATGTGCAAAAAATATGGCTTGTCAACGAGGAAAATGAAGAACCTGCAAAATATTAAGCATTGCAGTGCAGAATAATAAGCCGTAGAGGCAATAAAATTTATACTATCTAGGATCACAATAATGATTTTATGTCAAAAAGTTAAAGCATGGCGAATTTCCATACAGATAGAAGTTTGGCACACAAAAGCAAATACTATAAATCCATCGCAGAAACGAGGACGGTTTTTCCGGCACGCAAACCCTTATCTTCTCTCTCCTTGGTACGAGATGATTTCTCAATTAAATTTGATTCAATTTGAAAAGCTTCTGATATTTACAGCTGATAGACAGAGACAGTCTTTTGAGGCCCACTCGCCTCGAGCGCTTCAGCTCGCCAGTTAGGAGTATCAAGTTAATTCCCCAATTCAAACCACTTCCAGAGTTTGCACTGCTTTTCCGCGATGGAGTGAGGACGGGCCAAAACGTGAAAACCCTATTCGATTTGAGCATTAATTTTAGTCACCAGCACAGCTAGTCTCCTTTAACTAGGAGTAGGACCTATCATTCTAAAAGAAACATTATCTTGGTGCATAAATTTCCATCAGCATGGAATATCAGTGCAGAATGCTTCAAGTCCATCGTCATGGAGAAGCCGATTATAAATTCGTCTCAGAGTGTTGTGGGAATGACCTAGGACCCTAAAAGATGATACAGATGACAGTAAAAGCGCTAAAAGACTGGCAGCCTAAAACGCCAAAGTCCAGAAACTAAAACGTCTAAACCCTAAAAAGCCCAAAAGGCTACGTCAAGGTAAAGATAAGAAGAAAAAAAAGCGTGGGATGAGGTAAATGCAACGTTTCGGTCTTGGACCGTGGTCAAGCGAGAGGGCCCCTCGCCTGACCACGGTCCAAGACCGAAACGTTGCATTTACCTCATCCCACGCTTATTTTCTTCTTATCTTTACCTTGACGTAGCCTTTTTGGGCTTTTTAGGGTTTAGACGTTTTAGTTTCTGGACTTTGGCGTTTTAGGCTGCCACTCTTTTAGCGCTTTTACTGTCATCTGTATCATCTTTTAGGGTCCTAGGTAATTCCCACAACACTCTGCGGTTTATGGCACCCTATCTCCAGCAGGCCTTCCGAGAACTTATTAAATACGTCTCCAGATGCACAGCCAGTAATAACTCGTATCTTAGTTTCCTAAGTGAGAAACTTGAGTTTTACAGCAGTATTACTTTCAAGATACCCGAGTAACGCATATCCACACACAAAATTTAATGCTGATTCTTCACAACCACAGGAGTCGTCGTGCCAGCCCAGGTGGCGCTTAAAGAGCAAACTCCTTCGCCTAGGTGCTCTTCCACTGATTGGTCCGGTGATTGCAGCTGTTAAAGTCATCGATTTTCCTCTAAAGCCATCCCATGAAGCACTGAGTCTAATTCCGGGGTTCCTGGTACAGTTGGGCCCGTGGTGCACGTTGTTAACTGCCCTGGGTCGCCGCGATCTATGCCTCTAGCACGCCTACAGTGATTGTGGTTCATGGATTTCCGATTGCAAGTGGGAGCTGTTGTGGTCGTTTTATGCCCGGAACGTCTCCAACCAGGTAAGTTGGTCAGCGCCTTCACAAATGAGAATGGTATCAAAACGAAGCCTATTTTTGGAGATCATTGTAGGCTTATGCTTTTGTAAAGTTTACTACACACAGCTAGTGATGATGAACAAAGACGTCTAATGTTCTTCTTCTTATTTCCTTCAACGAATTTTCGTTTTTATTTTTTCGTGTTCCACAGACAACTAATGCATATGCATGTCGGGAGCACATTTGTTTGGTGTTAATAATTTTAGAGGTAAACGCATGGGCAAATATTTAACACGCGCACTGGAGGGGGCCTCGGAGGCCCCCCACCTGTTATTCCGAGGTGGCCGGAGAACCGCTTGTAGCCGAAAAACGAAACGTAGCCACATTCAACAGAATTTAATAGTGCGTCGATTGGTGAAGACTTTTGGAAAATCGGCCGAAAATTTTTTTACTTATAGGCTTTCAAAGTCAGACCTGCATTTTGAGATCGCCGTAAACGCGCGGTCGGACCAGTTAGCTTGCATTGAAGACCGAGTGGTGACGTCATAACGTCATATAATCGGGACTATATGTCAAGGTCACTTCACATGAAAGTCAAGGTCAAGGTCAAAGGTCACAGGTCAAGGTCATATCTGCACTTTCAAGGTCACTGACCACTGTGCGTCTGGCCAAATGACGTTACCCCGTCTGACATATATTATGCTATGACGTCATCGGTAGGGCACCCCAATACAAAGGTCAAGGTCAAAGGTCAAGGTCAAAGGTAATTGGGAAAGGTCAATCCTCATTTCCCGCCAAACAGTGGCTACAGTGTTCGTCAAAGTGTAAGTAATAAGTAGTATACCATATGGTGACCTTAAAGGTCAATGACCTTGAATGACCTTGACCCAAAAGTTGTGGGGAAGCCTTTTTGAGACCTCTTCTCTATGAACCTTGTCCGCCTTTAGCTTATTTCCGCCATTTTCCTGCATAATCACAGCATTTACCAATCGATCCCAGCATGGCCAATATTTGACGTTTACGCCCTCGTTTGACCTTGAAGATATTGACCTAGGTCAATGAAACTTGGTCATCATGTAGATAACCATAGCCCCCATCCACCTACCAAGTGGCGTTTTTCTAACCCTCTTAGTTTCCGAGATCTTAGGGGGGCTTACCAGGCCCCCCTCCAGTGCGCGTTAGTGCCAGAACCCCCTCCAGTGCGGGTGTTAATAAGAGCTTGTTGTTCATGACACACATCAAGACTATCGTAATAAAAATGAACGTATTTTATGTAGCAAAGTACTACTCGGAAAAAAACAATCATTGGAACTCTTCTCGTGCCCCAATTTCCCTGGTACATTGTTCAGCATTCTGATCTTAAGTTAACACGCGCATTACGGGCGGGTACCCGCCCCCCTCCGGTTTTTCGGAGATAGAAAAACGGCGGCGCGTAGCGCCGCCGTACTTGGTATACCTTTTCCTCATCATTTTACAACTTCTGTGAAAATTTTAAAGTTAGGTCGTCTCAGGTCAGGTCACCAGTACAGGTCAAGTGACCCGACCTCAAAAAAGTTTAAGATAGCATAAGTCGGAGCAGGGTGAACTTATCCGATTGAAACTCATATCACATAATGGCCCCACCGAGTTCTCTAACATATGTTCCGGTATTTTTGATATCGATGACCTAAGGTCAGGTACGAGGCATGACCTCTCCATTGGAAATACATGGGAAAAATGGTTTTACGGAATAACTCAGTAACGGATGGTGATAGAGCATTTATTTTAGCTGCATTAGATTTGCCTGGGCTTTGCGGTTCTAATGATATGCATTTTATATAATTTGACCCCGACCTGACCTCAGGTCAGGTCAAATCCTCGATTTGACCTAGCAAGGTCAAATTATATATCATTCGATTCGGCTTGCTAAGAGGATTCATATCGTTCAAGTCGTTTTGCTCTATCTTTACTTGTTCAGATGTAATGCCCGAAAAACGGAATTTTACATGTTATCCCTATGACGGGCATGTTTTGACCTCTCGTGACCTTAAATGTGACCTGACAAAAAATTGTTCGAATGTTTTCGATGGAGAAGTGGATGGGCAGCCCAACGCCGTTTACCGTTTTCGCTACCTACAGTGGTTCTCGAGATCTTAGGGGCGGGTACCCGCCCCCGTCAATGCGAAGGTGGCTCAGACCCCCGTCAATGCGCGTGTTAAGACTAAACACAAGAACTTGTAGAAATAAGGAATCACTGTATTCGGCAAACAAGCGTTGGCCATGAATCAAAACAACAATTTTGTGTTGGAAAATACAAATTTCATGAAACTTCGAAGCCGAGACAAGTGAAAGACAGGTTGCAAACAGGAGCAGCTAGGATTGGCTAAATTACCCTCGTGTTCCACACAGCCTCACCACTCATCTGAGCTGCAGCTCTTGACAGACAGCTTCCGTTTATCACATCGTAGGTATCACACGCCGTCCATAAGGAATTCATGAAATCAGTCAAAGTCGTTCTGATACCCAATTTTCAGCCTCCAACAGCTTCGACCAAACAGTTTTCGTAGAACGAAGCCTCCCAGCTGGGATTAATTCTGGTCAATATACCCGCGTGTTTTGGCAGCCAACATCGATTGCATTTAGATTGGTGTTGAAATAGCAGGCTTCGCGGAAACAGTCGTAGTCGCATGCCACAAAATGTTCTGATTTAGAAGGTGGGCCCTGGATGGGGCGCCTGCAGTGAATGGAGCCTAACGAGCCGGCGGTCGGCGCCCCGGCTGGGTCTTGATGAAGTGCGGCCGGAGTAAATTGGAGCAGACTACAGAGAGCCGCAGATTGGCATCCTGGCTCCGGATTCTCCACAATACACTGGCGTGTAGCCGGCACATAGCCACTGTGTAGAGTGCCTCTTGAAGAAACGTGTTTGGGGTGTTGTTAATAAAAAACTATGGCATACCCCGGATAATGCTGAACAGGTTAAAATATGTGAGTCATCTATCGCCTTAGGTATGGAATTTTATCCACATCATCCGTCTTCTTTTATAGGACATGCCTATCTACGTAAGTAAAAAACACCTAGGGTTAGCATATTTCTTATAGTTCTATATGGCACCCTATCTCCAGCAGGCCTTCCGAGAACTTATTTTTAGAGTTCGCTAATATTGCTTTGCTATGTCGTATTTACTTACACAAATGTCTTTACATTACCCATAAACAAACAGATATAACTACTTGCGCCCGCTTGCTTATTCTGCGTTAGCACGCTCGTGTTACCAACCTCTCCTGGCACAAAATTACAGCGCGATTTTGAGAGAGACGACTTTTTGATTTTCTCGTTCGGGATAAGCATCATCCAGCGATGGTGCTGCCAGCTACCGGAACGTCCAGAAACTCTGGCGTCGGCAGCAAGGCTCACAATGAGATTCACCTTCGCTCGGTGTTTCATTCCGGGGAATTAATTTCAACACACCCGCTGCAATGGAGTCTGTAGCTGCCCTCGGTTATGCTCAGCCGGCACGTCTCTGTTCTGTGTGGGTGTTCTTCTCCTTCCCTTCACTCGCGGCTGGCCAGTATAACATTCATTACAGGTCGGCAGTAAGAAGATAACAGCCTTGTTTTACTATTAGAGCTACCATTAAATCTCCGAGGTGGGATCATAGCTGGAAAATAGAGCTCACTCATTCTGAAGGAGCACCAGCAATGCCTTGCTTTGCTGCACGCGATATGTGAGATGTTTAGGTAAGAAAGCTATTGGATAAATACGTAAATTGTAATGAGTGAAAACGTTACCTTCAATATCAGTTTGAGCCAGCAAAAATTTGTCTAGAATCTGCCCTACCTTTTAAGAAATATTGTTTCCATATTTTTCTGAAAATCCCTGGCAGAATTGCCCAAAAATGCGTACCATTTTTTATAAAAACACATTAAGGACCAACATAAAACTGATCGGTTGCCTTTCCGGCTGTGAGAGACCATTTATGCGCCAAACGTACCTACTGTGCAATTTACATAAGGATATGTTTCTGGAAAATGATATTAAGTGTGTAACTTCGCCTCTATTAGCAAAAAAGAAAAGAGGAAATTCCAGGTTCCTCACAAAACTCACAGCTGCCCGGTTGTGGAGTGCGTGACTTTCGGCGATGACCCGTCAGACCAAAGCGTCCGGTTCACAGCTAAGTCAGAGACGCTGCGCCCACTGGTGACAGTCCCTGCCCCATTATAATTGCACCCGACAGACGGCTGCCGCCGCCGCCCACCAGCCTAGACGCAAAGACGATGGCACGTGCCAATATTGGTGACGCTGCTCCCGTCGTTACCGGAGCGTCAGCGCTCTGAGCCGCCACCGCCAGTCTCACTAATGGGCACGTCCGCCGCGGAGGACGGGTCCGGGCGGGCGGTCACGTCAGACCAGGTGACCCCTGATGTCGGGTCATCCCTGCGCCGGTCACGCTTGGGTCACCCCGGCCGTCACGGTCCCGTGTCTCCCAGCGACAGTCGGAGACGTGACGCGTGACGGGGCGGCGTGACGGCGACACGGGGTCCGTGACGGCGGCAGCGTCGTCGCTGGTCACGTGTGCAGTGACGTCAGAAGGGTGAGAGCCAGCCGAGACGGTGTTGGCGGCCGGAAAAGGCTCGTGTCATTGTTTCTCTGCCCTGGTAGGTTCAGACCTTGTAGTGCCAACAAAAACCTGAATAAATATTTGGACTTTCTGAAATGCTGGCTTATGCAATGCTGTATACTACGTAGTTACGTAGAATATGATCCACTAGTTTTCAGAAATACCCGTTCTGGAATCATGTAAGGTGCAATATTTTCATACCATACCAAAAATGCGGCAAGAAACTTACGCCACCAGAGATCTGCCAGCCATCAGTGATGTTGCGAAGACCGGACTGACCTCCTCAGCGCAGACCACAAGAGCTTACCCACATCCGTGCTGCGGTCCAGTTCGCTGACATTGCAATGCCAGAGGTCACGAAGACGGTCGGGCGGTGACATCTAGCGGTTATGCAATGGACAACTCAGAAACAGTTCGCTTCCGGCCGATTGCCACCAGTGCCACAACCTGTCGATTAAGGAGTCTGCACAAAACCGACAATTGCACAGACTAATGAAACAATGAACAGCCATGGTCACAGGTGAGTATGTTATGAGAAGGCAAATGCCTATTGCATCCATTTTTTGACTGGGACAATTTTAGTGACAGCTAATAATTGTCGGGGTTTAACGAAGCACCAGCTGTCAGGGTTATACAGCGTCGCTAACTCTGACCCTGCTGGGAAGTATTAGGGGATTAGATAGACTTATTCAGAGGCTCTGCCGGGACTTGAACCCGGAAACTGCGGCTCTGAAGACAGGTGCTCTACCGCAGAGCCACTTATCTCCTTAGTGACAGCTAAATGCAGTGGCGGATCCAGGGGGGCAAAAAGGCAATTGCCCCCCTCCAAACGGAAAAGCTCGGGGCAAAACTATGTTTTTGCCCCCCCAAAGCGATCGACCTCCTTTTTCCCCGACTCCTTTTTAGCTTGTAAGCAGAATTTTGGTGCTTCAACTCTCAACTTCAAACAGAATTAGAGAAGTTCAGTGTAAATATTGGTGCTTGGATAGGAAAAAATGTATCTTGAGCCCATATCTTTCACCCCGTGACGTTTTTTTTGCTTTTCGTCTCCAGTTCCCGAAATCCTAACGAAAAGGCATATTGTAGCGCAATTTTTCACTGCGCGACGTTTTTTTGGCTTTTCGACTTTGGTTTGCCCCTCCCAAACCAACCGGCTAGATCCGCCACTGGCTAAATGAATGCAGACATCGGAATGCAGTTTCCCTTATCGCTCACAGGTGCGGTATACAATTTGTGCTGAGTAGTTGAAATGGCTGAAAAGAGACGTTTGAGTTCGTGTTTCTCAGAATTGTACTTAGGCCCACACAGGGCTGACGTTTCGTTCTAAATCGACTCTGCTTGAGTGCTGGTATGCATGGGCAATGTGCATGCCTTTTTATGTGTAAGCCTACACTTGCTGTACATATACATTTACTGCTAAAGGTAGAGACAACGAAGGCGAGTCCGAGATTTTCAGTGTGGGGGGGTGCTTTGGTCAGGGGGCGCTATTTAAGTCCGAAGGGAGGACCATTTTTGGTGTTACTTGAGCTAGGGGTACTGATGTCTCAGGGTTGACCTGTTATAGTGGCACCTGATCGCATCGTGGGGGCGTTAATTTTTCATGCTGAGAGAGGGAGAGGAAAGTGCCGTTTACGGGAGTGCTGGGACAATTTCGGGGGCGCCCGGGTGCAGTGTGGGGGGCGCCTTACGGGTGGGTGGCGGCACATTCCCCTGATTCCCTCGATCCACTTATGACGCACAGTGTGAGCTGGGGTGTCACCACGGAATTCTACTGCCGGGGAGGGGGTACCCAGGACTAGCGATGACCGGGGAGTGATGGGAGGCGAAATTTGAGCCTATTTGTTTCCGTCCTTGAATAAGCTAACGACGATGCACCTCACCAGACATTCGCGTAAATCAACACAGGTAATCGGGAGTAGGTACATGCACAACACCTTGGTCGATTCCTCATTTTTTGGGAAAGACGTCTCCCTGATTCGTGAACTGGGAGTATGCGTCACTTCCCCGCTTTCGACGCCCACGCGTACCAGTTAACCCGCGCCCCACCGGGGGTCCGGCGCCACCTTCGCCCCACGGGAGGCATCGATGGCCCCCTCTAATTCCGAAAATATTGAGGTTAGCGCAAATCTGCAAAATGCATTAGAAAGCTCGCGTGAGTTCAGCAAGAATTAGGAAGAATTCAGCAGGATGAATACAACATGATGAATTCAGCAAGAATCCTAATTTGCATGTTTAAACACTCAGGTCAATGGTTTACCTCCAGAGGTCAAGTTAGTCAATATAGGCCATTTCACTCAAATATGCAATGCTTAAGCAAACTGGGCATAACTCATGCCATTAGAGCTATTGAGATCTAGTAAAGAACATTTGATAGGAAAATGCCAAAAAATCCGTTATGTAGAAGGTAATGACCTCCCGCCAGTGGTTTGACCTCCAGAGGCCACCTCGTGACCTTATATGATCTGAGGTCACAAAAGGCCAGAGAGTACCTTTGTCACATATCAAATGAAAGCCAGTGACGAGACATACACGATGATGCTTAACTCAGCGCTCTAGCTTAACCCGCGCCCCACCGGGGTCCGGCGCCACCTTCGCCCCACCGGGGGCATCGATGGCCCCCTCTAACTCCGAAAATATGGGCGTTAGCGCAAATCTGCAAAGTGCAATAGAAAGCTCGCGTGAATTCAGTAAGAAATTACTTCGCATGTTTTAGTGCTCAGGTCAATGGTTTGACCTCCAGAGGTCAAATTAGGTCAAGATCGGCTATTTTCACTCAAATATGCAATGATTAAGCAAACTGGGCATAACTCTTATGTCATTAGAGCTATTGAGACCTGGTAAAGTACATTTGATAGCAAATTGCCAGTACTTTTCCGCTATGTGGAACGTAAAGACCTCCCGCCAGTGGTTTGACCGCCAGAGGTCACCTCGTGACCTAATATGACCTGAGGTCACGAAAGGTCAAAAAGTGACCTTGCCGTATATCAAATGAAAGCCAGTGACCAGACAAACACGATGGTGTTTGTTTCACCGCTCTAGCTCAATTAGGTCAAAAGTTATTGTCAAAATACTGTTTTTGACCTCTGGTGACCTTGGATGACATTGGAAAAGTCAAAGGGCAAATATGCCCTGGGATCCGTGAAAGGGTGTCCAAAAACGTTGTTCTGAGCAGTCTGAGTATTTGCAATCATTTTTGTGGCTTTTATATCATGAAATAGCTTTTCCCCATGCTTTTCCAATGGGAGAGGTCGCCTGGTGACCTGACCTCCAGGGCACGAAATTGAAAAATCCCGGATATACACCTTGTAGACCCTGGAGGGGTCATGAAGTGTAGGAAGTTTCAAATTGATCGACTTTGAAATGTAGCTCTTACAGAGCTCTAAAGGTGAAGTGAGGTGACCTTGGTTGACCTCGTCTGGTGACCTGACCTTGGGTGACCCGGGGTAAAAATTTCAGGGATGATGGGAAAATGATGCAGTGAGAGGTAGAGCCCTCAACTGCGGTGCTGCGCCTCGTCGTTTTTCTGCTATCCCGGAAAAACTTAGGGGGCCATCGATGGCCCCGGTGGGGCGAGGGTTAATTAGGTTAAAAGTTAGTGTCAAAATACTGTTTTTGACCCCTGGAGACCTTGGATGGTGTCCAAGAACGCTTTTCTGAGCAAGCCGAGCATTTTAAATCGTTTTTGTGACTTTTAGATCATAAGAAAGCTTTTCTCCATGCTTTTGCAATGAGGAAGGTCACCTCCTGACCTGACCTCAGGTCACGAAATAAAAAAATTTCGGATATACATCTTGTAGACCCTGAAAGGGCCATAAGGTGTAGGAAGTTTCAAATTGATCAAATTAGAAATGTGGCTCTAACAGAGCTCTAAAGTTGAAGTGAGGTGACCTTGGTTGACCTCGTCTGGTGACCTGACCTTGGGTGACCCGGGGTAAAAATTTCAGGAATGGTGGCAAAAATTAGGGGTGAGAGATAGAGCCCTCAACCGCAGTGCTGAGCGCCTCGTCCTTTTTCTGATATCCCGAAAAAACCTAAAGGGGGACATCGATGGCCCCGGTGGGGCGAGGGTCTCCGTGGCACTGGCCAAAGCTAATGCCTGTGTCAAATGCAGGCCAAGCAGAATTATATATCTGTATCGGGTTTGTTTCTTTGTTACTAACTTGAATACAGCTTGAAAAATAGGACACAATAAATCACTATCACTGGCGTATAGATGAGAGGAGAAACCATGTATCCAAAGCAAAAGCAAAACGCTCGCTAGTCAAAGTACCAATCATTTGGTATCAAAATAATGACCTAAGAGATAACGTGTGAAAATTCGTTATCACGAATGGCTTGACAGATGATCAGCGGAGATTTCAAGTTGGGCGGTGGCTGGTGAACGAAACCTATGTGAAATCACTAAATTGATAACGTATGCTTGAAATCAATAAATTACTAAGTGGACTTTAATCTCGTGTTATCTAAAGAAATGTGTTCAGTGAAATATGTAACGAATTTTATCGCACATAAGAGTACTCAGTGTAATGCCTCATGCATGTTGGTGAGACTTGACTACTTAGACCTGCTATTGGGATAAGAAACAAAGTATACAAATACCCTGAGACGAAGTTGTCATCCTTGAAGCCCAAAAATTATTTGAGGCCCGGCAAAACAGAAAAAGGAACCGAATCACTGTTTCCATCCAAACAGCTCATGGCTTCCTCACAAGCTATTTCGCGGCTGAACATCAAGTTCGTTCGATCGATCGACTACGCCCGCCTGGTGGCATTTTAACATTCACACCCAGCTCTTCCCCCGAAGAGTAATTTCCATTGGCCGTGAACGTGAGAGGTGAATCTGGTGATAAGTTCTCCCCAGCACAATTCACCTGGCAACGGCTCGGTCTCCAACTGAATTAAGGTATGGAAATATTTCGGACGTGCTTGGCTTTGCAGATCTTCAGAAATGCAAAGAGAACAGGTCTGAGTTGGTGGTACGAATATAAACGAACTGCAAACTGGAACATTGCCAGGCATGAAAATAGGACCTGGTTCAGTGCTCTGACCTGGCTACTCCATGGAGCATGGTTTACCCCGGTAAAGGTACCCACAAACAGGGGCGTGGCCAAAAATAATCCAAAAAAGGGGGACTGGCACCGCAGCACATGTCACCCACCACAGATGGTATTGTACATGCACGCGCAAAAAAGATAGCCAAAAAGGGTAACGGAGTAAAATGCCCCTTCTCCCTGCTGCGCTAGGCAACAAAACTAGGTCTGCAAGCAAAACAATTTTATGATTTCTATAGAAAAGAATATACAATATGTCAGAGCCTTTACACCGTGGTGTGTGTTAGTCGGTGGAACTGGCGTCGGCTCGGATAGCGCGCCGGTGCGGGCGTCGGGCGGGTGCCGGTGGGAGTCGGGCTCCGACAGGAGGCACCGTTCCCAGGCACGAGCACGCCGGGCCTCGGCTCAAGTGGTGCCGATAGTCGTATCGTAGCCGTTATCAAACCGGGCTGAGTAAGCTGGCGAAGCCGAGCTATCAGTCAGGATAGCGGCCCAGGGTTGGTCATTATACCAACAAAGCGGGACCCCGCAGGCGCCGCTTGGCTGAAATAACCGGGTCGTGGGCTTAGTGCCAGCATTTGATATACCAAGCGTTTCAGAAATTATGTCGGAGCTACTGAAATATTGATTTGAAGTTCCAAAGTGGCTTAGACTGTAATTTTACTAGCTTTAAGATGACCAAAATAAGCTAAGAAGTTCCCCGCCAGCAAATGTTCACCATTTTCGAGAAGGAATGCTAACCGCAGTTTTCTTGCGGGGAGGGGGTAAATTTTTGGGAGCTTAATGCGCACCGATTGCTAGATCATATTTCTCCGGTTGTTAGCGAGCCAAATTCGTCTTTGTTCAGGGAGTTCGCCGGGCATTGAACACCGGTCCGTCAAGTGAAAAGCAATCACGCTAACTAATCACTTCACCACCGCACGCCTTGGGAATCATTTACTGTGCAAATTCATAATAAGAACAATGCAAGATTAAGCGAAGGGTGAAATAAGCCTCCAAAAATGGTGAAACGGAAGTAGGGTGACTGCACTTCATTGATTTTATTCATCAGCAAATGTGGATGCAATTTTGATTTGAGTCGTTTGAAGCTACCAATATAGTTAAAAACATTTCCGCTTCACGGATAAGGTCACTCCAAAGTCATTAAAGCTCTAGCATGACCAGTAAATCTTTAGCAAATAGATTGGCATCCAGCCAGAATAAACTCCAGCTCTCCACACAATGGAAGCTTATCTCCAAAGCCCTCGATCGACAGCCTATTCACAGCAGGCACACTAAATATCGAGCTGCAGTCACGGCCGAGCAGGAGAGGCGCGTCGGTGTGTGAGCGACAAGTCATAAGCTGTCCTGAATTTGCCTCCACTCAGCACAAAATCCGGCCGGATTAGTCGAAATCTCACATGGGAAGCACCTTCACTATTGAGGCGGTATGAATATGAGGAAAACTGCGAGGTCATGTCTACACGAGAGGTAACATAGGAATGCGTGTACAATGAAACAAATACAAAAATGTGTTAGGATTTTTTTCTGATTTGGCAGGGGGACTGGGACCAAAACTTCCTGTTCTGGAAAGGTGAGGGAAAGCCAGTCTTTCCCACGTGTACGTACCCATCTTGTCCGATGTTCACTTTTGCACTGAAGTGCGTAAAATTATAAATCGCAAACTTACGGACGAAAGCCTCTGGCTTTGGATTTAGGTATAATCACTATAGTTCGATTATATACTACAAATACGCATTATTACTGTATCTGGCCAACTAACCCAGTCAAAGCTGAATCTCAGTTGTTATTTCCTGCTGCCTCTCCCCTGACATAAATAAACAGTTGGTGACACTCCTATGGTGTGGCGCTGCCGAGAAAAATTAGACGTTAGAATTAGAAGGAGAAATTAGAAAGATGTGAATGCTCTCAGGCCTTCCAAAACAGGCATGCGGCGTGCTCAATGCTCTAGCAATGTAGCAACAGCAGAAACAGCCTCCTACGACTGTACCCTTTATTATTTTCCCCACCAACCATATCCACGCAATGACAAAAACTTCGTCGTGACCGGGATTCGATCCCGGAACCCTCACGGGGCAGACATGTGCCGTCGCAGTGGCTTTCCTAGCTCTGTCCAGCGGCGGCCTTCGGGCGACGGCCACGGCGGAGGCAGCGCGGTGCGTGGCGCTGGTTCGTCGACCTTTACCGTAGCGGTACCCGCGGTACCCAGCGTCCGCGCCGGGCCCGCTGTGGTGCCTGGACTTGGACCCACACCTTTCGGGAGTCACGTGGTCAGGCGCAATGTCCGAGGACCCAGCGCGGCTGACTGGGCCATTCTCTCACGCTCCAGGGCAGATCGTGGCTGAGAAGTTGTCACTGGAGCACGCGGTCGTCGTGAAAGTCGCGTGTAGAACAGGCTCACTTGTGGTAAGCAGAGTGTGTCGTAGGTATATATAAGCTCACCACTCGGTGCACCCGCAGAGCTTAGCCCCAGGAAAGATGGTGACGTGGCGGCCAATTGTATAAACTATCATGTGTGTTGGCATTGTAGATAAGCGCCTATAGAGATGGTAGGTTAGGATGGGAAGATGAGAGTCTGGTAGGCCTTTATGTGAGACCAAAACACACCGAGGCCTTGTCCAATTATAGCTGCTACTTTTACTATAATACTCCATTATCAGAGCAGCATCCAATATATTTGATATCCGCCTGACACTGGCAGCTCATTATAACTTGACATAAACTGTATTACCTCACAATAGCGTGCAACATACAGTAGTGAAGCACTTACAAGCCCTGCTGGTCCCACAAAAAATGGATGTCCGGCTTATTAAAGCCGTGGGTGATCGTCCACTTCAGAGGTTTCCCAGGAAAACCCGTCTAATTCCCGGCATAATCACGGGAAAGTGATCGGGGCGGCCGGTGGCACTTCTGCGGCGTTCCTCCGTAGCTAGGCAGCGCCGGCGGCAGCGGCCCGGGAAAACGGGCAGCAGTGAACAGAAACCGGCGCCGCCGCAGCCGGCGGCCCCCGGAGCGCCCGCGGCGCCGGTAAAAACAGAGGCGTGGCCGCCAGAACTGGAATAGCTGCGGCAGACGCCGCGCTCCGGCAAACTGGCCAGAGAAAACACGTTCAGGACGATCCGATGTAGTTGTTGCCTGTTCGTGGCTACGTCTATGTATGTAGCTTCAAATACTATCGTGGTACGCTGCCATAGCTGAGCTGAGCAGTGTCACATTGACTTCACTTGTGAGAACCACTGACTTTCTTAAGGGCTTCTTATGAAGCGTTCCGTGCAAGGCACCTTTGGCTCGCCTTCAAGAGTGTGGGATAATTTTTGGGAAGGGTTATTGCAAAGCAAAGGGGAGCTTATTTCAAGTACTGGGCCACGAGGTGTTGCAATATTAGCGAGAGTAGAACAATGGCTATGGCAGAGGCCAAGCCACCATCAGGAAGGTAGGCATCTGTCTACTATTGCGGCGTGTAGTGGTGCAGGCAGCAGCCGCTCCTCCGCAGTTGCACCATCGTCACCACGGCAGCGCGGCGTCCGCTCGGCACCTGGAACTGCCAGCTATGCATGCACGGCACTGCACTGTAGCGCAAGGTACCAACAGTGCCGCTCAAAGGGTGAAAGGAAGACAACTGGCCCGGTCGAGGCAGAGAGGCAGGTAGGTGCATAGGCGGATGCAGGATTTCCAATGAGGGGCACACTCGGTCAGGGGCGCCATTTGGACGAGAGGAGCGCCACTGCTGGACACTGCGAAGCTATTGGGCGGCAGCCAAATCTGATCGTTGGGGTGCCGATGTTCCTATCCTTTAGAGGGATGGAAGCAGCGTTTCTGGGGTGGGGGTGAGGTCATTTCAAGGGGCGCATGCTCCCTGAATCCACCTATGCTTTGGGTCCAATGGGGCAGATTAAATTTGGGCTCACTAGTAATCGCGCTGTTTAAAGTGAACTCAGGGAAACTTTCCCCCACAACCTAGCGCGACAGCCGAAGCAGCGTCGGTTTCCCCCGAGGGTGATATAGCTTGAGAACCCTCCTTCTTTTCTTTTCACACATAATAAACAGGCTCGTGACAGCATTCTTTTGTTTCGAGAGTTATTACTACCTGTCGGACCAGGGTAATTTCCGATGGTGAGCAGGAAACAGTCTTCCTCCTTACTTTTAGATTCTACGGTGGCCCGATTCAATGCCCAGGAGATAGATCTGCGTATTCGGTCCCTATTTTCATCTCCGCTCACGTGATAACACATCCTTAGAATGGAGGCGAATATTTGCAGTCATGGAGTGCCTGCGAACGCCAACTGGCACCCTTACACTTTATTACCCGGCGGACAGTACGGCTGAAACTGAGCATTACAAACCAGCAAAAAATCAGGCCAATGAGGCTGATTCTCGCTTACAGAAGACAGGCCATCAATTTCGCAATGAATGAACCCATTTTTTCGACCACAGTGGCGAAACTTTAGGTAGTTAACCCGCGCCCCACCGGGGGTCCGGCGCCACCTTCGCCCACCGGGGGGCCATCGATGGCCCCCCTCTAACTCCGAAAATATGGGCGTTAGCGCAAATCTGCAAAGTGCAATAGAAAGCTCGCGTGAATTCAGTAAGAAATTACTTCGCATGTTTTAGTGCTCAGGTCAATGGTTTGACCTCCAGAGGTCAAATTAGGTCAAGATCGGCTATTTTCACTCAAATATGCAATGATTAAGCAAACTGGTCATAACTCTTATGTCATTAGAGCTATTGAGGCCTGGTAAAGTTCATTTGATAGGAAATTGCCAGTACTTTTTCCGCGTATGTGGAACGTAAAGACCTCCCGCCAGTGGTTTGACCTCCAAGAGGTCACCTCGTGACCTAATATGACCTGAGGGTCACGAAAGGTCACAAAGTGACCTTGCCGTATACCAAATGAAAGCCAGTGACAAGACAAACACGATGGTGTTTGTTTCACCGCTCTAGCTCAATTAGGTCAAAAGTTATTGTCAAAATACTGTTTTTGACCTCTGGTGACTTTGGATGACCTTGGAAAAGTCAAAGGGCAAATATGACCCCTGGGATCCGTGAAAGGGTGTCCAAAAACGTTGTTCTGAGCAGTCTGAGTATTTGCAATCATTTTTGTGGCTTTTATATCATGAAATAGCTTTTCCCCATGCTTTTCCAATGGGAGAGGTCGCCTCGTGACCTGACCTCAGGGCACGAAATCGAAAAATCCCGGATATACACCTTGTAGACCCTGGAGGGGTCATGAAGTGTAGGAAGTTTCAAATCGATCGACTTTGAAATGTAGCTCTTACAGAGCTCTAAAGGTGAAGTGAGGTGACCTTGGTTGACCTCGTCTGGTGACCTGACCTTGGGTGACCCGGGGTAAAAACATTACAAGACCAGCAAAAAATCAGGCCAATGAGGCTGATTCTCGCTTACCGAAGACAGGCCATCAATTTCTGCAATGAATGAACCCATTTTTTCGACCACAGTGGCGAAACTTTAGGTAGTTAAACTCTAAGGAGTTTCGGAACATTCTGTGTTTGGGACAACATTTGAGGGCCGATCGCTGACGAAATTCGGTGACTCACAGGCGCGGTGACTCACTTCCAGCTGCTTAGGACAAAAGCGAGTCTGCAAGAATAATGACATGACGCGAGCCACCACTGATTTTAGACTTGGAGCACGGAGCAGTCCCAGTGCTTCAAAGTGAAACCCCTTTGAAACTTGATAGATCATCTTAATGGGTTAAACATGGGATTTCCGAAAAGGGTCGCCGTGAGGAAGTTGAAGTCGTAACAGCTTGTCGAACGAGCATTCAGTTGTGAGAATCGCAAACAACGGATGTTTGCTGAACTACTCTATATATCTTATTTCAGAGCTGGGGAACAACCACAAGTAAAACGGAGCTTGCAAATAATAGCGCACCTGAACAGCGAAAGACCCCGCCCCAACGTGAGACAAAGTTGAGAGAATGCATCGGCTCCCTTTTGGATACCAATATCATGTAAAGTTAGTTCACAGCTAGAATTTTAGCGGCACAAATACCACGGGAATGGCTTACCTGGAGGTGTAATTTGTCTGGTAAGCTTACTAACTTTGTTAGGAAAGCAGATAACTCGATTATTTGCAGGTTTATAGAAATTAACTTTGGTCGTACGGTCTGGTTGAAAAACCCCCTTGCACTGTTCTACTTGGACGCTGAGAACAAATAGTCCAACACAGCAAAATATTTACTTTGGGGACCTGAACCTCCCCATACAACTTCAGCACGTCTTGCGCGAGTTTGGCATGACCGAAAGTTTACACGACACGGTGGCAGAGCCCTTGTTTGTGGTACTGCTCTTTTTGTGACTATGGTGTAAGCTTTTAGGAGTCGATGACTCTTGGGACTCGTCGGTAATGCACGATTTCCGTCCTGTTTGCTGATTTTTTTTACAGAAGGGCACGTTTTAGTTTAGTCTTACATAGGATCAACACACCTATGACTGATCAATAGAATGTGCCAGCACGAAGAAAATTCTGATCGGACAGGTGAATGGTTTGTAAACCCACCTCAATCATCCATTCGGATTTTTTTTGGGGAGGGGGAGACTTATCAACGCACCAACTGCCAGGATCATAAGGCGTGGCCAACTCTTTCCCTGTTGGAAGGGTTTCTCGCGAGCCAGATTGTCCCTTCTTCAGGGAATCCGCGGGGCTTTGAACCCGGGTCGACCGCGTGGAAAGTGAGCTTCCTAACTATTACATATACCATCGTACCCCTGAGCTCAGGATGATCCCCGTGAATCCTATTCTCCCATCCTGACACATAACTGTACTTTTTATACTAAACACGTAGCAATAACGGCCTCAGAATTCTAGAGCCGTTACGTATTTTCAAACTAAACCCTGGTCTAAGCAATACAGACTCTACATAATAATCTAATCTGATCATTTAGATGGGGGTTGTGGTATTACCACGCCCTAGACCAGGCTAATCTGGGCCTTTCAAATAGATACAGTTTTCAAAGCTTGATGATGCCGATGCAGTGTTTGACGAAGTTGGTGTAAAAATTGTGTTTTGTGTAGCTAGCCATTCTATTTATTTCTGTACGTTTTGCTGATCTTTTGTCTCTAGCTCCATCAATGCTCTAGCAACACAGTTAGGGTCACGCTTTCAAAAAAAACTGAACTGATCCATGCGGTGCAGTCCGTGATAGATGAGGAGATCCAAACACCGGCCTCCGCAGCACCGCTCCCTCCAGCACCGTGCGAAATCCCACACATTGAGATGAGGGGAAATGCATCAACGCTAAGCAGCATAAGCCAAACTCAAAATGTGCAAGCATTATGAGTTTGGCATTTAAAGCCGCCGCTCTAGAAACCAATACATTTCACATCTGGGCACGTTCCATAGAGTGAACAGCGCAGGCAAGTTATTTGTTCCAAAAGTGTGTTTTCAAGGTTCTGGAAAATATTTAAATCAGCCAGTCATGAAAAGTGGAGTTGCAAACTGGGTTCGGTTTCAGTTGATAGGTGTGACGGAATATTGTCAAACATTTATTGAGCTGGAACAGATCATTGACAGCCAATAGTTTTCTACAACACTCAGTGCAGCAGGAGAGCTCAAGTGAGCTGTGCGTGCAGCATTAGCTTTTACATTCATGACATCCATACTCGTTGAACCTAGATTTATATCTGAAGGAAGTCAGACAGCATTCCAGGCTGATGACTGTCCTTTCTCGTAGCTCTGCGGTCGCAGGGATTGCCTGGCTACCATCCAGACAGTCATGAACAGACTGAGAAGAATGAATCACTTGAAGACGCGGAATCGGTTTCCCCGAGGGAGAGATTATCAGATAAGAACAAGCTCAACAAGCTCAACAATTCAAACACTTGGTGACGCATAAAATTGTACATATCTGGTTTGAATTTCATTCAATACATTTCGCTTCACTTCCCTATTTTTGTACCAGCGAGCCCCTCAGGGAAGTGATGTTTCGTCTCACTCTAAAAGCCCGCAGTAATCCTACCGGGAGGAAGCGAAATACCGCTTCCACATGCACTTCAGTGCTTAGGCGGATCCAGGGTCTCCGACTGGGGTAAACTTCTTGTCTGGGGACGCTTCTGACTATGGGGAGACCTATCAAGGTGTGATAAAATACCTACCAGGGGGTGATAATCGCAACGCGTTGGAGCCAATACTTATATTCCAGGGGGAAGTGATTGGATGACTTGGGAAGCTTGGAGTAACCCTTGCTCTACAGTGGGCACTTATGACTATTTCCAGCGTGTAGATTATTACAGTTTCACATAATTTTCGCTCTTCACGCTTTCTGATCGGTTTGAAGAGCTGTCAGAACCACTTGAATATGACGGTTAAGGGCTTCACGAAACGGTTGTGCTCACACCTCCGTTTTTCTACAGCCCTCCATTACGGCCCGGAGAGACGAGATAAGTGCACGTCCACACTGATAGCGCCATTATCCATTTACTTATTTTGTTATCGCCGTTATAATTCCTGTTAAACCATCGAAAGCAGCTGGAGAGGGAGAGTAGGTTCACTCACTTTTCAGAATAAAGTTTTATGCTTTCAGCCGCTTTGCAAATAAGGTTCATAGTTTTTTCGGGAGAGCGTGCACAGGGTAATTTAATGAGTCAAGAAGTGAAAGAGACCCTGGTTTGAAGAGTACTAGTGTTTATGTCGGTGAGGAGTTCAGATTTCCTTAACAGCCACCATCACCACTTTTCGAATAGTGGTGACGTTCTTGAGGCTTAGTACATATATCCCACTGAAGCTGTGGAATGCAATTTTTTCAGTGAAGCGGATGAAAACTTTAAACAAACTTCTCGGGAACAAATTATATTGCCATGAGACCTGTGTATTTGGGTTTATTTGGGGCTGCAAACATGCATATCGCTTCATGTTCATTATTTCTTTGATGAGTACATGCCTTCAATTGATAACAGCAATGGTTTCTTACAGAAACCCTAAAAAGAGACTTATCCGGTGGGTATAGGGAAAAAGCCATAGAACAACACCTGCCTGATCTCAGGTCACCATAACTGTTCAGTTGCTTTGCTACTTTTGCCCGGCCCTGGGATAAGGTTCAGTAAGGGTCAATTAGTCCGCCGCGTTAGAGCTTATTTAGAAAAATAGGACCATCCTAAAACATTCCGATTGGTTTCACGTACATTGTCCTAAGCTCCACGAAATCTCGTTTGAGCATACATTACTCTCGAGCATGCTTCTGAATTTCACAACACAGATTTAAACCTCGCAGCGAACCCGATCGCTCGTTTAAACACCAACATGACCGCGTTTCGAATGCTCTGCAGGCGCACGTGAGCCGGCGATACCCCGCTCTCCGTGTGCACAGGCACGCGCGCCACTCGGGCGTGCGCCGCTGTCGACGGTAGTGGCGCGCCCGCCGCGTCTGAGGTGACCTTGCGCGACTGCGCCACAGTTCGCCCGAAGGCTGTGGCCTACATTGCGGCGCGCCGGCCGGGTCGGTGTTGCCACACGGCGACACTGTCGGCGAGCTCTGTACTCTCTGTGGTGCGCGAGGGATAGGCACAGCGCCGGGCGCCCACTGCGCTCCGTCCCGTGGGTAAATACGCGGCAAATGGCATGTGAAGCTCGAAAGTGACGCACATGCGCGCCGGCGTGACGAAATCCCGCGCCACAGCACCGGCTGGTTACGTAACGCACCACAAAACGAGCGGGCCCGGTCCTCAGAGCGCCGTGGATCTGATTTGTCGTGCGTACGGCGCCATGCTTTCGCCGGGATCTCAATTCGAATCGCCTTCGAAGCTTGATCTCGTATACGGTGCAAGGCGATGAGTGCTAGCTTTTGCTTTGAGAAGAGTCCTTTCGCCTGGTACAGGACTATATTTCTCCGTTCACTTCTAACACCTAATTTAGAGTATCCAAGGTGAACAATTCCGACTTCGCACCAAGACCACTCACGCGTGCCAGGGTCGGTCATGGCATAATATTTATTGCTGAAAGAGCCTGGCAGTAGTTAATCAAGCTTCAGTGACGATAAGAATATCTTGTGGAGGTGGCGCCAATCACTGTCATCAAAGCCAAGAAAGGCCCAGGTTTATGTCTCCGTAAGGCAGCCGACAGAGACTGGCCCCCAGAGTCGGGGTAAAACCTTGTTCTCCCGCATGGCATATCCGGGTTCCGACCTTAACGCGCGTCAAACCCCCGGGAACAACCGCGGAAGTCCCGTCTCTACATGGTAATCGACTACTGACGCAAGAAGGCAAACAGCTATTCAAATGAAGAAATGTTAGTTATCACAGAATGTAGGCAAATGACAAAATGAGGATTCCAATCGTAACCTGTTGACCGTTTTTGCCCAGAAGCAAACGAATCAGTGTCTATCAAGGAAAACGGGATTCTTTTCGTCTGAAGGGGATTATCTTCAACGCACTTTATACTCAGACCCAGGCACGTAAACTGACTATTTCAGTCAGCCTGAAAAATATGAGACGACTAGAACACCGTGGCCGTTAGCATTATTAGTATTAGCATGCACACGTCTACTTGTTTACCGTGAAAGAATGCTCGGACCCCACGAGTTCACTTAGATTCATAGAGCGGGGGAGCAGGACACTCGGTCCGCTGCAGTCTTGTCCCGTGTTAAGAGCCGCTAAAGAGCCAACAGCATCATCACAGTTTGAATTCCCCTTCCCAATCCCAGCACATGTCCGCATAAATAATGCATTTTCCTAGCTTCCTGTTGGCTATGAGAACCTGTTTTTATCAATCCCAGCCTTAGTGGGTGTTCTAACGGACCTTACAAACTGGAATTTGTGTCTGAGCCTGCAGGCTCGAAACTAGGAGAACAGGGTGTTGGTTCAGAAGATGCTTAAACATTATTTCAAAGAACACAGCTATTGCCTTGACTTTATACCTCCTGAACAATCAGGAGAGCCGTATCGAACGATGGAACCCTGTGCATCTGAGGTCCAAGCTCACCTATATAATCCTCGAACTTGGCCCAGTAGGGTGTGGCGATGGCGACCACGCCGACGCCGAACGCCACCACTCCCAGGATGCTGGAGCCCGCCGATAGTACCAGGTTCCTCCCCATCTCTCCCTGCGCATACTCCCGGGCCGACCACGTCCTCACTCCTCCACCACCGCTTCTGCCGCGTCACATGACTCCCGTTCACGCGTCATGTGACGACGTCACGAACTCGCAAACACCCGGCGCACTCGCTGGCAAGCTGTGTATTTCCTCCGGTTTCGCAACGGCCACACCCGCGCGCCGCTCGCTCGCCCGGCACCACACCTCGCAGCCGTCGGCTCCGCACTGAAGCCGCGATGCGTCGCGCCCAGCGCCGCAGCACCTGTCCGCGCTCACACTGCGTATCGCAACGCTCTACCGAAACCGGTGGACCCCCGAACACAGCGCGAAACCTGTCAGCTGCTATCGGGACTAGCTCTACCGGCGCCAGAGAGAAAGCCGAGCGTACATCACGCGGTGACCGCCGCGAGCGTCGTTTTTGTGCGGTGAGGATCCGCGGACTGGCGCTCCTCGGCGGCGGCGGCGGAGGGGCCCGCTACACCGGTGTGGAAGGTGGGAAGGACGCGCGGACGATACGCCGAAAGCGACAGGAGTTCCGAGCGAGCGGGCAGGCGGCAGCGGCGGGCGGCAGCGGCAGCGTCGCGACGCCTCTGGGCGCTTGCGAAACCGCCCGCCGCTGTCGTCTGCGTCACACCCTGAAGCGGTGCACGGCGTTCGTTGTCCTCGCCTCGCACGCGCGGCGGCGCGACCCACAAAGACCGGTGGCGGGGAGCGATGATCACACATCACTACACCACCGCTGACGGCGGTGTGCGGTACTTGGCGGTGGAAATAGGGAGCTGCAGGAGCCCTGTCTGTTCTGCAGCTTACGAGCCTTGCACAGCTGGACAAAGACTGAGAGGTCTGCGTGGAATAACATTTTATAATCCATCCTGTCCCGTTCCATTTGAGTAGGTTTGTCCCGTGTATAGATGCAGGAGCATGATGGAGGTAGGGGGACATGCCCTCCTCATCAAAAGTTTGAGATCTTGTTGACTCCGTGGCGTTGATTGGAAAACAAAAACTTAGTCTTTTGGTCCCCTCCTTTCCGTCACGTTTCATTTTCTAGGACATTTCCAGAGAGAACTGCTCCGTTCCATTTGGTCCGGTATAAAACTGCAGGTATAATTAATCCCAGTTAATCCCATTTCATTCGTTTCTATAATTCCAAATTCATGCAAAACTCGAGCACAAATACACTTACTTGGAATCAACGCAGGCTGGCACAATAGATAAGAAAGGTTATGTGTAATTTACGGTCCCGGACTGGCTGACCAGCAGATTAAAGCTGTCACGTTGTTATAGGCATACATGGGATAAACTTTATTTTGCAATGAGCAAAAACATAATTGCATCAGGGGTGTGGATTTCCCAAAAAGATTGCTGGTGTGCTAATTTGAAACCATGTCAGTAACTACTGTTGAAAGGGAAAACATGAAATAAATTTGTATAACCTTATAACCTATTCTAGGCCTTTTGACCTGTATAAAGTCTTCTTAAAGTCCTTAAAATGATAAAGACGGAAATATAAACTGAATTTTTAACGCTTGTTGGGCCTTTCTTTCCGGGAGGGTCCTTACCCCCACCCCCGACCAGATATAAATCCACTATCCTGAATTGCATCTTTCACAGCTTCCTTATCGTTAAAGATCCCTGGAAGAATGAAATTGATGGCGTGCGGATATGCAAATCACGTGCACAGTCACGGGTGGGCTGGCGACTGAGTTCTGAGCTCTGAAAAGCCTGGACAGGTTTACAGTCGTGACAATACACTTTCCATCTTTTGGAGCCAAATGAATTTTCCAAAATCGTTGTTAAGGTTGATCTCAATACTATGGTGCTGAAATTTTTATAAGGTTGAGCTGAACAATAACTAGTCAATAACTAGATGCTTGAGATTGACTTGTTTTCCAGAAATAGTAGTATTTTCTGACAGACATTTACAGAAAAATAAAAAAACAACACAGCCGTCAACCCAGCGAAATCCAGCGATCCTCCGCCGACCAGCCACCATCCCCTTCGTGCCGATGGAGGGCGCTGGAACAGCCTACTATGGCAAACCGAATGAAGTCCATTGCCCTTCGCTAGAATTGTGTCGGATTACAATTACTAATGTAACTGTCTCCTCTTCAGCACTTTTGGAAGGGGGGGCGTATTTCTGCCCCGATCATACGCATGAGAACTTTATTACCTAAGATAGCACGTAGTTTTCCATGAATCGGAATTCCCGAATTGTAGCTCGTCAACGAATATCCATTTTGATCCATTCGCCTTGTTTGCAGTTTCAGGGAACGGGTGTGTAAAATATGATTTTAAGCGGTTTATGAGTGGGACTTTAACTGTGGTGCCTGCTGTTGAATTAAAAAGTAAATTTCCAGGTTGGGGTTAGTACGCAATTAGGATATTTTAGTTACATATTCTTTGATTTGAAAACGCCAGTTCCCGTCTCCAAACTCATTATCTCCATTCTTAGCCATTTGTAAGGCAGCAAAAGTGAAAGTATCCCGATCCCTCGCCGTCTAACCGTCCCCCACCCGTGTTCACGGCTTCAAAGGGCAGCGCAGCCGCTCGAGGAGGGGAGGGGGCGCGACGGCACGAGCCGGCGACTGTCACTCAGAAACAAGACGCAAACACCAGAGAGGGCGGCCAGCAGCCCCTGCCCCGCTGTCCGGGTGGCCTCGTCAAAGGCGGGGAACAAGTGCACGGCGGCCAGCTCAAGGTCGTTGTCACGTGACGGGTATGTGTATGACTAATGACAAGGAATGCAGCAGCTGAGGAGGGTTGTGCCTGTCATAGCCTGGTATACCAGGTTAGACAGTTATAACTGTTTATGTCTAGGCCCAGAATGAGCCTTTAAAGTTCTCCAGACAATAGTTAATGTAAGAATATTATAGCTTTCAGAGCAATCCCTTATTTTTTTCCTACTAGGTAAATTATTTTAGGAACACTATAAAGACTTCATTCTACGTGGTAATCGTGCCAATAGTTGACATACGATTATTCATTTTTGGGCTTATGGTGGTCTTATCTATCAACCGGCTAACTTCCGAAGCTACTTATTAGAGTGCGGCGAGGATGTACTTAGTGGGCTGCCGTGGTGTAGTCATCAATCAGCGCGCCAGCTTTCCATGGGGGGGGCGGGATCAAGGCCTGGAGGATACCGCGAACAATGAGAAAGTAATTGGATCCCACAGAATCCATTGCAAGGGGGAAGGAGCTGGCGACACTATAAACCGTGATGGCGCGCAACTAAATAAGGCCCGAATGGAATGTTTCGTAATCAAGGCGGAAAATCTATACAAGGAGAGAACAAAATTATTTTCTAAATGCTTCGTTTTTACATTACCCAGTTTGGTGGGCATGCGTCACATAGAACATATGGGGATGGTGAGGTGACCCCCAGTAGGTGTAGTGGTGGTCAAATATGCCTCATCTAAGTCAGAAGTCAAGAGGCCTAGAAAAATTGGAAGGTCCAGTAAAATAAGACCACCAAAAATGCAATTTGACATAATTTGTATTTTTATCATTCTTTATCGAGAATGATCACCGATATTCCTGCTTAAATGTAATGACATCGACCAATTTCCACGCTCGGCAGAAGCCGGCCAAAATTCACGTTGTCAGGCATGACTTTTTAGAGGCGAGCTGGAAAATTTGACTAGAGCACAAATTGCTGGTGTTTTCTTTTGGTATCAACATTCATCTTGTGAGAACGTTAAATTCAGTGTTTCCTTTAAACCCCACTTATCTTGTTGCTTGATGCGCGTTTGACAGACAGCATGGGCGTGCGTCCAGACTGTGATGAAGGGGTTTAACCTAGTCCCAATAGGGGAAAGGATTCTGCCCACCTATCATGTTTTTTAGATATCTCCAGAACGGGTCACGATAGGCCCTTGAAACTTTCTGGCATTTCCTGAAATCTATATGGGCAGATTCTCTGACAGAACAGTTGTGCACGCTAGGCTCACGTTTCAATCCCACGTCGACGCCATGGTGCGGAAAGCCAATGGGGCCCTGGAACTTGTGGTGATGTCTCTCCAGACAGGAAAGAACGGTCTCTCGCTTCATGGAGTAAGCCCCAGAAGCATGATAGTCACCTACTGTGCCAACATCCGCAGTATACTCGACCATGGCTGTGTGAAATGGGGAGGAGCCGCTGAGACACACTTAAAACGAGCAGAGAAAATTCAACACAAATTCCTAATTTGGCTGTGTGCGAGGTGTCGTATCGACCATGTTTCGCTTGAATATTCAGACCTTCTTCGGCACTTTGGCTTAGCGTCTCTCTGTGAGAAGACTGCTGTACGACATCATGTTCATTAGAAACATTCACAAACAAAAATCGATTTATATTTTCTTGTATAATTATTTCCGTTGGTGGCTCCTCCCCGTGTGCTCCGTAACCGGGCCTTTTTACGTTTCCTACCCTAGGACGAACGCAGTGAGATCAGGATTATTTATAAGAGTCCCCCGTCTATGCACCTTGCTTTTAACGGCCACAACGCACACCCAAAACCCTCAGGCAGCAGCCCACCACCACCGCACCCCCCCCCAAACCCCGCGCAGACACCCCACCAACAAACCCAACAACACAAACAAACACGGCCCCAGGAATACAAACCCAGCACCAAGCAACAAAACCCCCCAAGGCAAACGTCCGCTCAACACTAACAAACCACAAAACCCACCACCAGGACGAAAAAACCGATAAAACCCGACAGAAGAAATGACACTAAACCACAGACCAAAAGGACCGACCCGCGACCCCCCAAATCGGAAAGCGGAGAAGCCCCAACCGCGGGCCCCGCT
This sequence comes from Lepas anatifera, assembly GCA_034440635.1. Taxonomy (NCBI): domain Eukaryota; kingdom Metazoa; phylum Arthropoda; class Thecostraca; family Lepadidae; genus Lepas; species Lepas anatifera. The sequence goes on along the minus strand of JAOTON010000183.1, from coordinate 1,022,870 downwards.
TCCCAAACAGGCCACGCCCCCGGGGGGGTTAAACGTCAACAGAGACGTGGACGTCTGGAACAATATTTCCAGAGATTTTAGAGAGCGAGTCATAGCGTATTCTGCAGCTGTATAGAAGTGAGTGTTATTATCGTGTTTTAGTGCTTTTACTGAATGAGTTTACTTGCTGGGTCTTATCTTATTGTGGTACCTTTTATGCTGCAGTGTTCTATTAATTGGCTTCATTCATAAATGTGCCCTATTGGCACCTCGTTAGTAAATCAAATCAACCAAACTAAACTAAACTTGACAGTTTTGAGAAAATAGTTTGCCAGGGAAAAAACTATGGCTCGATTCTTAGGGAGGATCTATTCACAAAATAATCATTATTGTGTATGGTACGTTCCTCGTACAAGAAAGCCGTCCGTAGCAATATTGAGAGCGTTTGTAATGTTTGAATATTATATGTTAGATGTTAACCACAGGTGATAGTTACTTCCCATATTCATGACATTTTTGAGAGAAGCTGTTACAGCAACTCAAAATGGGGCTTGCAATGTATATGAACTATACTCTTGCAGAGTCAATTGACTGCTTATAGATCAGCCGGGAGGAAAGAAAGTAACCATAACATACCCTCAACTCAATACCCGGCACCGCCAGCGCTCTATTCTTAGCTCTTGGGTCATGGGCTGTTCTAACCTTTTCCGATTTTGCAGTACCTTTTATTCGTTAGTTTCATTCCATGTCCTTGATATTTGCTGAAGGTCACAAACTTTGTTGGCTGTGAATTCCATAAAGGGCTTTCTCCTTGTGCTGATGTTATTCCGATAGTACTGGTGTTGCCAGACTAACTAGGACAGAAGTGCAGACCTCAAATTGGCTGTAGGAGGAAGCCTGAAGTGACCAAAGCTGAAGCCCTCCATCAACAGGCCTCTCTTTGTCGCTTCATTAACTCTTAATATGATTGCTACTGTGCCACATCGCTTCAGATGTCCAAGTCACCGTGTTAGCAACCAATTTCCACGCTTGTGACCACAAATGGGAAGTTTCCTAGCGAGATATCACAATGATCAATCATGGACTCCCTGCTGAGACACTTGCCGTTGGTTCAGCAGGATAATAGGTATGCGTTCATGTGAGCACATGACTACTGTGAATTGTCAACAGTGATTTGTTCGGAAAATGAATTTTTAGACCTCGGATATTTCGGACACGCAATTTGGGAACTATTTTTGTACCTAGCCACTTCCAGTGCCCCTATGTTCTTCAGTGTTCTTCTAACTTATGTACGTATGCTATGTACTTATGTTCTATCTAACTTCTATCCACTTGAATGCTCCTCCACTGAAGACCAATGTCCCTTTAGTTTGCCATTTACAAAGGCAAATGTGCGGTTTCCCGAAGGCCGTTGTCAGCCGTTAACTGGGTCAATTCTACAAGGCAGGAAGAAAAGCAGCCTGATAAAAACTTTGAACGCTTATTTATGCTTCTGAGCCCTTATCCATGGATCCCTTTTCCTTTATGGGTTTTCCGGTGAAAAAAATCAGAAAAGCGTAGTGCTCAAACTAGTGCATTATAAACATGACCGGGAGTCAAAATTTCAACACGAGAGGTTCATGTGATGGGAACACAATCAGTCAAACAAAATGTGAAGTTTAAGTTTATATTGTTATCCTGGCCTAAAGATTGTTCATCACAGATAAAATAGCCAAACGTTTGAAGTTCACAGCCTCTTCATCAATGGCCAGAAGATTAAAAAGTTACATTCACTGGTGGACGTAGAAGCGCCGTATGGGGGCAGACCAGCCAGGGGAAAATCGTAAAAAACAGTTTTTTTTAAATAAAATCGGCCACAATTTCGTGATTTTGGGAGAGGAGGGATTGACCGCTTGCCCCTCCCCCTCTGGATCCGCTAGTGGTTATATTGACATCAAAAACATGGAACATAGACACTTCTTTTGACATGGACGCCTGGGAATTCTTGCCATCATTTTATGATGATTCTGCGGCTTCTTAACCCGCGCCCCACCGGGGATCCGGCGCCACCTTCGCCCAACCCAGTGCACCTGGGGCATCGATGGCCCATCTAACTCCGAAAATATAAGGGTTAGTGCTAATCTGCTAAGTGCATTAAAAACCTCCTGTGAATTCAGTAAGATTTTACTTCACATGTTTAAACGGAGTGCCCCAAAAATGATGCCAAACAAACCAAAGAACGGATAGAAACCAAGGCAGGCAATGTGACCAGAGGTCAAAAGGTCAAGATGGCTATTTTCACCAAATACAATATTAAGCAGACGGCATAACTATGTCATAGAGCTATTGAGGCCGTAAAAGCATTATACAAATTCCAGACTTTTCCGCTATGGAAACGTAAAGACCTCCCGCCATGGTTTACCCAGAGGCACCGACCAAAACCGAGCACGAAGGTCAAAAAGACCGCCGTATATCAAAGAAAGCCAGTGACAAGACAAACGATGGTGTTTGCACCGCCAGCTAATAGGTCAAAAGTTATTGTCAAAATACTGTTTTGACACCGGTGACCGATACCTGGAAAATTCAAAGGGCAAAAGACCGAATGTGAAAGGGCCAAAAACGTGTGAGCGTCGAGTATTGCAATCATTTTTGTGGCTTTTATATCAGAAACAACTTTCCCCATGCTTTTCAATGGGAGAGGTCGCCCGGACCGACCTCAGGGCACGAAATCGAAAAACCCGATATACACCTAAGACCCGGAGGTAGACGTGAGGAAGTTTCAAATTGATCGACTGAAATGTAGCCTACAGAGCTCTAAAGGTGAAGGAGTGTCCTGGTTGACCTGTCCAGTGACCGACCTGGTGACCCGGGGTAAAAAATTTCAGGGAGATGGGAAAAGATGCAGTGAGAGGTAGAGCCCTCAACCGCGGTGCTGCGCCCCGTCGTTTTTCTGCTATCCCGGAAAAACCTAGGGGCCATCGATGGCCCCGGTGGGGCGAGGGTTAACACCCGCACTGGAGGGGTCTGGCACTAACGCGCACTGGAGGGGCCTGGTAGGCCCCCCTAAGATCTCAGAAACTAAGAGGGTTAGAAAAACGCCACTCGGTAGGTGGGTGGGGGCTATGGTGATCTACATGATGACCAATTTTCATTGACCTAGGTCAATATCTTCAAGGTCAAATGAGGTCGTAAAGGTCAAATATTGGCCATGCTGGTATCGATTGATAAATGCTGTGATTATGCAGGAAAATGGCGGGAATAACTAAAGGCGGACACGTTTCATAGAAAGAGTTCTCAAAGAGGCTTCCCCACAACTTTTGGGTCAAGGTCATTCAAAGTCATTGACCTTAAGGTCACCATATGGTATACTACTTATTATTTACACTTACTAACACTGTAGCCACTGTTTGGCGGGAAATGAGGTTGACCTTTCCCAATACCTTGACCTTGACCTTGACCTTGACCTTGTATTGGGGTACCCTACCGATGACGTCATAGCATAATATATGTCAGACGGGGTAACCTCATTTGGCCGGACGCGCATTGGTCAGTGACCTGAAAGTGCAGATATGACCTTGACCTGTGACCTTGATCTTGACCTTGACTTTCATGTGAAGTGACCTGACATATAGTCCCGCTTATATGACGTTACGACGTCACCACTGGTCTTCAATGCATGCTAACTGGTCTGACCACGCGTTTACGGCGATCTCAAAATGCAGGTCTGACTTAAAGCCTATAAGTCAAACAATTCTCGGCCGATTTTCAAAAGTCTTCACCAATCGACGCGCTATTAAATTCTGTTAAATGTGGCCAAGTTCCGTTTTCCGCTGCAAGCGGTTCTCCGGCGACCTCGGAAAAACAGGTGGGGGCCTCCGAGGCCCCCCTCCAGCGCGCGTGTTAAGCGCTCAGATCAATGGTTTGACGTCCAGAGGTCAAGTTAAGTCACGATAGGCTATTTCCACTAGAATATGCAAATATGCCATGCTTAAGGCAACTGGGCATAGCTATCACGCCATTAGAGCTATTGATATTGTATAAAGTACATATGATATGAAAATGAGAGACCTTTTTCCGCTTTAAGAAACATAGTGACCTCCCCCAGTGGTTTGACGTCCAGAGGTCACCTCGTGACCTTATATGACCTGAGGTCACGAAAGGTCAGAAAGTGACCTTACTGAATACTAAATGAAAGCCAGTGACCAGGCAAACACGATGACGTTTGATTCATTGCTCTAGCTTGATGAGGTCAAAGGCTATTGTCAAAATACGGTTTTTGACCCTCTGGTGACCTTGGATGACCTCGGAGAGGTCAAAGGGAAAATATAACCCCTGGGATCCATGGAAGTACGTCCAGGAACACTTTTCTGAGCAAGCTGAGCATTTGCCATTGTTTTTGGGATTTTTAGATCATAAGACAGCTGTTCCCCATGCTTTTTCAATGGGAGAGGTCACCTCGTGACCTGACCTCAGGTCACAAAATCGAAACAAAATCCCTGATATACATTCTTTAGACCCGAAAAGGTTCATGAAGTGTAAGAAGTTAAGAATCGATCGGCTGAAAAATTTAGGTATGGTAGAGCTCAAAATTTAAAGCGAGGTGACTTTGGTTGACCTCGCCTGGTGAGCTGACATTGCCTCACATGGGGTAACAATTTTCTGGGATGGTGGGAAAATGATGAGGTGAGAGTTAGAGCTCTCAGCTATGGTGCTGCACCTGGTCCTTTTTCTGTTATTTTGAATAAACCTTAGGGGGTTATCGATGGCCCCGGTGGGGTGACAGTTAAGCATATAAATAAATACATTTGTAGAAGAAAAGGCCCATATTACGCTCACCCTAACGTAAAATTGCGACAACTCAAAAAGCTTTCAGATTGTTGACAAAACTTCGGCAGTTAATCAGTTATCCATCTACCTGTCCTCAAACAACAATTGAAAATCCATAACCACATGCGTTTTCAGCTGAAAGCTGTTCTTCCAAATGTTTTCCTTCGTAAGCATTTTCAAGTTGGTGTCAATTACACTTGAATACGTAATCCTGCGTCACGTACTCATAATATTTAATCATTTTCGTTGTTTCATCAGGGTAGTTTCACTGGTTCCCGATACCACACATCTATTTGAAACAATTTGAATAGATTTTGTGTTTTCTATCCGACGGGCTCTAAAATATTACCTGAGGTCTGTGCTGAGCCTTATTAGCCACTGTGCACCGTCCCCATACATTTCGAATGTTAGTGGATTCTAGAAGAAAAAATGTTGACGTTGTTCTCCAAGTCCATCGTCTATGAGGATCCCCAGCCAGAACGAAACAATCCAAGTCACATGCCAAAATATATGCTCAATTTGCAGGCTTTATACGTAGAACCTATTTCAAGCACCCACAAACACTGCCACTGGCCAAAAAGTAAAAGGGCCAATCGATGTTCAGCCATCTGCTGACAAGAAACGTTCGCTTCCAGAACCAAAAAGGACGGACTTGTGCACCTTGTTATGTTCCTCACATACTGATAACAACATATTTCTGTTTTTTCCAGCTTGGCTGAAATTGGGGAATTTTCCGATGAATGGTGGGACGAGAGGGATGCCCAGACGCCCCTAGTTCCACTCTTTCGACGTATGTACGTACATACATACATGCCAGCACCAGCATAGGCCTATAGTCCCCTAGCAGGGCACGATGATACCTGTCTATAGGGATGATATGCATATGCGTCGGAATAGGGGAGGGTGGTAGGAGGGGCATGAGCCCCGTTTCGGTCAGAAGAATGTCTCAGTTTTATCCAAATTGGGAGTAAATTCGCAAATTTTCTTACCAGCCAGTGCAAAATGCAGCAGTAAGCTCAAATTCAATGTTTTTTTATCCAGAGGAGACAATTCTTATCAGCATCTGGTTAAAGACTTACTGGCCTCCACTTTTTTCCGGTGGCACCGCTTATGACAACATAAATGGCTTCGATCAGAAAATCTATTTATGAAATTTGTGTTATTTTGAGATTCATGACACCAGACGGATGAGTCCAATATTTTGCGCGCTGGATTCCTTTTTCGCATATGACGGCGACGCGTCGGTGGCGTGGGTCGCAGGCCGCGATCTCAATGACCGACGCAGGCCGCCAGGACGCGCTGCGCTCTGATTGGTGGACGCGCGGCTGACGTCAGCGTCGGGCCGGGATGAGTACGCCCGGAGGCGGTGGTCGGCGGTCACTCGTACGCCGGTGGTTGAGAGATGCGCGCCTCGGCCCTGCTGGCGACCCTGGCGATGGTGGCGGCGTCGGCCGCGGCGGAACCAGCCGCCGGGGGGCGAGACCGAGGCCTACCTGCAGCCAGGTGAGCAACACTGCCCCTGCACAGGTGGGCTGGGGCTGTGGACTGCCCCCAAAGACATGATTTGTTTGGTCCACAGTTTGTGTCAATGTTTCAGTGGTAGCATATTTGATATCTACGCCGCTGATCCGGGTCCAAATCCCGACGGGTATTCTGCAAAAGTTTTCTTTCTGATCCCCATAACACCCTCCCAGCAGGTTGAGAGTTGGCCACGCCATATGACTTCAGAAGTCGGTGCGCAGTAAAGCCCCTAAGCTGCCACCATGCTTCCTGCTTCAGATGCTTTAGCAACCAATTGGGCTACCAGTTGTTCGAACGAACGGAGAAGATGCACCCCCGGGCGGCCACCCGGCGCCCTCCAGAGACGTTGGCTTATAAAAATCAGGTTATTAAATACCATTCAGGAGGTCGGCACCGGGATTTGAACTGGAATTCTGGATTGATGAGCGAAAACAACGTCCCAGCACTTCTGCCATTACAACTGGGCTTTTCAAGTGTTATTCGTTTTTGATAAGCAATATCGCCTTTCCTCATGTTCACCCATTTACCCACGCACCGACTTAGGGGTTCGCTCAGTCACTCAAGAACTCTTAGCCCAGTCACTGGCATATTCAAAACTCACTCACTAACTCACGACCTTACTCACGCACGCACGCAAGTTGGCGTGCGCGCATACAGTCACAAAAGCTCGGCTGTTGAAACAGTAGTCGTCCGATGTAAATGAGGACCAAAACACCAAGTTGAAGCAATGGAGACTTTGACACCTGGGGAACGGTTTTGTATCTGTAAGAAATCACTATCCGCCCATTTATCGAGCCTTTCTCTGTTTATTTAATGCACTTGGTTTCTAACATGCCATATCGTGACATACAAAATGTCACCTTCCCTAGTTCAAACTTAAAAATCATAGGATCACGCCATGGCCTAGTTCATAGATACCTACATTTAGCTTTGAAATAGAGGTCGTAACATACCCACACACATCCCGAAATGCACTTTCGGAGAATGGTCATCCATTTTGACATTTTAACGAGTAACTGTCATATGGGCCATCATGAGCTAAGCGACACATATTCTGGGGATGGGTCCCTGGCTGGGATTGAGAGTAGGAGCCACTATGGATTACGGCAGGACTGATTTGTTTCGAATACATGTTCTGACCAAGTAAGAAATGGGATCCTGAGGTGTCATACTTGAATACACTTAGTGTGATGATGATGATGATGGTTCCGGCCGTCGAATAAGGTTATCCATATGGTGGGCGCCTCGTTAAAGTCACCCCAATCGCCGAAAGAAGATTCGACGATTCCGGTTTGGATGACAGCCGATTTCTGGCGAGGACTCGCGCCGTTGCGCCGTCCCCGCCGTCCGGGTCCCACCCGGCCCCCTCTCGGGACCGGAGGTGGCTGTCTTCGGGACCGTTTTCGTGATGATTGCCCAGGCTGGGATACCCGAATTGCAACCTTGATCAGCTTAAGTGATCCAAGGCATAGTCGTTGGCCGTTGGCCCAGTCTTTTCGGTGGTCGGTTTGGTCTGCTAAGTAGAGCTGCACACTTAGTGTGGAATATAAGCTTGGCCTGTTTCAAATAGCGGAGCAATTCCTGATCTTTGATCACACGCAGCCAATGAATATAATTATGCACGTATAGAAACGTGTCATGCATATATGTTTGCAGCTTTATCTCTTAAGGAGTGTCCGGGCATCCAGACCAAAATAAAATATACCGTTGAAATATCATTTGCAATTGTGTTATTTCCATTTCAGAGGCTGCGTATGAAGTTCGCAATTTTCAAGCAGGCTCCGATGGTGCTGTTATTGCGTTAATGCTATGGTACTCTGCGTTTTACGTTAAAAGTGGACTGTTCTATGGCAACCTCGATTTTTTTAATCCACATCCTTGTTAAATTTATATTTGAGTTAGTTCAGTCATTGGAAGTTTTGAAAAGATGTCACTCGTGTTTTGCGTCGCACCGTTGTGTTCATCATTACCGGGCGGGGTTGAATACCGCAAACCGTGAATAGCGCTATCTTTTCACACTGCCTGCACAGCAGAATATGCTTCCTTTGTACGGGAGGTCACTTATGTTGAAGAAGTATTGACTCTGCTCGTCAGTTGCCGCCGAGCGTATGGATTTCTGATGTAGGTACGCCGCGCTGTGCAATTATCCAGAAGCTGGTCGGCGTCGTACACATAATGACGGGCACTTCGACGACTTTCAGGGGTTACGATCAACGAAGGTGCTGTCGACGATAGCATGTGGTAGCATTGCGATTATGTGTTATCATTTTGGAAGTCACGTTATCAAAATCTTCAGTTCGATATCAAACATATTGCAAAGACGCGAATCATCACACAGCTGCTGATTTGAGTGTTTGATAAACATCCTCCTTCTTCTGTTGCCGTCCAACAATCATCGTGAATAAAAAATCAGTTTTAGAGATCAAATCTGTGTTGCACTTTTTATATTAGTGCATGCATGAATGAGAGAGGAGGTGATATAAACGTGATACATTTTTTCATATAAAATGGGTTTGATATATTCATCATGTTTTAAAGAGATCCGTGAGGCGGAAGAAGAAAGTGCACTTGCGTAAAAGGGTTCGAACAAGAAGAGCCAGGAGAGTATATTTGACGTGTAGATTAACCTTTTCCCCACTGAAAGCACCCCCACTGAGTGTACCGTCCACAACAGAGTGGTCAAAAGGCTAGGCTTGTCTTCTTCCAGCGGCATATCCCAAGTGGGAGTAGAGAATTTTCCAGCGAAGGTCTGAGAGAAGATTGTTTAGGTTTCGTATAACTTTTCGCTTCTGTCATGCGCATTGATGTTACAATGTAAGCAAAATATACTTATTAACTAAAGATACTAATCAACATTTTCTTCGAAAACAATTATTAATTTTGATATTACATGAAAGAATGGGCTAACATTATTTAGGAGCTAAAATATGTATCGTTTATATAAATATGTATTTTTAGCTCCAAAATACTTACCGCTGTCGCGTTCACCGATTTAATCGTGGAATCATTGTTATCGAGGTCGTTGTCTGCGACAAAAGTTATCAAGGTATGGTGATAAAAGTCTGGGTAAAACATCGAGCACCTATACCATTAGCTGAAGGACATTTCACAAGGACTGTTTCACTCTTCACTGTTACTTCACAAGGAATGTTTCAAGGTCTTTCTCTGTTGAGCTATCAGAGCGCTTTTCAACAGTGTTTTCTCTGCTCTGCCAAATTGCAGGCTTGGGGTTTAAGAGCATATCAGCTGCTGTAGGCTATATAGTCAAATTTCAGACTTCTGGTATGGTGTTTGAAGCCTTCCTGGCGTCCCTCCACTTTGTGTGAGCGGGTCCCTACTGGCCATGTCCCCAGTCCGACGACCTAGACCGGGTATTGAATGGTGCAGTGGGACACCGTGCCAATGAGAGCCAACAGCCCAAAGGTGTTTGCAGCAATACTTTGTAGCTTCTGATTTGGAAACTGCGCTGTAACCCCATGCATATCCATGCATTGATGCACCCCATTCATGCATTGATGCATATCTTTGAACAGTTTCCTTCGATTCAAAGTAGAGTTTTGCATAGGACCGAAACTGAATGGAAAGTATGGAATGTCAGAAGTCAATGCGTTATTCTTCATTTATTATTATTAAAGATGCGGTGAAGCGGGATTTTTTTCTGAAAATGTCAGAGGAAATACGGAATGGGCTGGGTCCTAGCCATTGATTGGATGTATTTTCCCTGACGAAATAAGACGGAACATACTGGAGTGTGATATAATGATGAGAATGCTAATGCTTTGTCGTCCCATGTGAACCTTTAGATGGCAAAGTCACCGGTCCAGCAAAAAGAGCCGTGTCATAAAGACATAACACGCGCAGTGAAGGAGGTCCTACAGTGCTCCCCCACCTATTTTTCCGAGCTGGCCGGAGAACCATTTCCAGCAGGAAAATGCTACCCAGCTATATTTGAGATAATTAATAGCATGTCGAGAAGTGAAAAATTGAAAATCGGTTCCTAATTCACATACTTATTGGCTTTCAAAGTCAGAGTTATAATCGTGTGGTTGCACCAGTTTGCCTGAACTGTAGAACAGATGGTGACGTAATAACGCTATAAAATGACAGGATCTGTAAAGGTAAAGGTTAGATAAAGGTCACGTAAGCGTCAAGAGTAAAGGTCACAAGCCTATATCAAATCAACATTTTCAAGGCTCTTGACCCCAGTGCTTTAGGTCAAATGACGTTACTCAGTGTGACGTATGGCTATGCTGTGACATCAAAGATAGTGTTACTTAATGCTAATGTCAGGGTCACAGGTTGAGTTCAAATACCATTCGTTAAGTTTGAACCCGCATTTTCCGCCCAACGATTGCTATAGCGCCAGCTATAGGGCACATTATTGGAAGTATCCTTTTTTACATCATAGGTCAATGACCTTGACTGACCTTGACCCCAAAATTGGAGAGGGAATTGCGTAAGACTTTCCCTCCATGACTTAAGTCCACGTCCAGTGTATTCGTGTTTTTCCAATTAAAAACTTCCGTTCTCATTTGAGAAAAAAACATTAATTTGAAAAACAATTCCGTGTCTCATTTGAATCGGCTAAAAGCCATCCGGGAAAACCAGTAGTGGGTCCGTCGAACCCCCAGGCAGGTTAAGGTTAAGGAGCTCGACTCAAAGCTAGAGAATTTCTTGGATTTAACTTGGACAGAGATGGAGCTGTAACATATAATATATAGGATGCATGCATGATGGCTCTGTACAGCGTCAAGGCCCAGAATGAACGGTCCGAACATATAACGAGCAGACCCTGTGTCGCTTACCCTCGCAGACAAATTGCTCTACCTAGCCTGCATTGTTTATCTTGAAATGCCCTGCTCCAACATGTACTTTTGTGATTTCTCTGGTTTGACGCCCCCGTTGCTCAAATACTCACATGTGCATACACGCATGCATGTGCATGAATGCACTTAATGAATGACTTCTACTTCGTCTCACATCTAGATAAATTAAAGGAGGGTTAGTCAGATAAGACCATCTTGCAACGAATTGTTGGAAGCACGCAAAACAAACCGAGTACTTTTCATCAACTGATGTTTGGCGACCACAGTCATTTAAACGGCATCCGAACAAGTTTTTCCAGAAACAACTCGCGCAATGTAACGAAAAATATTCGCAAACCCCAATCAGTAGGGATGCCCTGTTTGAAGCTGAGGTAAACAGCACCCACGGACAGCATTGGCCACGAGTAACGGTCCAACGTGAGACCATGCTGACATGTCCCCGTCGCCGTACGCATACGAATGGAGTGAACTTCAGTAACAGAGTTCCCTTGGTTCTGAGAAGTGAGACAGTATCTGGATAGCTATCTGGCTTGTGTCTCCGCCACGTCCCTGCGACATTAGGTGTCCGTTTTCCGTGCCAGTCTGACCGGGTCTGTTTTCTCACAGGTGACGGAGTTGACCAAGATATTCCCATGGAACTGGATGAATACTCAAACATACTCGCCAACCTCCTGCGAAAGTCGGCACAGAAGTGAGTACTGCCGTCACGTGATGCAACTACCACATGAATGTCAAGAACTTCATTTATCTCTCTTGTTTTATTAGTGTTGTGGCTAGCTACCGAAGCTTACAAGTAGAAATAAGTTGGCTTTCCTTTGTTGTTGTTGTTTCCTTTACCCGAAAACAAATGATTACCTATTCAAAGTGGCAATCCTGTATTTGACGTCTAATTCCAAATGAGCCATTTTCCTCATGCCCTGGCTCGTTCTGACTACCAAGTAAACATGTAGAACGCCTTCCGATCGACAGTGGCATAGTGGGTGCATGATCTGTGGTAGTGAATCTCAGTGAAATCCTGGTGGATGCAGTTACCCAAACGCTGTGCTTCTCATCATTTTTTCCGGGTAGGGCTGATTGTCTTCTTATCAACACTGAAATCACCTTTTGGGACGTCGTAAAAAGCTATACTTGAGAAGAATTCCTCAAAAGGAGGTTGAACTCTTACTGGGCACAATAATTATACTTCCGATTTCCGGACTTGTGTTTTGTTTACTCTTTCTAGTCGGACATTTTCATTTTCAATCGAAAAGTCAAATAGCTAACGAAATGATGAATATAAAGTGAAATGTCTGCGAAATTTTGAACTGGGAAAATAATTTCACCAAAAAATAAAACCCATGCCGCAAGGAAAAATATTATTCTTTCACTGCACTCAAATTCAAATAAAAATTTTCTCCTATTTAAACGTATGTCCAAAGCGTTAAAAACCATGTCCGTAGTGAAGCTGCAATTGCTTGGCGGAAAACCGAATCCCTGTCATGTATCACAACACACTGATGCTATACTTTAACACGCTACTTCGGAATATATACCTTAAAATATTTTTAAGTCCGGTTCCCCGAGATGTTTAGTTTCAAGGTTGTGAGTCCCTGAGAAAGTTTCCTGTGACCTGTCTAGACAGGGTCGGGCCGGGTCAAATTTAATACGTATATGAACGTGACGAGTAATTCCACAGCCACCTTTCGCCTGTTAGAGGTAAAACAATCATATTTGTTCCGATTAAGAGTTATAAGCATTCCTCGTATTGGGAGGGAAGCTCACAGGAAAGATCATTCATTTAATCAGGCATTCCTTCCAAATAAAACCGCCGGCTAGTGACGCCTTCTCTCCATCGATCCACTTGCCAAGTCTGACGTGGTGCAATGCTCTAGCTATACCGACTGTCAGAAGCCTATTCTCTGCACTGAATACCACCGTAACTATGGTACCAGCGCGGAGTTCTCTTAACATCATTATGTTAAAGAACTCCATCCTTTACCATACAAACTTGTTTTATGAAATGCACTAAATGGATAAAACTAGGATAACAATGGTACACCATGAAGCATACAGGACCTTTAAAAGGTCACCTAGGTCAAAAACATTTTGGTGTTTTCCTATAAATTAATAAACTAAAAAGAGCTTTATTTTGTCACCGAGTGTTGTATAGAGAAGTCAAAATACAAGACTATCCAGGTCAAGTCAACTGTACGGTAGTAAATCTAAATTGACCCAAATATCATATCATTCGATTGTTGACGAGAGGATGCAATGGCCATAAACAGCTATCTTTTGTTGGAAGCTATTAAAAATAAACGCCCTATGCATCTAGGACTCCCAAGAATATGCCCAAATTAGTGACCGTAGCAGGCTTACACAAAAAAATGCCACTAAGAAAGCACACCAAGAGCTTAATGTGTTAAAAACGTTTAGCACATAGTTTCAGATATAGGAGGTTTCTAGTACACCCATATAGCGATTACCATTTACCCTACCATATACCACAAAAATACAGTATTTTGATATCATTTTCGAAGAGCTTTGCCGTTTGCGCTTTTTAGCTCTAGTTTTGAGATCGGGGGGTTTTTAGCCCCCACCAGGGCAAGGTGGCTCGTACCCGCCACCGGGGCAAGGTTAATCAAGGCAAGGACAGGCAGTGTCAATGTGTTCTGAAATCTGCTGCTGAAACTTCTATTAATTTGGATCCAAAAATAAACCAATGATTTGCGGCAGGCACTATCTGCTGTCTATCTCAGCTCGAATCCTGCTATAAAGATGCCACATTCCCTGTAACACGTGCTTCCCTCCTTTGGTGCTGAATCCGCCGTAACGCTAACGGCAGGCGGTCGCCGTTCGTGTACCTGTACAGGCGCTCGTGCATTCGACGGGGCAGCAGCTGCGACGCCCGGCCCCACGACTGCTGCGGCAGCGGCACCTGCAGGTGCAACCTCTGGGGCAGCAACTGCAAGGTGCAGTCGCGGCAGCCTCTTCCAGGTAGGCGCACTGCCGTGCATCGCTGCTTCTGCGTTGGGCGTTGGATTGTTTTTAGTTTGTGTATGTTGGTTTCTGACCAGCTTTGGAACGAAATAAGTCGGCGTTTTCGATTTAAAATGGGCCAAAGCGGATGGACAGAGAGCTGCTTGCAAGAAAATCGGGTCGAGACATGTTTGGGACATGGAGTATAATTAATTAACCTTTTTAGAGAGGTCTTAGCTTCTGTCGAAACCTCACCGGTTAAAATAATAAGTTCTCGAAAGGCCTGCTGGAGATAGGGTGCCATAAGCCGCATAGTGTTGTGGGAATGACCTAGGACCCTAAAAATATGATAAAACAGATGACAGTAAAAGCCCTAAAAGACTGGCAGCCTAAAAAGCCAAAGTCCAGAAACTAAAATGTCTAAACCCTAAAAGCCCCAACAAGGCTACGATAAGGTAAAGATAAATAAAAAAGCGTGGGATAAGAATGAGATGAGGGGTGGCACCCCTCGCCTGACCACGGTCTAAGACCGAAACGTTGAATTTACCTCATCCCACGCTTTTTTCTTTATCTGTACCTTGACGTAGCCTTTTTTGGGCTTTTTAGGGTTTAGACGTTTTGGTTTCTGGCCTTTGGCTTTTAGGCTACCAGTCTTTTAGCGCTTTTACTGTCATCTGTTTTTTTCGTATTTTTAGGGTCCTAGGCCATTCCCGCAACACTCTCACCGGTTAACTCAAAATATGACTGTTCCTTAATGTCCGAATATAGTGTTTTTCTCTGAGCCTGAAGGAGTTGACAAACCCTGCTCCCGCTGTCGCAGATGTGGGGTCGCCGGAGGAAGTAGACACCGAAGTTGTGGCGCTTCAAGATGAGGGTCGCCGCTCACCCCTGACGAGAGACGAGGCGGGACAGGGCAACGTTTCGGCGGGCCGGGGACTCAGGGACGCTGGCGCTCCCTGTTCCGGGGAGCATCTGCGGCCGATGAGTGCCGGACTCCAGCGGGGGCCGCCGGGGGTCCCAGCTCCGATTGGGGGTCCCTTCCAGCCACATCTACCAATCGAAGCCACGAACCCCGCGGCGCCCGTCAGCCGGAGCGGTGGCCTGCCTCGCACTGTGTGGACGAAGCTCACCCCTCTGTAACCTTGACCTGAACACCTTCTGTCAAATTGTTCCTCTCGATATGGCGTTGCTGTTTTTGTTGTCGCTCTGAGCCTAGCCTTGCGTAACACGTGTTTTAATAAATGGCGGTGCTGTGTGTTAAGCTGTGGAAATACAACATGTTCAACGGGAGATGCCCAATACATATAATGGCAAACTGCTCGTGTAAGGTAAACACTTCTTAATTGGAATGCGAATACCTGAATAAAAAACAAAAACAGCTTACAAGTATAGAAATGGTACGATGTTTCTAACTAGATATGCATATAAAAACGGAGGGAAAGTATCTTGAATGTTTGTCATCGATTTGAGCTTGCCATACCAACTTACACATGAAAGTCCACAATATGGAAGACAGAGATTGATCTTCATTGTCTTAAAAGTACGGAGGGGCGCTTGGCTTAACACGCCCCTCGGGTTTTGAGTGTACCGTACTAACCATCATTTACAACTTCGGAAAATTTAAGTAGGTATCTCAGGTCAGGTCACAGTAAGGTCAAGACCGACCTAAAAGTTAAATACATAAGTGACAGGAAACTATAATAACATATCACAAATGGCCCACCGAGTTCAAATATGTTCCGGTATTTTATATCGATGACCAAGGTAGGTACGACCAGACCTTATGAAATACATGGGAAATGTTTTACGGAATAACTATAACGGATTATAGAGCATTTATTTTAGCCAAACTCCCTTGCGGTTCTAATGATATGCATTTATATATTACCACACCAGGTCAGGTCAAATCATTATTTAACTAGCAAGGTCAAATTATATATCATTCGATTGGCTCAAGAGGATTCATATAGTTCAAGTCGTTTTGCTCTATCTTTACTTTTCAGATGTATGCCAAAACTAATTTTACATGTTATCCCTATGACGGGCATGTTTGACCTCGTGACCTAAATGTACACAAAAATGTTCAAATGTTTATGGAAGTGGATGGGCAGCAACGCCGTTACCGTTTTCGCTCCTACCGTGGTTGAGATCTTAGGGGGTACGCCCCGTCAATCGGTGCAGACCCGTCAATGCGCGTGTTAAATCCCAGAGCGTGTCACTACATCAGGCGTTGGTACACAGGAGCAGAGTCACTACTTGACTCCGAGAAGAGTAGCGGGAGTGTCTAATGCCCATCAGGCACCATATTCTGAAATGCACCATCACGAATATCTCTGCATTATCCATGGGGGATTCACATTTAAAATATTGTTTTGTCCACAATGATATACACTATTAGATAATTTCCCGGCCAAACGTTAATATGAGTCAGAAATGGACCACTATATCGGAATTTAAAAAATGCATGAACACCATAAGCCTAGAAATCTGGAAACCACGTTTTTTCCAAATTCAATCGATCGAAACAAATATATCGTCGTTTTTTAGTACCATCGGTTGACCTAAGCATCGCGTGCAATTATTGAGGCTGGCTGCTAGCATGTCGCTCATGGCATGTAACGTTGTGAGGAGCAATGAAATTGTTACTTTTATCACGTGACCTGCGGAACAGTGGGACTTCGACCAATCAAATTGCTGCAACAAGATGCAAAGGGATTCCTTTCTGGGTTTAAATTAAGTGCCTTAACCCTCACCCCACCGGGGGGCCATCGATGGCCCCCTAAGGTTTTTCCGGGATAGCAGAAAAACGAAGAGGCGCAGCACCGCGGTTGAGGGCTCTACCTCTCACTGCATCATTTTCCCACCATCCCTGAAATTTTTACCCCGGGTCACCTAATTTCAGGTCACCAGACGAGGTCAACCAAGGTCACCTCACTTCAAATTTAGAGCTCTGTAAGAGCTACATTTCTAATTCGATCAATTTGAAACTTCCTACACTTTATGGCCCCTTTAGGGTCTACAAGGTGTATATCCGGGATTTTTCGATTTCGTGCCCTGAGGTCAGGTCACGAGGTGACCTCTCCCATTGAAAAAGCATGGGGAAAAGCTGTCTTATGATCTAAAAGTCACAAAAGCGATTGAAAATGCTCAGCTTGATCAGAAAAGCGTTCTTGAACACCCTTTCACGGATTCCAGGGGCCGTATTTGCCCTTTGACGTCTCCAAGGTCATCCAAGGTCACCAGGGGTCAAAACAGTATTTTGACAATAACTTTTGACCTAATTAAGCTAAAGCACTGAAACAAATACCATCGTGTTTGTCTTGTCACTGGCTTTCATTTGATATACGGCAAGGTCACTTTCTGACCTTCCGTGACCTCAGGTCACCTTAGGTCACGAGGTGGCCTCTGGAGGTCAAACGAATGGCGGAAGGTCTTTACTTTTCACATAGCGGAAAAAGGACTGACAATTTCCTATCAAATGTACTTTCCCAGACTTCAATAGCTCTAATGGCATGAGAGGTATGCCCAGTTTGCTTAAGCTTTGCATATTTGAGTGAAAATAGCCGATCTTGACCTAATTTGACCTCTGGAGGTCAAACCATCGACCTGAGCACTAAAACATGTGAAGTAATTTCTTACTGAATTCACGCAAGCTTTCTGATGCACTTCACAGATTTGCGCTACCGCCCATATTTTCAGAGTTAGAGCGGGGCCATCGATGGCCCCCTGGTAGGGCGAAGGTGGCGCTGGACCCCCGGTGGGGCGCGGGTTAACACGCGCATTGACGGGGGTCTGAGCCACCTTCGCATTGACGGGGGGCGGGTACCCGCCCCCCTAAGATCTCGAGAACCACGGTAGGTAGCGAAAAACGGTAAACGGCGTTGGGCTACCCATCCACTTCTCCATCGAAAACATTTGAACCATTTTTTTGTCAGGTCACATTTAAGGTCACGAGAGGTCAAAACATGCCCATCATAGGGATAACATGTAAATTCAGTTTTTCGGCCATTACATCTGAACAAGTAAAGATAGAGCAAAACAATTTGAAGTATATGAATCCTCTTAGCAAGCCAAATCGAATGATACATAATTTGACCTTGCTAGGTCAAATCAAGGATTAGACCTGACCTGAGGTCAGGTCAGGGTCAAATTATATAAAATGCATATCATTAGAACCGCAAAGCCCAGGCGAGTCTAATGCAGCTAAAATAAATGCTCTATCACCATCCGTTACTGAGTTATTCCGTAAAAACCATTTTTCCCATGTATTTCCAATGGAGAGGTCATGCCTCGTACCTGACCTTAAGTCATCGATATCAAAAATACCAGAACATATTTTAGAGAACTCGGTGGGGCCATTATGTGATATGAGTTTCAATGGGATAAGTTCACCCTGCTCCGACTTATGCTATCTTAAACTTTTTTTGAGGTCGGGTCACTTGACCTGTACTGGTGACCTGACCTGAGATGACCTAACCTTAAAATTTTCACAGAAGTTGTAAAAATGATGAGGGAAAAGGTGTACCAAGTACGGCGGCGCTACGCGCCGCCGTTTTTCTACTATATTCGAAAAACCCGAAGGGGGCGGGTACCCGCCCCCCGTCAATGCGCGTGTTAATACCCGCCCCAGTGGGCCTTCGAGCCACCTTCGCCCCTGGTGGGGGTGTTTGAACAGCCCCCCTCGAACTCGGCTCCTATGCGAGAAAGCGAAAAAACGCGAAAGTCGTTTGATACCTCATAAGAATTCACGATTCAACTACATGGTCACTTTTAAGCTCAGGCCAATATTGGGTCCATGCCAGGTCAAAGAGGGTTGCATGTTACAGAAGATTTTCCGGACTCTAGCGTCTGACAGAAAGAAGTTAGAATGACATTTCAGGCCTCATTCGCTTCCTCTCGTCACGGAAAATCTAATTATGTATAATATGGATATAGTAGGTAAAAAACAACAATGACCTGACCTAAGGTCAGGTCAAGGACACTATCCAACCTAGCATGGTCAATATGCATATCAATCAACTCGCAATAGAACTCCAAACGTACTGGGATCAAAATAAAAGCTTTATTATTCTTTCTGCACAGTCATTGACCAACATTTGAAACCTGCTCAAGTAGCCCGGAGATGACCTCGCAAAGGTCACAGGTTAAAAATTGCAGCACGAACCTGGAAAAGGGCCCAGTATACTAAGATATGGAGAATATGAAGGTATTTGCAGCTGTATCGACACAAATACAGTCAAATTCCGATTTTCCTCACGCATTTCCAACGGGGAGGTCATGATCCACACCTAACCCTAGGTCATCGATATTTAAAAAAACGGAATATATTGGGTAGCATTCGGTAGGGCCAGTATGTCCTATAAGTTTCAATCCGATAGATTCACCCATTTCTTACTTATGCCACCTTAAACATTTTTTGAGGTCAGGTCACTTGGCCTGTACTGATAACCTGACCTAAAATGACCTAACCTCAAAATTTTCACAAAAAAATTGTTACAATCATGAGAAAAAATGTATGCCAAGTACGGTGGCGCTACGCCCCGCCGATTTTATGCTTTCTCCGAAAAAAACTGAGGGGGCGAGTACCCGCCCCCTCGTCAATGCGCATGTTAACATCGATGACCTAGGGTCAGGTGTGGACCATGACCTCTCTATTGGAAATTCAATGGAAGAACTGAAATTGGCCGAAAAAATTTATATATTTCCCTAGATACCGCTTGGAGTACCTTTGTATTTCCCATATCGGTAATGTCCCAGGCCCCTTCATAGGTTGATTTTGCAAGTTTTAACACGCGCATTGACGGGGGGCGGGTACACACCCCCTCGGGTTTTTCGGAGATAGCAGAAAAAACGGCGGCGTGTAGCGCCGCCGTACTTCGCATACCTTTTCCCTCATCATTTTTACAACTTCTGTGAAAATTTTAAGGTTAGGTCATCTCAGGTCAGGTCACCAGTACAGGTCAAGTGACCCGACCTAAAAAAAGTTTAAGATAGCATAAGTCGGAGCAGAGTGAACTTATCCGATCGACACTCATATCACATAATGGCCCCACCGAGTTCTCTAAAACATGTTCCGGTATTTTTGATATCGATGACCTAAGGTCAGGTACGAGGCATGACCTCCCATTGGAAATACATGGGAAAATGGTTTTTAGTGTATAACTCAGTAACGGATAGTGATAGAGCGTTTATTTTAGTTGCATTAGACTTGCCTGAGCTTTGCGGTTCTAATGATATGCATTTTATATAATTTGACTCTGACCTGACCTCAGGTCAGGTCAAATCCTTGATTTGACCTAGCAAGGTCAAATTATTCATCATTCGATTCGGCTTGCTGAGAGGATTCACATAGTTCAAGCAGTGGCGTAGCCAGGAATCAGTCAAGGGGGCCATGCCTTAAGAAAAGAAAGTTAACCATACGACTGCTTGGAGGGGGGGTACTTTTTCCTTTCCGTTAAAAATGGAGCATCGTGAACAACCATTCCTGTTCTACCTTGTCAAGATTGCTAACTTACGTTCATATTTTTTCTCAATAAATTCAAAAAGTTTTTCTACCAAAAATATTTAATGTCATACATACATGTATTGCTTGAAAGCCCTTAGATGGAAAATACAATGCGAATGCAATGAACTGAATGAAGTGCATTGACATACAAGGACATACCAGCGCCCTAGACCGTCTTAGACGAATCTCAGGCGCCTATTTTTCTGACCAAAGGTTTCAATCACGGCATTAGCATCAAGCACAATGTCCTTATGCACAAACAGCATGGTCAACCCGTTCAAGCGAGCCTCAGTCATGGTGGATCTCAGGTAGTTCTTCAAGTACTTCAGTGCACTGAATGAGGGCTCGCAGCTAGCTGTCGTCACAGAGAGTGTGGCGAAGATCTGCAGCAGTGTGATGATGGCAGGGGCGCAGCCAGAGCTTTGATATGGGGTCACACCAACTTTGAGGGAGGAAAAGGACACTTTTTAACGTAACCTAAAAAAAACTTACTATGTCTTTGTTCATACCATTTTGTGGGCATCTTTGGTTCAATAAAATTCAAATCAAGCATGGACGGAGAAGGAGAACTCGATTAAGCCCGAGAAAAAAATTATCACCAAAATGTCATGGAAGTAGCCAAAACACGACTGTTTTGGATAGATTTAAGGGCAAATCAGCCAACCCACGCAAGTCATCTGTTACCATGTGCAAGTTAAGAAATATTGGAGTCGAAAACTCATTTGTTATGCCCACTGGTTTTGTCGTGACGAGTGAGCCTTGGTTGAACACGGATTAAGTTCCTCGCCTCCCAAAATCGCCGTGGGACGAGGAGTGGCATAGTGACTTTAGACGAATAAAAGTTTTGCTGCCGGAATGATTTGGGAGATACCTTTGGACTCCATTTATTAAGTTCCATGTTCTCAAGGATCGGTCCCAATTAAGCATGAAGAAAAGGTGAACAGGCCGGTGGTTTGGATGGGGATGGTGTGACAGGGCTGAAAATTGTGAAAACTAGTTTTTAATTTAAATTTATCAGTAGAAATCCTGGTTTAGGGGACTGTGCTCTGAGCTCAGGGGCACAAGCTTTTTTATCATCCCTTACCAGAATTCACCAGTATGATAAGCAATTTATATAACCAGGAGTGCACAGGCATCACAAGCCACTTAAGCGACGCCTCATTCCGCGTTAGCTCCATTTTACAAGGGGAGTTTCCATTGTGTTCTTATTCCCCATCTATCTCAGTGACCCCGCCCCGAGATGATGAGAATTGGCCTTGCGTTCTTATTATCTGTCTATTCAAGACCAGCTCAGAGGCCCCTGGTGTAGATCAGGGCCCCCAGAGCAGCTCATGCTTCACCCAGGGACTAGACTAGCTCAGTGGCCCCAGAGATGGGGTCATCAGACTATCTCAATAGGCCCCAGATAGGCTCATAGGGCCTTAAACCAGTTCAAGAAGCCCTAGAAAGCTTAAGGCGCCAGATCGCCTCAAAGGCCTCAGGCCAACTAAAGGGCTCTCACAAGCTCAGCGCCCAGACCAGCGCAGCGTACCCCCAGAACCCAGATCCGCTCTTGGGCCCCAGATCAGTTCAGGGGCCTCAAGTCAGGTCAGGAGGCAAGATAAAGTCAGGGGCACCAAATTAGCTCAGGGATCCCTCACCAGCCCGAGGCCCAATGAGTTCAGGAGCCCCAGAGCTGCTCAAGGGACACGAGATCGAGATAGGGCACCAGATCAGCTTCGGAGACAAACAATCAGATCAGTGGTCCTCGACCAGCGCGGGGCCCAGATCAGCTCGGGGGTACTAGATCAAGTCAGGAGGCACTTAACCCTCGCCCCACCGGGGGGCCATCGATGGCCCCCCTAAGGTTTTTCCGGGATAGCAGAAAAACGACAAGGCGCAGCACCGCGGTTGAGGGCTCTACCTCTCACTGCATCATTTTCCCATCATCCCTGAAATTTTTGACCCCGGGTCACCCAAGGTCAGGTCACAAGACGAGGTCAACCAAGGTCACCTCACTTCACCTTTAGAGCTCTGTAAGAGCTACATTTCAAAGTCGATCGATTTGAAACTTCCTACACTTCATGACCCCTCCAGGGTCTACAAGGTGTATATCCGGGATTTTTCGATTTTGTGCCCTGAGGTCAGGTCACGAGGCGACCTCTCCCATTGACAAAGCATGGGGAAAAGCTATTTCATGATATAAAAGCCACAAAAATGATTGCAAATACTCAGACTGCTCAGAACAATGTTTTTGGACACCCTTTCACGGATCCCAGGGGTCATATTTGCCCTTTGACTTTTCCAAGGTCATCCAAGGTCACCAGGTGTCAAAAACAGTATTTTGACAATAACTTTTGACCTAAATAAGCTAGAGCGGTGAAACAAACACCATCGTGTTTGTCTTGTCACTGGCTTTCATTTGATATACGGTAAGGTCACTTTTTGACCTTTCGTGACCTCAGGTCATATTAGGTCACGAGGTGACCTCTGGCGGTCAAACCACTGGCGGGAGGTCTTTACGTTCCACATAGCGGAAAAAGTACTGGCAATTTTCTATCAAATGTACTTTACCAGGCCTCAATAGCTCTAATGACATAAGAGTTATGCCCAGTTTGCTTAATCATTGCATATTTGAGTGAAAATAGCCGATCTTGACCTAATTTGACCTCTGGAGGTCAAACCACTGACCTGAGCACTAAAACATGCGAAGTAATTTCTTATTGAATTCACGCGAGCTTTCTATTGCACTTTGCAGATTTGCGCTAACGCCCATATTTTCGGAGTTAGAGGGGGGCCATCGATGGCCCTTCCCGGTGGGGCGAAGGTGGCGCCGGACCCCCGGTGGGGCGCGGGTTAATAAGCTCAGGAGCCCCATACCATCTCAGGGGCTCTCATCAGCCTCTATGGGCTCCGCTCAGCTCAGGGCTTTAGAGCTAGGGAAATCACGTAATCAACCCAGGAGGCCCAGGTCAGCTTAAAGGGCACCATATTAGCCATGGGGCACGTGACTAGCTCAGAGGGAGTCATATGGGCTCAGGAGACACAATGATGACTCAGGACGCACCAGATCGACTCAGGGGGCATTAGTAAAGTTCAGGGGGCAGTATATCTGCTCAGGGGCACCAGGTCGATCAGCTCGGCGGGTAGGTAAAATCAAGTCAGGAGCACTAGATAGCTCAGGGATCCCTCACCAGCTCGGGGCCCAATCAGTTCAAAAGCCCCAGAGCTGCTCAGGGGACACAAGATCGGCCCATAGAGCACCAGATCAGCTCGGTTGTACCAGATCAAGTCAGCAGGCACTTAATCAGTCCAGGAGCCCCATACTAGCTCAGGGGCCCTCATCAGCCTCAGTGGGCCCAGCTCAGCACAGAGGCCCAGAGCTGCTAGGTAAATTGCTTAATCAACTCAGGAGGCCCAGATCAGCCCAAAGGGCACCAAATAGGCTCAGGGTGCACCAAACTAGCTTAGGGGCACCAGACTAGCTCAGAGGGCATGGGATGGGCTCAGGAGGCATAATGATGGCTCAGGAGGCACCAGATCGACTCAGGGGGCATAAGTTTAGCTCAGGGTGCACCAGATCAATCAGCCCGGGGGCAGATCATTTCCTAGCGAGCAGACCAGAGCAGGGGCATAGATCAGCTCAGGGAAAATAAGATCAGCTCAGGGTGCACCAGACCAGCTCAGAGGGCACCAGATCATCTAAGGAGACATCAATAATTAGCTCAGGTTCACCTGATCAGCTCAAGAGGCATCATATGATTCATTCATTCATTCATACGTTCTCCGTGAAAGTGCCGAAAGTCACCAGAACGACGGGTTTTGATTACCGCAGAGCGGATTTCGATGGCCTGCGTGCCTCTCTGCGTTGTTTGCCCTGGCTTCTGCTTCGTGACCTGGGTGTGAACGAAGCTGTTACGATCTTTTACGATCTTGTGAACGCTGCCATAGCCGATTTTGTCCCAACGGTTTCACGTTCCAAACGATTTCCTCCCTGGTTTGACCGGGACCTGCAGCGTGCTCTTGGGGACAAAGACCATGCACACCGTGTAAAAAAGCGCGACCCTTCTCCAGAAAGCGATCTTGTATTTAGTAGAGCAAGAAACAATTTTAAAGCTTTATCTAACGCGAAATATCGTAATTACTTACTGGGCATCGTTGGTGACTTCCGTGAGAACCCAAAACGTTTCTGGTCCTTTATAAACTCATTGAAATCGTCTCATCAACGTCCACGCGTTCTTGTCGAAAACAGTCAACAATTTTCAGATCCCACCAAATGCGCAAATATTTTCAACGAAACCTTCGCCTCCAAATTTTCAGATCCCAACGTTGACACGCTGCCAAACGCCCCGGACTTTCACTGTTCCATTCTTCAAGAGTTTACAGTTCCCCAGGCAAAGTTCAGGCCCTGCTATCTAGCATTGGAAAGCACAAGCGTGCGGGCCCGACAATCTGAGCGCCAGAATTTTGCATGAGTGTGCTGCCGAATTGGCAGTGCCTCTCGAAATCATTTGCAAATTGTCAGTCGCTCAAGGTGTTTTCCCACATATTTGGAAGGATGCAAATGTCATTCCCATTCACAAAAAGGAGACAAAAAGAACCCAGGCAACTACCGTGATATTTCGCTTCTTCCTCTTTGTTCGAAAATTTTAGAAAAGGTAGTCTGTGACTTTCTTTTGGCCCATTGTCTACCATCTATTCCCAGCAGTCAACATGGATTTCTCCCAAATCGTTCATGCGTCTCAAATCTTGCCAACTTTCTAAACACAGCTGAGATTCGATCCAGTAGGGCGTGCAAACTGACTCAGTCTACACTGATTATTCTTCGGCTTTTACGAGTGTAAACAACACGCTTCTTCTTCACAAACTAAAATCTTTCAAAATTACTGGTCGCGCGCACTCCTGGATTGAATCCTACCTGACTGGTCGTCGCCAACGAGTTATACTAGAGGGCCAATCTTCCGAATGGTGCGCTGTAAGGTCCGGGGTGCCTGAGGGCAGCGTGTGTGGCCCGCTCTTGTTTATCTGCTACACAGCAGACATCCCCCTCATCATTCGAACCAACTGTATAAGCTTCGCCGACGATCTTAAGTTGTACCACCGAATTTCGACAATAACAGACAGTGATGCCCTTCAGGCTGACATCAACAATTCAGTAGAATGGTCTAAAATTTGGCGTTTAAAATTAAATCCAGATAAATGTAGCGTTATATCATTTTCTCTCCGAAAATCTCCTATCCTTACCACCTATGTACTGGATGGTACGCCGCTGGAGCGCCGTACAGAGACTAGGGATCTCGGTGTTATACTCGACAGTAAGCTGACTTTCGCTCCACACATAGACCACACCGTGGCCAAGGCCAATAGAATGCTTGGCCTCCTCATACGAAGTTTTCAGACCTCGCGCCAGTGCTGCCGAGTCAGACTCAAGCACACTTCTATTCTTTGTGCTTATTATGCCCATGGAGTATAAGCACAAAGAATAAGCATAACGAATAAGCAAGCCCATGGAGTATAAGCACAACGCAACCATACTCCATCCTGGAGTATGGTTGCGTTGTATGGGCAGAGTCTGCTGCATCCCACCTGAAGCGCCTAGAAAGGGTGCAGCATAAACTTCTCATCTGGTTGGCCTCATTTTCGGACCGTCCGTCAGCCAGGCTTGACTATCCATCTCTTTTGACTCACTACAAAGTGCGTAGTATTAAGGCTCGTTTTGCTCAGCATGACCTCTTGTTTTTGTTTAATCTTCATCACGGAAAGTTGAATTGTTCCGATCTGGTTTCCGAGTTCGGTTTGTCTGTGCCGCGTCGAACGTCGCGTTCTCCCTCTTTGTGGGCAGTTCGGTTTGCGCGTGTTGGTACTGTGCAGCGCAGCCTCTTCATCCGCGTGGCCGTCACATGTAACAGTTTCTTCAACGCATTTCGTAATGTTGATTTCTTCGCAGACTCGGGCTACACATTTAAAACTAATGCTATCAAATTCACGGCAACCTTAGGAACTTTCTCAGGATAGGCATTTGTGCAAATGTTGAGCGTTTTGGATGTTCGTGGAATGCTTCCATTGCTGAATGTATTTATTATCTGACTTTACTGTTTTAAATCACATGACTGCATCAGTAATTGGGCAATGCCTGTTGATGTTTTTTACCAATACAGAATACAGAATACAGAATATTGGCTCAGGGGACAGAATATCAACTCCGGGAGATATGAGATCAGGCCAGGGGACCAGATCAGCTCCAGGGGCACTTAAACAGCTAAATTGACTCAGGGGGCACCAGATTAGCTTAGAGGGCACGTGATCAGCTCAGGGGGCCAATACCAGCTCAGTGGGCACCATATGAGCTCAAGGGGCACCAGATTAGCTCCGCCCGTACGATTATTGGCGACGATGAGACATTAGCTGGAAACGGATTATGTGCCCATACGCTTCTCGGGTGCTTGAAAAGGCGACAGAATGCCTTAGCTGAACAAAAAAGGCACTAAATTATCAAACAATAGTTTTAATAGCTAAATGCAGTCTAGTTGCACCTAGGTTCAACGGCGTAGGGCACTAAATTTCGAGCGGCACGGCACAGAGGGGGTACACCAACTAGCGATCAAAAGGGCACTCCGGCACAGATGGGGGCACGTGCCCCCTGTGCCCCACTGGCTGCGCCCCTGGGTGATGGCTTGGAAAATCCTACGTCTCGCGCTTTGCGCAAGGCACTGATGACGGTTGATGGTCTCTCCGTCGCTTCCTGCCGCTGCCTGTAAGCCTGCCATGTGACGAACTCAGACTGCACAGCGTCTCGTGAGCAGTCCAGAAAGATCAGGTACATCTCTACGGCATCTTTGATGTCTGTGAAGCTGCGTTCCACACATACAGATGGGAGGAGGGAAAATATTCGGCCGGTGCACGCTCAGGGTAACCCGCCGGAGACGCTCTGTTCGCTGAATGAGCCAACAAACGCTCTCGGTGCGCGAGTTGTAACACGTCGTATTCCTCGCGCTTGATTAATTGTTAACAAGCAGCGGTTAAGGGGTTGGTATATTCATTTAATCCCTTTTTCTGACGCTAATGGGAAAAGGCTCTCGTTGCCTAGCGACCTAGTCGCCGGTAACTTCGTCACCGGCGACTAGGTCGCCTCCCCTTTAGCAGACCTTTCGGTGCCAAAGGGGGGCATGGCCCAATGCCCCCCCCCGGCTACGCCACTGAGTTCAAGTCGTTTTGCTCTATCTTTACTTGTTCAGATGTAATAGCCGAAAAACTGAATTTACATGTTATCCCTATGACGGCATGTTTTGAACTCTCATGACCTGAAATGTGACCTGACAAAAAAATGGTTCAAATGTTTTCGATGGAGAAGTGGACGGGCAGCCCAACGCCGTTTGCCGTTTTTTGCTACCTACCGTGGCTCTCGAGATCTTAGGGGGGCGGGTACCCGCTCCCCCGTCAATGCGAAGGTGGCTCAGACTCCCGTCAATGCGCGTGTTAATCTGTGACCTCTGAGAGGTCATCATGGGCTACTTAAGCAGATTTTCAGTCATGGGTTGCAAGAAATAAAACAAATATTTAATTGTGATACCATAGCGTTTGGATTGTACCTGATGCAAAGTCGGTTGATATGCATATTAACTATGCTAGGTTAGATGGTGACCTTGATCAGAACTTAGAGGAAGCATATGGCGGCTAAAAAAATGATTTAACACGCGCATTGACGGGGGGCGGGTACCCGCCCCCCTCGGGTTTTTCGGAAATAGGAGAAAAACGGCGGCGCGTAGCGCCGCCGTACTTGGTATACCTTTTCCCTCATCATTTTTACAACTTCTGCGAAAATTTTAAGGTTAGGTCATCTCAGGTCAGGTCACCAGTACAGGTCAAGTGACCCGACCTCAAAAAAAGTTTAAGATAGCATAAGTCGGAGCAGGGTGAACTTATCCGATTGAAACTCATATCACATAATGGCCCCACCGAGTTCTCTAAAATATGTTCCGGTATTTTTGATATCGATGACCTAAGGTCAGGTACGACGCATGACCTCTCCATTGGAAATACATTGGAAAAATGGTTTTTACGGAATAACTCAGTAAGGGATGGTGATAGAGCATTTATTTTAGCTGCATTAGACTCGCCTGGGCTTTGCGGTTCTAATGATATGCATTTTATATAATTTGACCCTGACCTGACCTCAGGTCAGGTCAAATCCTTGATTTGACCTAGCAAGGTCAAATTATATATCATTCGATTCGGCTTGCTAAGAGGATTCATATAGTTCAAGTCGTTTTGCTCTATCTTTACTTGTTCAGATGTAATGCCCGAAAAACTGAATTTTACATGTTATCCCTATGACGGGCATGTTTTGACCTCTCGTGACCTTAAATGTGACCTGACAAAAAAATGGTTCAAATGTTTTCGATGGAGAAGTGGATGGGCAGCCCAACGCCGTTTACCGTTTTTCGCTACCTACCGTGGTTCTCGAGATCTTAGGGGGCGGGTACCCGCCCCCCCCGTCAATGCGAAGGTGGCTCAGACCCCCGTCAATGCGCGTGTTAAAATCAAGTCTGTCAGACGCTAGAGCCCAGGAACTCTTCTTTTACATGCCACCTTCTTTGACCTGTCATGACTTTAACACGCACCCTGATGGACCTCCGAGCCACCTTCGCCCTTGTGGGGGTGTTGAATACCCCTCGCACTGGGCCCCTATGCGGGATAGCGAAAAAACGATAACACTGGTAGATAGCTCAAACGAATTCATGTAAAAATATACAAGTCACTTTTTGGCTCAGGTCGATATTGAGGTCATAACAACAGGTCAAAGAAAATGGGATTTTGAGTAGTCTTTGGGTTCTAGCGTCTGGCAGAGTTGAGTTGTGAATCATTTTGCAGGCCCAACTCGCTTCCTTCCGTCACGGCAAATCGAATGATGTATAATATGACCATACTAGGTCAAACAACAAAAATTACCTGACATCAGGTCAGGTCAAGACCACTTGTTATCCTAGCATAGTCAATATGCATATCAATCGACTTGCAATAGCAATCCAAACGTAATGATATCAAAATAAAAACTGTATTATCATTTCATGTAAAGTTATCGACCTCAGTCTGAAAACTGCTTAAATAGCCCCAGATGAACTCTCAGAGGTCACAGGTTAAAAATTGCGACGTGAATCTGGAAAGGGGCCAAGGATACTACGATTTGGAGAATATGAAGGTGTTCTCAGCTGCATCTACACAAATACCTACAACCCAATTTCTGTTTTTCCAAATTTATTTCCAATAGAGAGGTCATAGTCCGTACTTGACCTTGGGTCATCGATATGAAAAATCACGGAATATATGTTGCAGCACCCTTTGGGCTCATTATGTGGTATAAGTTTCAAGCCGATAGATTCATGCATACTCCGAAAATATGGGGGCTAGCTCAAATCTGCAAAGTGCATTAGAAAGCTCCCGTGAATTCAGTAGGAAATTACGTGCATTTTGTTACCGCTCAGGTTAATGGTTAGACCTCCAGAGGTCAAGATAGGTCAATATAGGCTATTTTTACTAACATATACAATGCTTAAGCAAACTGAGCAGAACTTTTATGCCATTAGAGCTATTGAGCTCTGGTAAAGTAGGTGCATTTGATGGGAAAATGCCAGACCTTTTTCCGCTATGCAGAACGTAATGACCTCTCGCCAGTGGTTTGACCTCCAGAGGTCACCTCGTGCCCTAATATAACCTGAGGTCACGAATGGTCTGAAAGTGACCTTTTTGAGACACACACGATGATGTTTGATTCAGCGCTCTAGCTTAATTAGGTCGAAAGTTATTGTTAAAATACTGTTTCTGACCACTGGTGACCTTGGGTGGCATCAGAGAGGTCAAAGCGCAAATATGGCCGCTGGGATGCGTGAAAGGGTGTCCAAGAACGCATTTGTGAGCAAGACGAGCATTAGCAACCGTTTTTGTGACTTCTAGATCATAAGACAACTTTTCCCCATGCTTTTTCAATGGGATAGGTCATCTCGTGACCTAGCCTCAGGTCACGAAATCGAAAAATTCCGGATGTTTATCTTTTGGGCCCTGGAGGGGTCATGAATTGCAGGAAATTTCAAATCGATCGATTTGGAAATATAGCTCTCATAGAGCTCAAAATTTGAAGTGAGGTGACCTTGGTTGACCTTGGTTGATCTATATGTGGGGGTGACCTGACCTTGGGTGACCCGGGGTAAACAATTTCGGGGATGGTGGGAAAATGATGAGGTAAGAGGTAGAAACCTCATCCACAGTGCTGCGCCTCGTCGTTTATCTCGAAAAAGCCTAAGGGGGCATCGATGGCCCCGGTTGGGCGAGGGTTAACCCTTGCCCCGGTGGGGGTTTGAACACCCCCCAGGGTTTTTCCGGGGCACAAAAAAACGGCGGAGCGAAGCGCCGCCGTACTTGGCATACCTTATCCTTGATCAATTCTGTAACTTCCCCAAAATTTTAAGGTTGGTTCATCTCAGGTCAGTTCACCAGTGCCGGTCAAGTGACCTCAACTCAAAAAATGTTTAAGGTGGCATAAGAAAAAATGGGAAAATCTATCCGATCAAAACACCGCATAATGGGCCCGCCGAGTGCTACAACATATGTTCCGGGATTCTTCATATCGATGACCTAAGGTCAAACACGGACCATGACCTTTCCATTGGAAATACATGGGAAAAACTTAAATTGGGCTATATGTGTGAAGATACAGCTGGGAATACCTTCATATTCTCCAAATCGTAGTATCCTGTACCCTTTCCAGCTTCGTGCATGTTGCAATTTTTGACATCTGACCTCTGAGAGTTTTTTCTGGGGCATAACGAGTTTTCAGGCTTAGGTCAATAACTTGGCATGAAATGATATGGTGCTTTCAAGATCACAGGTAAAAAAATTTGGATATTAACCCTATTTCCGTCAGGCTCCCGGCTACCCCTATTTCCGGCAGGGGGCAATATCGGCCCCCTAAGATCTCGTAATCTAACCGGCCGATTTTGAAAATTCAAAGTGCCATAGATTCCTCTGCTGCTAAACTTTATTTTGAAAAAAGAAAATTTCAATATTTTTATTTTTTAGGAGAAGGTCGTGCAAAATATACAATTTTTGTGTATTTTTTAGATTTTCCATAACCCTTGTCTCTGTTGTACGATTTTCACAAAACTAGTTCAGATTTACAAATAATTGACCCAAAATTTTCATATACTCGAGTTACGCAAAATTCGAAATTCAATGGCAGTTCCAGGACCAGGACTATGAGGGGAAATATATACAACCTAAAAAGTTTTTGTTACGCGGATTAGAAGCCGTCATATACTGCTTGGCATCTTTGACACATAAATAAATAAGAAAAAAAGTGAAAAACTCATCAGGGGCGGATGCAGTAAGGTAAAACAGTGGGGTAAAATACATACCAACAATATGCGAATGGTATGCATGAGTATATTAGTCCCTCGACTAGTTGAAATTTAATTTCTGATAATTTTTACCCTCCCATGGCAGCTCTGGGAAAGGGGTGACATAGGCGGATCAAGGACTCGTCGTGGGGAGTGGAGGTGATTGGAAACACATTTTCAATATACAACGATATTGAGTCGCGGCGGTGATACTGGCTGGGAATATACATTTTGAAAATGTGTAGTGACTGGACACGCCTCTGGTAATCTAGAATTGGGTTATAACTATTTTGAATTTTCATATACCCAATTGTATTCGCCCTGACACGGCTGTAAGCAGTCTTCTCACTTACTAACGTTTAGTCCTTCTTGATAACATTCCCCTCATTTTGAACTGCTGTAACCGCCCCTGATGAATACAAATAGTGACAATTGTGAATGCACTATCATCTCACATAAAAAATGATATAATAAAACCATATAACTGGTATCAGGATCAGCAGAGACGGCTTCCTTTTACAAAAAAACCCATCGCATACGATAATACTTGGTTTGTGGATAGAACCTCCCCAAAACCCAGCCATAGCTCCGCCCCTGGTAAATATATAATCTTGAAAATTTCAGAAAACCTGCCTGTACTAGTTTTAGGAAAAGTCAGGAAGTTTCGAAGTTCTATCGCAAGCCGTTTCGGAGATATTCTCGAAAAACCTGAAGGGGGGCAATATTAGCCCCCCTGCCGGAAATAGGGTTAACTTCAGAAATGGGCTAAGAGCAAGTCTTAACCGATATTTGAAGTTGATTCCATCAATACTCACTGAGAAATAGGGGCCAAACAAAAGTGTTCAGTGTGTCAACATTGAAAATGTCGAACCATAGATGTGTCACCAGCCCAGCTTGCAGGATGTGGCACGTTTTGCATAAGTAGAATACCAATTAATGCTCCTGGACCATCCTAGTTGTTGAAAAACACGGCGAGTTCAAATTACAAGTCCCAATTTCGGAGATTTGGTCCGTTATTGGTCTCGAGGAAACTTGTCGGCTAATTTGTGTCACCTTTCCCACCTTGGGCTGTCACCATTCAAAATGCCAAAATCGTAGGTTTTTTACCCCTGCTGAGAAATGTTCATTTCGTGATTTCCTCCATGCATTCGGAATGGGGAGGTCTTGCTCTGTACATGACCTTAGGTTACCAATATAAAAAGTCACGGAGCATACTGTAGCTCCTGGCGAGCTCATGCTATGTGTATGAGTTTCAACTTGATCGATTTCCCCTCTTTTTAGTTGTGCAGTCGTACCTAAGTATTTTTGAGGTAAGGTCACTTCACCTATCCTGGTGACCTGACCTGATATGACCTTGAGCAAACATTTTCAGGGAAGATGTAAAAATAATTAAGGAATAGATAGGCTAATTTTGGCGGGATTGCACGCCGCCAATTTCCGGTCAGTTTGGAAAAACCCGAAGGGGTCTAAAAAGACCCCCACCAGGGCGAAGGTTATAACCATTTTACCCTGAATTTCCAGTGGAGAAGTCATGGCTAATACTTGATTAAATATATGATAGGTGGGTATTAACACGCGCATTGACAGGGGGCGGATACCTGCCCCCCACCTCGGGTTTTTCGGAGACAGAAAAAAACGGTGGTGCGCAGCGCCGCCGTACTTGGCATACGTTTTCCCTCATCATTCTTACAACTTGTGTGAAAATTTTAAGGTTAGGTCATCTCAGGTCAAGTGACCCGACCTCAAAACATTTTTTAACCCGCGCCCCACCGGGGGTCCGGCGCCACCTTCGCCCCACCGGGGGGCCATCGATGGCCCCCCCTCTAACTCCGAAAATATGGGCGTTAGCGCAAATCTGCAAAGTGCAATAGAAAGCTCGCGTGAATTCAGTAAGAAATTACTTCGCATGTTTTAGTGCTCAGGTCAATGGTTTGACCTCCAGAGGTCAAATTAGGTCAAGATCGGCTATTTTCACTCAAATATGCAATGATTAAGCAAACTGGGCATAACTCTTATGTCATTAGAGCTATTGAGGCCTGGTAAAGTACATTTGATAGAAAATTGCCAGTATTTTTTCCGCTATGTGGAACGTAAAGACCTCCCGCCAGTGGTTTGACCTCTAGAGGTCACCTCGTGACCTAATATGACCTGAGGTCACAAAAGGTCAAAAAGTGACCGTGCCGTATATCAAATGAAAGCCAGTGACAAGACAAACACGATGGGGTTTGTTTCATCGCTCTAGCTTAATTAGGTCAACAGTTATTGTCAAAATACTGTTTTTGATCTCTGGTGACCTTGGATGATCTTGGAAAAGTCAAAGGGCAAATATAACCCCTGGGATCCATGAAAGGGTGTCCAAAAACATTGCTCTGAGCATTCTGAGTATTTGCAATCATTTTTGTGGCTTTTATATCATGAAACAGCTTTTCCCTATGCTTTTCCAATGGGAGAGGTCGCCGCGTGACCTGACCTCAGGGCACGAAATCGAAAAATCCCGGATATACACCTTGTAGACCCTGGAGGGGTCATGAAGTGTAGGAAGTTTCAAATTGATCCACTTTGAAATGTAGCTCTTACAGAGCTCTAAAGTTAAAGTGAGGTGACCTTGGCTTACCTCGTCTGGTGACCTGACCTTTGGTGACCCGGGGGAAAAATTTTCAGGGTTGATGGTAAAATGATGCAGTGAGAGGTAGAGCCCTCAACCGTGGTGCTGCGCCTCGTCGTTTTTTGGCGATCTCGGAAAAACCTTACGGGGGGCATCGATGGTCCCCCAGTGGGGCGCGAATTAACCCGCGCCCCACCGGGGGTCCGGCGCCACCTTCGCCCCACCGGGGGCCATCGATGGCCCCCCTCTAACTCCGAAAATATAGGCGTTAGCGCAAATCTGCAAAGTGCAATAGAAAGCTCGCGTGAATTCAGTAAGAAATTACTTCGCATGTTTTAGTGCTCAGGTCAATGGTTTGACCTCCAGAGGTCAAATTAGGTCAAGATCGGCTATTTTCACTCAAATATGCAATGATTAAGCAAACTGGGCATAACTCTTATGTCATTAGAGCTATTGAGGCCTGGTAAAGTACATTTGATAGCAAATTGCCTGTACTTTTTCCGCTATGTGGAACGTAAAGACCTCCCGCCAGTGGTTTGACCGCCAGAGGTCACCTCGTGACCTAATATGACCTGAGGTCACGAAAGGTCAAAAAGTGACCTTCCCGTATATCAAATGAAAGCCAGTGACAAGGCAAACACGATGGTGTTTGTTTCACCGCTCTAACTCAATTAGGTCAAAAGTTATTGTCAAAATACTGTGTTTGACCTCCGGTGACCTTGGATGACCTTGGAAAAGTCAAAGGGCAAATATGACCCCTGGGATCCGTGAAAGGGTGTCCAAAAACGTTGTTCTGAGCATTCTGAGTATTTGCAATCATTTTTGTGGCTTTTATATCATGAAATAGCTTTTCCCCATGCTTTTCCAATAGGAGAGGTCGCCTCGTGACCTGACCTCAGGGCACGAAATCGAAAAATCCCGGATATACACCTTGTAGACCTTGGAGGGGTCATGAAGTGTAGGAAGTTTCAAATCGATCGACTTTGAAATGTAGCTCTTACAGAGCTCTAAAGGTGAAGTGAGGTGACCTTGGTTGACCTCGTCTGGTGACCTGACCTTGGGTGACCCGGGGTAAAAAATTTCAGGGATGATGGGAAAATGATGCAGTGAGAGGTAGAGCCCTCAACCGCGGTGCTGCACTTCGTCGTTTTTCTGCTATCCCGGAAAAACCTTAGGGGGGCCATCGATGGCCCCCCGGTGGGGCGAGGGTTAACTTTCACCCAGGTGGGAGGGGTCTTGTTGACATTACAAGGAGCGCCTTGGACCTTACAGGGGCGCCGTGACTATTTCAGGGAGCGCGCTGAGGGTTGGTTGGAGGGAAAAGTGCCTGCAATTGCTCCCCTGGATCCTCTCGTAGGGTAGGTGCTTTTGAGGTCCCTGTTTTGTTCATTGGTTGAACCTCAAAAGCAGAGGAGCCGCCACAGAATTTTCGCAGGGGGGACGGACCCGGGCTGGTGCTGACCGGGGAGGCGAATTAGGAGCATATTCGGTACCCGACAGCATTCATGACAATTGCCCCAAAACTTTTGGGGGACGTCCCCCTAGTTGGCTAAAAATGGGGATGTGTCCTCCCCGTCCCCCTGCTGTCGGCGCCTATGCTCAAAAGTAATTTGTAAGGAAAATCTAGAGTTCTTGGGCCAATAAAAGGTTAAAGGTTTATAAAGGTTTAAGCTTTAAGTTTCTTTATCTGGTATCCATGGGTTAAAAACAAAAATGGTGCAAGCAAGCCACAACAAACAAACATGAGGACATCAGAAAATCAGTCGATTCGTTTGTTTTTGTTCTTTTATTCCGTCGTTGGCACCAATAAAAAGCCAAAATTTCGAAGTTCTTGGTCATTATCGTGGTAGAGGACAATAAATAGATACGCTGTGTTGTGTTGCGTGCACCACATACAATATCTTTAGCTGTATTTGATTTTCATACAGTTAAATTATTGTCTTGGTAAGGACACTACCTTTTACTATTGTAGGTACCTACCTACCTCCTTCTGATCAGTGTTTTGTGATGATATGAAATAATCCACTTCTGGAGAGAATTACATCTGTTAACCCAAATGCTGAGGGAGTTCTACCTCACTAGGCTCAGATCTCAAGCCCGGTCAGACTGAGAGCAAAACAGGATTTCTGACCACCTGGCGTTAGTGATTGGATGCAAAGCTGAATAATGTGTTGCTTCACATACACTTATTTCGAACTGGGAAATTGTAAACCTATTTCTATAACACTTAATCTTGCACCAGCATGCAGGGTAGGTATGGGGTCCTCTCCTTCGAAAAAAGATGACTGATCCTGTGAGATGCACCAGTCATCTTTTACACCAGGCTCATTGGCTGAGCAGGGCTCAGCATACACACAGCGCCCACCAGGGTTCCAAGGCCCCTGATGGCGTCAACTATTGGGACACTGTAGCCGACAATGGGTAACACTGGTTTGCGGACTAAAGACATGAGGAATAAATTTGTAGGACTAAAGAAAGTACACTAAAATATGCATGGCTAAACTTTGTCCCACTAAAGTACAAAAGGTAAAATGTTCATAATGGATCAAGTATGTATGGAAAAGTCAGTATGGGAGAAAGAATGTAAGATGACATTTTATGGAAAAATTTGCAAGGATTTTGTTTGTATAGTATTAAGTAGATCTAAAAAATGCTCACAATGAGAAAAGTATGTGACAGAAATAGTTTGTATGGCCTAAAGCAAAAGATGAAAAAGTAGGTACCATAGAGTGGCATGGAAATAAACTCCTTTCAGGGGATGATGTCCACCCAGTCACTGGCGGGCGGTATTATCGCAGTAGGTGGATCACATCTCGCGGTTCAAAAGGATCACATCAGAAGGTCCACAGTTCATATGTTCTACCGCTCAAAATGTCTAACTTAAAAAAGTCAAACATTCAAAAGGTCCAAAGAGGCGTGCTCAGATGCATGAGAGTGGGGTGAATGATAATGCAGAGGCATGCTAAGGCACCTGATAATAGGAGGCTATGAGGGTTAGGTTAGGTTAGATTAGATTAGATTAGATTAGATTAGATTAGATAAGGTTAGGTTAGGTTAGGTTGGGTTGGGTTGGGTTGGGTTGGGTTGG
The DNA here is from genome assembly GCA_034440635.1 of Lepas anatifera. Classification (NCBI taxonomy): domain Eukaryota; kingdom Metazoa; phylum Arthropoda; class Thecostraca; family Lepadidae; genus Lepas; species Lepas anatifera. The sequence continues at coordinate 985,216 of JAOTON010000183.1, read as the reverse complement.
GTTGGGTTGGGTTGGGTTGGGTTGGGTTGGGTTGGGTTGGGTTGGGTTGGGTTGGGTTGGGTTGGGTTGGGTTGGGTTGGGTTGGGTTGGGTTGGGTTGGGTTGGGTTGGGTTGGGTTGGGTTGGGTTGGGTTGGGTTGGGTTGGGTTGGGTTGGGTTGGGTTGGGTTGGGTTGGGTTGGGTTGGGTTGGGTTGGGTTGGGTTGGGTTGGGTTGGGTTGGGTTGGGTTGGGTTGGGTTGGGTTGGGTTGGGTTGGGTTGGGTTGGGTTGGGTTGGGTTGGGTTGGGTTGGGTTGGGTTGGGTTGGGTTGGGTTGGGTTGGGTTGGGTTGGGTTGGGTTGGGTTGGGTTGGGTTGGGTTGGGTTGGGTTGGGTTGGGTTGGGTTAGGTTGGGTTGGGTTGGGTTGGGTTGGGTTGGGTTGGGTTGGGTTGGGTTGGGTTGGGTTGGGTTGGGTTGGGTTGGGTTGGGTTGGGTTGGGTTGGGTTGGGTTGGGTTGGGTTGGGTTGGGTTGGGTTGGGTTGGGTTGGGTTGGGTTGGGTTGGGTTGGGTTGGGTTGGGTTGGGTTGGGTTGGGTTGGGTTGGGTTGGGTTGGGTTGGGTTGGGTTGGGTTAGGTTGGGTTGGGTTGGGTTGGGTTGGGTTGGGTTGGGTTGGGTTGGGTTGGGTTGGGTTGGGTTGGGTTAGGTAGGTTAGGTTAGGTTAGGTTAGGTTAGGTTAGGTTAGGTTAGGTTAGGTTAGGTTAGGTTAGGTTGGGTCAAGTCAGGTCAGGTCAGGTTTAGGTCAGGTCAGGTCAGTTCAATTGTGTATGCCCTTGGACCCTATTTCCTAGTCTGGGGATATCACCCCTCTTTCCTGAATCTGAGTGCACCTCTGTCTGGGTACCACTTAATACTACTCAAACTTCCCCTCCTTCCGTCTGTTTCATCTCTAGGGATTTTCTTGCAGAATTGCGGGATATTTCTATGACATTTTGAAAAGTGGTACCCAGACCAGAGGCGCACTCAGATTCTGGAAAGAGGGTTGATATCCCCAGACTAGGAAATAGGGACTTAGGGCATACACACCTGACCTGACCTGACCTGACCTGACCTGACCTGAACTGAACTGAACTGAACTGAACTGAACTGAACTGACCTGACCTGACCTGACCTGACCTGACCTGACCTGACCTAACCATCATAGCCTCCTATTATCAGGTGCCTTAGCACGCCTGTGCATTATCATGCACCCCACTCTCATGCATCTGAGCACGCCTCTTTGGACCTTTTGAATGTTTGACTTTATTAAGTTAGACATTTTGAGCGGTAGAACATATGACCTGTGGACCTTCTGATGTGATCTTTTGAACCGCGAGATGTGATCCACCTACTGCGATAATACCCTGGCAGGCCTAGAAATTAGCTCCTGGTAAGGCCTGAAGTTCTATTAGGCAATGATGTGTGTTGCTCAACCTGTTTCAATCTTGATTAAACTGCTATGTGACATCTGACTTTAAACAAATAATGTAGGAAAATAAATTAGAGGGACAACATTGCAGATAACCAATGTCTAAGATGTACCTATGTACTTATGCTATTCATATTTTATCCTGCCAAACTTTGTCTGCTCATTCCAACTGTGTGGGTGTTGAATGTTCTTGTTTCCTTAATCCACATAAGGAGGCAGTTTTCCTCTTTCAATTCTGGAACCAAATACACCCCCATGATGCATTATAGGTGCAAATGCTTTTCAATTGCTTAATTGGGCTTTATAAACTAAGAAAAACCCATAAATGTGTGAAATCCTGTTTTAATTGCAGAACCTGATGTGTGCGCCATTTGACCCGAGATGTAGGTGCTCCCTAAAACTCCAAATATGTGCATAATTATGTGAGTGGTAAATTTTCTTATCCTGTTCTTTACAACATAAAGTCGGTACTAAGTGAATTCCACTCTTAGTTATGGGCCTATATACACCCCACGTAAATGTCCCAACATCGGTTACAATAACTACAGCTGGAATCGTTGCTGTTTGATTTTATATCCGGTCCTCGGCACAAAGTACATTACTTTGCTAATGTGACGGTAGATTGAATAATGGTTTTGAAGGGCTGAAGGCAGTACCGGTGGATCTGTGGTCTGACACCGTGGACCGGCGTACTTGAGTCATACATACTTCAGACATACGATTTTTGGGGCCGGCAACCGGCGGCGACTGCCCCGCCATCTACCGAGGCAGTCATGGCCGCCAGATGGCACTGGTGTGGAGGGCGTTTTCCGGCAGCGGGAGCGATCCTCAGTAACGATCTGGGTAAATGGGTCGGAAATAAAAAACTCGAGAGCTATCGTGCGAATAATGAAAAGGATTAAATGCGCATGTGATGGTGGAATCGCTAAGTGATAAGCTGGGGACTGGTAGAACGAACTGAGCAATAAATCAAAGTGTTTCTTCGGACCAGTCGAACAGAAGCAGCCGCTGTAGCAGAGCACTCATCCAAATTCAGGTGATCTCCCACAGCAACACTGTTTCGGAGTCTTTCAGTGTTGTGCAGTGCTGGTGCATTTGCCATCATATAAAATCATTTTAAGGCCTTAAGTTTAATGAGATAGGAGAAGGAGACATGGAGATTGGAGGCTTACTTTAGGCTCACAAAAATTATTCTCACCCCCCTTGGGCCCCAGGCAAACAAGTAAAATATTTACCTTGGTAGGCATAGTGCTGGATCTAGGCCGGTGGTTTGGGGAAAGGAGGGGTGGAGGGCAGGGGGCCAATAAATGTGAGAATACAATTTTTGAAAGAAAACAGGCCAAGATTGGGGGATTTTGGGGGCGAATGTTTTTTAATGAATAGTGTCATAGTCCCCGAAATCCCTCTCCGAGTTAATTCAAAGAACGTATCCTTAGTTGAGCGGCTCGATGCCCTGGACTTTTCTTATTGTGGCTAAAATAAATCCAGCCAAGAAAGACAAGTAAGTATTTTCGTCTGTGGGATTTTTAAACGACGTTAACATTATTTATTTCCTCTCTGAACAATTCCTTCTCTTATGTTCCCTGAAATATGCCCAGTCTCCTGAAATTTACAGCGGTATCTACCGAGCACGGTTTGTGTGCTTTGGCAAGGCGGGGTAGCTGCAGAACTCTTTCGGAATCTACCGGAAACGAAAAATACATGCTGCAGTAGTGATCCACTTGGCTCTTCTAGAGTAAATTTTCTTTCTCGTATTTATTTCAGTGATTTCAGGCCACTATCGAATATGTTTTTGTCTGTTTTCTCATCCTGGGCCCACAGCGGTGGTCCTTACTTATTCACTGACGCGCGAATATGTCCGCACCATACGCACCAGTTACTTACCGTTTGACTGACGGCGCACCCACGAGGGCTCGTCGAAAGTGTCATACTTTGCAGACTGGCTCCTGCAGTTCACAAGTGTGGTTTGTATCTGTTGTGGTTCATGAGCGAGGGTAGTGTGAGAGCCTTACGTCTGTCCTGTTATTAACTGTTTATTCCTTACAACCATCTAGGCGCCTTGGCACTGGACTACAACTTCCTGCAGATCAGTCTTGCTAAATAACCCCCCGCGATCCGGCTTCTTATACCTATACCTCTCTATACTCTAGTACCAAACACACTGCTATCCCTTCGTGGCACTGCTTCAGTACCTGAGACTGTTGCCTTCCTTCAGCGTCGCCATGGAGTCTGCTGAGGAGCAGGCGGCCGCGCCGGCCGCGGACGAGCCAGCAGCGGCCACGGAGAGCACCCAGTTCGAGCACCAGTCGCCGCCCAACACCGGCGTCGCCGCGCTGAAGGACCACATCGCCGAGAACAAGGCCAACTTCGCCATGTTCCTGCTGAGGATGGTGGTGGTGGTGGCGTCCCTCGCCTACTTGGTCCCTATCAAACTGTGAGTAATGGCAAACGGGAGAGAGGAGCTGACATTGGAAGTTGTCTTTATTTTTAGTTGACTGTTAACACGCCCCCCGTGGGGGGTGAAATTCGCCCCCCTCCTAGTTTTCCCCAAATAGCTAAAAAAGAAGTGACTCAGAACAACTAAACCTCAGTACCTTATCCCTGATCAATTTTACACATCTGACCAAGTTTTTCAGTTAAGGTCATGTCAGGTCAAGGAGCTATTTAGGGTCAAGAGACCCGACCTCAAAACCCAAAATTACGAGTTTGAAGTATTGCCCAGGGAACATTAGCAAAGCGATCAGTTTGAAACTTCCACAATGTTGAACGCTCCGACGAAATCAGTGTTCTAAGTGCGAATTCAATGTTCCTGGACAGTGACGTGCAGTTAGAACTTAGTTTAATACGATAGTAACCCCTTGGACTTGCGCTCTTAATATAAATTCCTGTTCACGGCCGATAATAGGACTTAGAGTCGGTCGTGGTTGAGGGTGCCACTGACACAAACATGGCGTGCGGAACGGGCGCAGGACGGACTTCTGAGAGAGAAGCCAGGCATAGTTTTAAACGCCGTCTAAAACAAGATTGGTGAGACGAGTGGTATAATGACCCACCTATGCGCTGTGAAACTCAGAGGGTCCGAGATCGAGCCTCACAAATGGCAACGCCTCTCTTTACTATGGCGTATTTGCTGTTGCTGCTGTTTCTGGCGCTTGGAAATCCGTCGCACACAACAGGGATGCAGCCCCAACTGCTACGGCTCCGACTACCCACAGCCCAACGCCGGTTTGTTCCGGGAATGTGAATGTGTCTATACGCAGCGCAGTCTATACATGCGCCATCCACCCCGACTGAACTCTTGCTAAGTGGTATGTACTTTTTCCCAGCCAGTGAAATGGGACTTGCTGTTTGCCTTCATAAACCATTCGACTCAAGCAGTGTCACACTAAGTGTGGAGTGGGCAGCTCCCCTCAGGCTACTTATTTCAGCTCCGAACTTGGTTCTCCGAGTTCTAGCCAGCCGGGGTCGAGCCCCCAGATATTTCCGTTCAAAAATTTGCCACGATACTAAGGCAGTCTCAACCTTCAATGTAACAAGACTGGCGGTCTCAGGAGACGTGGAAAACAACCCAGGGCCTACTGATGCTGTTGCTGGACCGCCACTACTGCACGCTGCAGACTGTGGACATCAGAGAGCGGGCCAGTGTCACACAGGCGGTTCCAAGGGAATTCATGTTCTGCTTCAAAATGTTCGCAGTCTGAGGAACAAACTAGGCGACCTGCGAAACTGTGCTCCGGAGCTGAAAAAGCATGATATAATTGCGCTGACTGAAACCTGGCTGGACGACAGTGTGGGGACTTCAGAGCTGCAGTCCGCCCTCCCAGAGCACACGTGGCACCGCCGTGACCGCCCAGCTCATGCAGGCGGTGTCGCCTGCGCCGTGAGAACTCTGTTGCATCCCACGAGAAGAGACGACCTGGAGGTAGCGGACACCGAGATTCTGGTTCTGGAGCTCCAGACTCTCCCAGCATCATTTTTATGCGTTGTGTATTGTCCTCCTGGGAACAACGATGTGTTGAAGCGAACTGTGAAAACGATCCAGGACATAGGAATGCGGTTTCCAGATAGGGCTTTATGTATTGTTGGTGACTTTAATGTACCAGATGTTAGATGGAGCATAGACAATGCTGCCCCTGAAATACGGCCAGTATTTGTAAGAATGTCACAGCGGGCAACTTGTATTGTGGATGGTTTTGATCTGGCGGGACTTAAGCAACATGTGATTGAGCCATCAAGGGGTAACAACTTTTTAAATCTTGTTTTTACTAAGAGAGTCGGTGCAGAGTCATTTGTAAGACCTGGAATTTTCGAATCAGATCATAAGATCACTTGTAAACTCCTGTTCACCATTCGGAAGCGTCCTGTTGTCAACCGTACCACTGCTCTGAATTATAAAAGAGCAGATTTTGACGGGTTAAGAATGGCATTGCATCTGTTCCCTTGGAATCTTTTGCACGAAATGCAGCTGGACGATGCCGTAGACATGTTCTATGAAGCACTAGAAGCCGCAATTCGTGACTTTGTCCCCACCGTTGTCCTGCGTCGTGGCTTTCACCCGTGGTACGACGCTGCAGTCAAACAGGTGCTTCGTGAGAAAGAGGCATCGTTTAAACGGAAGAAAAGACGCAGAACTCCAGAATCTGAAGTGGATTTTATCAACAAGCGTAGGCATTTAAAAGAAATATCCCGAGAAAAATATCACAAGTATATTAAAAGCATGATTGGTGAGTTTAAATCTAACCCTAAACGGTTTTGGTCCTTCTTAAAATGTGTTCGTGGTTCTAGAGGTCAACTCTCTGTGCTCTCCGATAACGGTGCGGAGATAACTGGGGACTCCGAGCGCGCCAACCTTTTGAATCGCGCGTTTGCGGACAAATTTACTGATCCTGATGTTGACGAATACCCTGCGGTTTCCAGCCTTGACCTTCCGTTGTTGGACCGTTTTGAGGTGACGGAGGCGAGTGTGCGCTGTGCGTTGGACGACTTGGAGGTACATAAGGCTTGCGGACCGGACAATGTGAGTGCACGGATAATTAAGGAGTGTAGGCAGCAATTGTTGGTCCCGCTTTACATACTGTTCAATAAGTCTGTGACGCAGGGGGTATTCCCGGGCAGGTGGGCGGAGGCTAATATTGTTCCACTGCACAAAAAGGGATCTCGTAAATTAGCTTCTAACTATCGATGGATCTCGCTCACCCCACTGTTTGGAAAATTATTGGAACGCTGTATATGTAACGCACTTCTAACCCATGTTCATCCTGTTCTGGCTCCAAATCATTACGGCTTTGTTCCACGTAAGTCCTGCGACACAAATTTAGCATCTCTTTTGAAAACAGCGTGGAGCTCCATTCATTCAAAAATACAGACTGACGTCATATACACAGATTACACTGCGGCATTCCAAAGTGTCAATCATAAATTGCTCATTCATAAGCTGAAGCATTCGTTCCAAATTTCCGGCACTGCTCTCGATTGGCTTTCTTCTTATTTAGGCAATAGAAAACAGCGTGTAATTGTAAATGGAAAATTTTCAGATTGGGCTTCAGTACGCTCTGGGACGCCTGAAGGCGGAATTTTGTCACCTGTGCTGTTTGCCCTGTTTGTTAACGATCTACCGTCCAAAATCAAGACGAATTGTCTCCTGTTTGCCGATGATGTTAAGCTCTTCCACCAAATTTCCTCTTTAGCGGACGCTGAACTTCTCCAGGCTGATCTCAACACTCTAACTGAATGGTCACATCTTTGGAAACTTCAACTTAACCCAGTTAAGTGCAAATCATTAACTATAACACTGAAACGCAATCCAGTTCTAGCCACCTATAAAATTCAAAACAATGCCCTTGAAAAAGTAAACTCAATACGAGATCTTGGAGTGTGGTTAGACTCAAAATTAACGTTTCAGGACCACATTGATTAAACCGCCAGTAAGGCAAACAGGGCACTTGGCCTGCTTATAAGGTCCCTCCAGACAGGCCATCCAGTGGGAGGAACGAGATCGAGATCAAAATTTAAACCTGACCCAATCTTGGCAGCTTATTTTGGCAATGTTCGCTCAATTTTAGAATATGGTTGAATTATTTGGGGAGGGGCTGCCAAGACACATCTAGCCAGGCTCGAAAGAATACAACACAAATTTCTTATTTGGCTTTCAAACATTTCTCTCAATCACTCGCAGTCCCTTGACTACTCTGATCTTTTGAAACATTTCAAAATTTGCAGTCTCGCTTCTCGCCGTCTGCAATACGATATCATGTTTATCCAGAAGATCATAACAGCCAGGACTGACTCTGCCCTACTGCTCGGGAGTTTCCTGCTGCGTGTACCACCTCGACACACCCGAGCTATGATCGGCACCTTATTTCATGTTCCGCATGCTCGGATAAATACGGTGCAGCGTGGACTGTTTTGTCGAGCGCCCAGCAATTTCAATGCACTTATGACTGCGCGCCCCCACGCTGATCCGTTCAGGTGCAGTCACGCACAAATTAGGGGCCATGTAGGGTCTTTTATTAGAGCGACCCCTATCGCAAGAGATATTGGTAGGCTGTGAATTATTATTATTTGGAGAGCATGTAACTTAGTTTATTTATGATGGTGCTGGTTTTGTGATATATTTTTACCATGTATTATGCCTGATGTCTCTCCATTAGAGTTATATTTTATCGTGTCATTGTTGTATGTGCATCACCTTTTATTGTATTGTAATGTGAGTGTTTTACCATCTGGACTTGAGCTGTCACTGGGGCTTGCCCTGTTGCTCATCAACTCTTAATAAACAAATAAACAAATAAACAAATATGATAAGGTCGTTAGGGTCTACAAATCTGCTTTCTCGGAATTTTGATATTGTTGACCTAAGGTGGGGTCAATTTTTGATCACCCCATTATGTCTATGGTGAAAAATAGAATGGGTTCGTTTTCAGTAAATACTGGATAGATAAAGCTGAAAATTCTCAAACCGTCTATTCTTACCACGATCTTGACCTTAAAGTTGAGTTTTTGAGCATCTGACCTCTCAAAGGTCATTTCAGGTCACGGGAGCAGAGAGTGATTGTTTTGCCAATAACTTCTCACTGAATTGGGGATAAACCTCCCATTTTGCTTGCATTGTGCTTATATTGTCACGGGGAGTCGATTGATATGCAACATGACCATACCAGGTCACTCTGTGACCCTGACCTAGCGCGATGTCAGGTCATTTTGACTATTTGACCTAGAAAGGTCATATTATACATCATTCGATTTGCTGCGATGAGAGGAATCCAATGATGCATACAAATTTGCTCTAGCTCCCCTGAGGGCAGATCTAGAGAGGGAAACGTACACTGCTCTGTTGTAAGCCTATGGAGCCTTCTTTGACCTTAGCTGACCTCAATATTGACCTGAAATAAAATTATTCTCATAAAATATCGTTTGTCTTGTCAAGAGCTTTCGAACGCCGCCCTTAATTTTCCTTTAGCCTTCGTGGGGAACGAGATACGGAGGGGGTGGGTGAAACCCCCCAGTGGGGCGCGTAATGCAAGGGACCCCAGCGGGGCGCGTGTTAAGAATAACTTAATGAATGATATTGACTGGTTTAATGATGGATGACTGTATTCATCAATGCATGGGTTGTTGATTTAGCCTGCAGCATATGTTGAGTCATGGTGGCTGATCAGCAGTCCCACTGGCACTTCGGCCGACTCTGGGGTCAGACCAGCTCCGCTGAAGTCGTTACCGGCACAAAGTTGGCACCGAGCTCATATGCAGCGCGATCCCTCCGCGGTGCTCGGTAGGGCGATAACCAGCCCAATACGGCTTCGTTATCGCCTTTGACGACGCCATGATTGCCGCCCAAATCTACCGGGACCCCCTCACGACCGGATGTTATATGGCAAATCGGCGGCCAAACCTCCGTCATCACCCTTTCACCGTCATCGTCGCCGTCATCTGCCCGACATCAAATATGCCACCGCATATCAGTCGGTATTAGCGGTGCGGCGGCGCGGCATTCTCCGCCCCGCCGGGGAGCTGTCTGCATCAGACTCATTGGTTGCAGGCTGCTAATGACTGCCAGAAGTCGTTACCGAGCCGTCGGAGTGTGATGAGTGCGGTCGCGACGGGCTGCGGGCTTCGCGCCGCCACAGATCGATACGCGGCTCAATCGAACGGCTGCGGATACTGCACGTAACGTCGGCGTGGCGGTGCAGTTGTGTTCATCGGCTATTCATGGCCTCCCATGGCCGATTATTGGCATGTTTTTTTTTGCCCGGCTTCGTGTGTCGTGCACGGCTGGGATTGACCTGTGGTTTGAGCAGGTAAACACGCTCTGTCACGGACGTGGTCCGCACGTTTTAATGAAGGCTTCCTTGTGTGGTCAGCTCTCAAGAATGTACGAAGTCAATTTCAATCGATGGAATCGCATGTTTTTAACACTGGATCAAGCACGGCAAATTGTGGTTAGTCTACTCCGAGCTGCATAAAAGCATTCTAAAAGTATGCCAGCGAATTGGCAGCTCTATAGGAGCGTGTTGTAACCGAGTAATTGGCTGTCTTACAGTTGGGAAATCAGTCCAGGCCCCAGTGCTATTTAGAGCGGAGCACAGGGAGGACGACAGAGCTGGCAGGTATAGATATATCCTTCACACACAAATCATGCTGTTTTGGACCAGTGTAAGACTGGGGAATGTTGATATGTCTTGCGACCTAGAAGCTGCTCTGCCGTGCAAAGGAAACGCAAAGGAAACAAGGGTGTCTCACTTCTAATGCGTTGGAGTTACCCTTTTTTGCCCTTTGCAGGGCTGTATTGATTTGGAAAGTGTTGGCTGTAGTTTCCGCTGTTGCATTCGAATAGTCTGAACCTATCTGGCCCTGCCCTTTGGTCCAACAGGCCCCTGCGGGGACACACTGGCGATAAGTTCCAGTATGATAAAGTCGATCACCGATTCCGATAGATTTTGTGCTTATGAATCCGAACACATGTCCAGCTAGGCTTCTCTCCAGGAGAAAACGATTTTTAAATATTCACATATATGTGAAAGTAATAATGAACGACCAATCGAGGAATAAGTGTTCTAACCTGATAATCTTGAACCTCTGTACTAATATTTCATCTAATTTTCAAAATTTTCAAAATGCTTACTCATTTTCATTTTCAATCATCTCATTTTCAAAAGACGCAGGGCTTATATCTGTAATGTCCGGAATGTGTCCACAATTCGGGACATATCCAGGTGATTTCCGGGTAAGACTCTAACATGTCCGGATCAGACTTCAGACATTTCTCGGTTTCCGATCAGATCGGTTCCCAGTGAGCCTCTCTTAATCCTCACGATGGAGGTACTAAGCGACAGCGTCGCACATCGAGAGGCTTCGATTTACAGCGCCGTCCCCGATGTCTACTATCGATATCAAATACTGCTGGCCATTCCATGTGAGGACGTACTTCTGACCGATTCGAATCTGTGGTCCGTTCAGCACCATTGCAATGGCTTAAACCAACGCCTAGAACACTGGTCTGACCCTAATTATGCGGCTAATCGTAATTGCGTAATTAAGCCGTGATTACGCGGGGCAGAGGCGTGCCAGTTTATTGAGAGCACTGGTAGACTGAGCTGAACCATCAGAATCTCCCCGTTTCTCGAAGCTGTAGCACCCCCCTCCCCCGTTTGTTAGCTGTGAGACTGAGTAAGCGTGACGTCTCGCCTCCGCTGGACCGCGCCTCTGTACGGGACGGGTCCGGGTGCGCGGACCTCGCGCGCCATCTGTCCCAGGGCAGCGTCAGCGGCCGATTGCGTGTGGCCGGCCCGATTGTGCGACGGAAATGGCAGTGGCCGGCGGTGATTGGCCGTCGGCCTCTGAGGCCCACGCTGCCCATGGTAGGACTGGTGTGAAAAGGCTGCTGTCAGCCCGGCCGTCCGGAGACGGAGATACGGCGGCCGGGCGGAGAGGTGGAGATTTGGCTCCAGCGGGAGCGTTTCTCAGGTCCGGTCACTGTCAGCGGGGAGAATGAACACGTCGCTGTGTGGGCGTGCCGTGTCCGCCCTGCGGAGGAAAATCTAAACCGCCATCGTATTTCGAAAATAGTCGTAAAAATGCCGCTGGTGTATTGGACATTATATATATATATATATATATATATATATATATATATATATATATATATATATATATATATATATATATATATATATATATATATATATATATATATATATATATATATATATATATATATATCTGCTTTCGATGTGTTTTTGTGTCATTTTTCTCCAACTGACTAAAGAATGGCCATCATCATATCGTAATATTAGCATATTGGCCCGTTTGGTTCACATCTGTTCCGGGTGATTGCTACTAACGCCGAATGAACGAGACACGTCTCGCCCTCTCTGTACCCCGTGCAAGGTCAATGGCCCATTTTCGGGCCGGAGTTGACGATATAACCGCTTCCGACCAGAACATTGTCTGATTTATTGTCCTCTTCGTGACCTTTTCGAATCCAGAAACATATATTTGACATATTAAAAATCGCCTGTCTCATTCCTAGCTTAGCATCAGCTATGTCCAAAGCACTCCAAACCATGAAATGCTGGTCTCTTCCGCTAGTGGTTTTGTGATGGATATATTCAGCAGACTAGGGCCAGTTTCCCCATGGCTGGACGGCGCGGCCATGAGTCGCTCGCCTTTTACCAGCTCTGCAAATAGCACGCCATAAGGCGACAAAACTATCCGCTCCTGGAAATGTTGCGACGGAACATTTTCAGAGCCATCTATCCCGTTGCTATTTCTGGGTCGGACCGAAACTCATCTCCATGCGGTATGAAGCGGCCATACTGTCTTGATTCCGGGCAGTTTGGTGGGATTTTCCTTCAGAGTTAATCATCTGCTGAAGTGTATGCCGAGGAGCTCATCAATAATGCCGCGAGCATTGACATCAAACACCCCTCGTGGGACACTCATGAGAGATAATCGTTGGCTGATGAGCTTTTGGAAGTCTTTCAACAAGCGGGTCGTCATGGAAACGGTGCGGACGACTTCTCTGAAGGGCTAGATCCCGGAGAGTGCGGTTGAACACACCACGTTCCGCTAAATCCTATCTACCGTTCAAGTGGTTGCTACCGTAGGAGTGACAGTTAAAATATACGTTGAACTTGCGTTGATTGAAGAAGTACAGTATAACAGAGGCACTTCTCGGGTAGCGCTGGAGAAGAAAGTCATCAAAGTCAATTTCTGTGGACTGCAGGTACAATTCATGTGATTTCGACTCATATTGTTGGAGTTTTAATCAACCGTGTTCTCAAAGTCGCCACGGAGTCATTTGTGGTTTTAATTGGTATTTTCAACTCGGAGCTCCAAATTACAAACTTTGGACTTCAGTCTCGTGGTTCTTACTCGTGAAGTTTTGTGTAGAAACTGTAAACTGCAGAGAGGCTGGCTGGTTTCATTGCCAAGAGGAAACTATTCGTACCATGTTCTTTTGGTTAATTCACGCCTTGGAGGTGACCCAGTACTAACACCCATTTGTTAGCTCTTATATCCGCGACGTGTCGAGACCCGGAGGGATATCTACAGAGGCTTAGTAAGTTCACTCGGGATTTCGTTAATGGCAATGCATTAGCAGGATGCAGCGTAGTCGTTGAAATGAAAAAAATGTACGTATCGTGCCTTCCAAAGCTAGTACTTGATCTCAATCCGACATACATTTCTGGGGGGGATGAGGTGGCTTAGTGGATACCACCCTTGTCTTCAACCCACTGGTACCGGGTTCGAGTCCCGGCGAAGCCTCTGAATAAGTTGATCTGATTACCAAATCCCTCCCGACAGGGAGAGAGTTGGCGACGTCGTATGACCCTGGCAGTTGGTACGTCGTTAAACCCCAAAATTTCTGTCGGCTGTATCAGCCGTGTCCTTATGTGGTCAGTACTTAACACGCGCATTGACGGGGGTCTGAGCCACCTTCGGATTGACGAGGGGGCGGGTACCCGCCCCCTAAGATCTCGAGAACCACGGTATGTAGCGGAAAACGGTAAACGGTGTTGGGTAGCCCATCCGCTTCTCCATCGAAAGTACTTGAACTATTTTTTTGTCAGGTCACATTTAAGGTCACGAGAGGTCAAACCATGCCGTCATAGGGATATCATGTAAATTAAGTTTTTCGGCCATTATATCTGAACAAGTAAAGATAGAGCAAAATGAGTTGAACTACATGAATCCTCGCAGCAAGCCGAATCGAATTATATATGGTTTGACCTTGCTAGGTCAAATCAAATATTTGACCTGACCTGAGGTCAGGTCAGGATCAAATTATACAAAATGCATATCATTAGAACCGCAAAGCCAAGACGAGTCTAATAAAGCTAAAATAAACGCTCTATCGTCATCCGTTACTGAGTTATTCAGTAAAAACCACATTTCCCATGCATTACCAATGGAGAGGTCATGCCTCGTACCTGACCTTAGGTCATCGATATAAAAAATACCGGAACACGTTTTAGAGAACTCGGTGGGCCCATTATGTGATATGAGTTTCAATGGGATAAGTTCACCCTGCTCCGACTTATGCTATCTTAAACTTTTTTTGAGGTCGGGTCACTTGACCTGTACTGGTGACCTGACCTGAGATAACCTATCCTTAAAATTTTCACAGAAGTTGCAAAAATGACGAGAGAAAAGGCATACCAATTACGGCGGCGCTGCGCGCCGCCGTTTTTCTGCTATCTCCGAAAAACCCGAGGGGGGCGGGTACCCGCCCCCTTTCAATGCGCGTGTTAAGCTTATTCGGGAGAAATCGTCGCCAAAGTAAAAGGTGGAATCATCAGTAGTGTTGCGATTTTTCCTTCAGAGGATTCTTCGTCACAATTCGTCGCCAACGTAAATGCTTAAGTATTCATTCATGCTGCAAACTTCCTCTCAGGTATGGCACAGTTTTTTAAGGCCCTGTTTTCCTAATCCGCTTGTTCTGTGAAATTCTTACGCCTCATAAGCTTGACATGCTGTATTTGCGCTCCTTTCACACCGTGATCCTTACTGGAACCACCCGCCGTGCACCTCGGCAGTCTGGTGTCCTCCGTAAACACCTCAGTGCTCATGTTGACACACTAATGTCCTGTCTCACTCGCCGTGCACATCGGTGGTTCGGTGTCCTCCGTTAACACTTAGGTACTGATGTTGGCACGCTAATGTCCTGTCTCACCCGCCGTGCACATCGGTGGTTCGGTGTCCACTTAGGTACTACTGTTGACACACTAATGTCCTGTCTAACCCGTCGTGCACATCAACAGTCCGATGTCCTCCGTCTACACTTAGGTACTGATGTTGGCACGCTAATGTCCTGTCTCACCCGCCGTGCACATCGACAGTCTGATGTCCTCCGTCTACACTTAGGTACTGCTGTTGACACACTAAGGTGCTGCCTAACCCGCCATGCACTTCGGCAGTCCGGTGTCCTCCGTAAACACTTCGGTACTGATGTTGACACGCTAATGTCGTGCCTATCTCACCGTGCACTTCGGCAGACTGCCGCCTCCGTAAACACTTAGGTGCTGATATTGACACGCTAATGTCCTGCTTATCCCACCGTGCACCTCGGTGGTTCGGTGTTCTCTATATATACTTTGTAACACATCTGATACGCTCATGTTCTGTCCTGATACGCTCATGTCAACCCGCGGTGCATTCCGACAGTGCGGCTTGGACAGCACTGAGAACGCTTTTCTATGTACTAACCCCGTCTGTGATCCGTTGTGCACTCTTGCGGCCCGGTGAACGCTGACCTAACGCGTTATCTCCGCGAGTGACCTGCTGTGCCCTGCTGCAGACTGGTGTACGTGACGGCGTTGCTGTTGACACGTTATCTCCGTGAGTCACCCGCTGTGCACCGCTGCAGGCCGGCGCGGGCGGCGTACGTGACGGCGTTGCTGGCGACGCTGGTGACGTCGGCGCTGCGGCTGCGACAGCGGCTGCCGCCGCCTCAGCTGTCGCGCGAGTTCGCGGCCACGCTGATGCTGGAGGACTCGACGCACTACATGCTGTTCGCGCTGATGTTCGTGTACCCGCCGCCGCTGACGCTGGTGGTGGTGCCCATCACGCTGTTCGCCGTGCTCCACTCGGCCAGCTACCTGCTGCGGATGCTGGACGTGAGTGCGGCGGCAGGGACACCGACCCAGGGGGTCGAGTGTGGGGTTTGCGGTGGTATCGTGTGGGTAGCGGGACACCCACCCAGGGGGTCCAGTGTGGGGTGTCCGCTGATATCGAACTGGGTAGCGGGACACCGACCGGGGGTCCAGTGTGGGGTGTGCGGTGGTATCGTGTGGGCAGCGGGACACCGACCCGGGGGTCGAGTGTGGGATGTACGGTGGTATCGTGTGGGCAGCGGGACACCGACCCGGGGGGTCGAGTGTGGGATGTACGGTGGTATCGTGTGGGCAGCGGGACACCGACCCAGGGGGTCGAGTGTGGGATGTACGGTGGTATCGTGTGGGCAGCGGGACACCGACCCAGGGGGTCGAGTGTGGGATGTACGGTGGTATCGTGTGGGCAGCGGGACACCGACCCGGGGGTCGAGTGTGGGATGTACGGTGGTATCGTGTGGGCAGCGGGACACCGACCCAGGGGTCGAGTGTGGGATGTACGGTGGTATCGTGTGGGCAGCGGGACACCGACCCGGGGGTCGAGTGTGGGATGTACGGTGGTATCGTGTGGGCAGCGGGACACCGACCCAGGGATCCAGTGTGGGGTGTCCGCTGATGTGTGGGTATTTGAGTGTTTTGTTCAAAACGTCCAGCTAGAACTTTCCGCCATTTATTATAAATTAATCCTTCATGGCGGGAGTTGCTCGTTCCGATGTTTGGGTTGGGACTCCGTGACAAGTCCCTCGATGACTTTAGTGAGACTCCGACTCCAAGAACCGAACTTGGAGCAACTTGAACAAAATGTATAGTAAACAAAACTAAGCTGGCTACTTCGTGGTTCTCAAATTGCCTTCCTATTTAGTAAAAAGCAGATGTCCTCGAACGCCGCGAAGGTGGTGTAAAAAAATCATTCTCACAAAGAAGAATTAAGCACACTGTCATAGTGCTCACCCTTTAATGCCGGGATGAGAGCTTAGGCGATGGTGAGACGTCTAACCTAGAGCACATCGGGTTCTGAATGATAACCGACCATTTTTCCGAATAGTTTTGCGAGTGTTGGAACGGCATGAATCACTGCTGTCTCCTGTGTCAGACCTTTTTGGAGGTATCGCACCGGAGCAGCGTTTTCCAGATCCTGGAGCACGTCCGTAGATGTGACGTAAGCCTCGCTGCGTTGACGTCAATGCCAGATACTGATTTGCCCACCCCCGATGATCCAGAGTCTGTGAAGACGACCAATCATTATTTTGCTGTAGATCAAAGCTTTGGCTGCATCTTTGAAGTTTTTTTTGCATCTTAATTGGGTTTTTATGAGACAAGAGTATCTCTGAAGTGACCATTATCCGCGCAGGGAGATCGGCTGTGTGAGGGTAACATGAAAATTTGAGTCACGTGGTCTTCCGCCCCTGATGAAAAATGTATGAATCTGACAAATCCTTATAGTGTGAGCTGTTGCAGCGATTGCCAATCGGACTATGCCAAAAGCAGCGAGGTAGGCGAGTGCTATTTTTACGTATCCTGGATTGAACGTATCGTATATATTGTTCCTCCGAAGGCGCGAAAACACAGTCTGAGGGGCCAGGTTGATCATAGCTATGCTAGAAATGAAATATGTGGTTAAGGAATCGCGCAGGAAAAACAATTTGCGTATTTACAGTCATGCGAAGACAATGATACTGTTAGAGACGTCAGGTTGTTTTACGCGTTCTTCTGTTTTTACTTGTCCAGCGGTGTTTCCGCTGTTTTTCAGAGTTTGCGTCGGTTTCTGCCCATACCTCCCGCTAGTAATAAAATCACGACCTCAGGGGCAGCGACACACAAAGCCTTTTGGAAGTTGGGCCTCCGTTGGGCGGGAGTTAAATTGTTGGCGGCACTGGGCGGCCGGACGGGGCGGATGCCGCTGTCTCCCACCGTCAACGAGGCCGGCGTCGAATAAAGCCTTGTTGATTCCCCCATGTCACCAGACTGAGAGGTCGGCCCGATCCAGGGATATACGTCGTTCCACACCAGAAACTTTCCAAATCACTCGGGTGCCGGCAGAGCCAACACTTGAGCCTCGCCGTGATAGGTTGGCGGTAGGATAGATGGGGATCAGCAAGTTTCAGAATGTTGTCTGATCGCAGAAGCTGCTAACAGTATATGTTCCCACCGAAAATAAAATATTTGTTCTTGCCTGATTGGTTCTTTACTATGATAGGCTTGGTTTCCATTTCCAAAACGCTATTTTTTATTTCAAGATAGACTTAGGATATGTTCCAGTGCCTCCTCAAACCTGCTCTAGCTTCCTCAAAGCTCCTCCAACTCTGTCTCGCCCGTTGTAGCGCCTCCTCAAACTTCATCAAAGCTCCTCCAAGCTCATCTCAAACTTGTTCCAATCTTCTCTCAAACAAAAGACGGTTTTTCGGAGCAGATTAGAGGAGCCGTATTGTAACGCCCGCATTTTAATTGATAAACCAAAACAATGCGTTTTTCAGTGAGAAAAGACGTTTGTGAGCAATTAATGGTTTTCATTTCGCCGTTTTCTATATGCCACTTCGACTAGAATAAATTAAGTGAGCATGGGGACCATAATCAAATCTCGATAATTCCTTAGCTTCGCTACGCCCCCCCCATATCTGCGCTGATCAGTCGCAATCAGCGGATATCTCCTCCCAGTTCGTCCCAGGTGACACCAATTTTCACAACTATTCCGACGTCCGCTAAACTCCTCTCGTCTTTTTAGGAGGCAGAAATCTGGAAATCAGAAATCAGAAATTTAGGAGTCAAAGAACTACAGAAACGTAGGTCATTTTCTCAAACACGCACGTGCATTCCGGCTGCAAATATCGCTGAAGCTCTCCAAAATCTCTATTTAGGGAGTGCTGCAAGATTTCGAGGAAACCCACACCCCCTGGTATGCAGGTAAAGATTTGGCTTGAGGTGAAATGAAGTGCACTAAATTGAAATTATGCAGCTCCCAGATAATACTAATTTCATTTCCCTGCGACAGTTACTAGTAGAGCTATACCTAAGCTGAAACAGATCCTAAGTTTCCATGGACAAAACGCTATCCGGGTCCGACTGTCGATCAGGATACATCCTCGAGTCATCTAGTCCATTAAGTGCTATTTCCCCAGTGCTATAGCTAAAGTGCTGAGGAAATAACGCGTAATACCATGGATGACTTCACAGTGTATCTGTATCGACAATCCGATCCAAATCGTATTTTGGCCATGGAGAACCTAAGTCATAGATGTTGATATTTTTCGAATCTTTGAGGGATTCTCAGATGAATAACAATATCTAAACCCTTCATTTTGTAGTTGCTCTTTTGTGTGAGAAAGGTCAATATCTCCTGCTTTCCCAGCTGCCTACTGAGTCGGGGAAGTGGCTAGGGAACCGTGCCAGCGAAAAGCTGTCCACTGGACAGTGATTTGATGGCGTTATATACATATATATATATATATATATATATATATATATATATATATATATATATATATATATATATATATATATATATATATATTCGAGTCCCAGCTTAGGAGCAATTTTCCAAAGCTGCAAAATTACAACAGTCTATAACTTATATATCAATACTGGAGGTACACTGAGACCTGACTGGCATGAGAATGCCCCAGTAAAACAACTGCCGATAAATTAAGTATAAATACGCAAGCTTGAAAGGAAAATTCAGGCTCCTGAGTGGTGTAGTGGTTAGCATGCCGGGCCGGAAATCCGGAGACCTGGGTTCGAGTCCCAGCTTAGGAGCAATTTTCCAAAGCTGCAAAATTACAACAGTCTATAACTTATATATCAATACTGGAGGTACACTGAGACCTGACTGGCATGAGAATGCCCCAGTAAAACAACTGCCGATAAATTAAGTATAAATACGCAAGCTTGAAAGGAAAATTCAGGCTCCTGAGTGGTGTAGTGGTTAGCATGCCGGGCCGGAAATCCGGAGACCTGGGTTCGAGTCCCAGCTTAGGAGCAATTTTCCAAAGCTGCAAAATTACAACAGTCTATAACTTATATATCAATACTGGAGGTACACTGCGACCTGACTGGCATGAGAATGCCCCAGTAAAACAACTGCCGATAAATTATATATATATATATATATATATATATATATATATATATATATATATAATGCGATACGACTTGTGAAAAAAACTGTCCTTTGCACATTTTTCACCGATTATTCTCAACGATGAAAGCGATTGGAATGGTGAATCGAGCGGCTGTAGTGATGCGAAATGGCTGCAGTGAGTAGATATTGATTCGGATAAAGGAAGTCAGCCAGAAGTAGTATTGAATTGTCTGGGCGACAGAATCGAAGCGTCTAATCGCAAACGAGTGGCCTCTGGCGAGGCACCATTGCACACGTTTAGCTTTGCGCAGATGAGTTTTCCGAAGCTCAGAAATACTCACGGATATAGGCCTGACGCTGTGTATGCAGTGCTGCCAGCCTGACGGCTGCTATATTGATAGCTTCATAACGTTCCAACAATGCCGCGCGCCGGGGGCTGCCGTGTCGCAAGCTTGATCAGTGCGAGACTAATCACCGGCGACCGGCTCCGGCTGACACAGAAGCTCGCTGTTATAAGCTAATCAAAAAAGCAATTCAGTCCACGTGCCTCCTCCATGGCATGCGCCTGCAGCTTCAAAGCCGCGGAGGGTTGCTAGGTTACGGAGGCAGCGTCTGTTGTGCTGTCAATGGCTGGGACGAGGTGGGAAATTTCCGAGTCACTGCGGCCGGGGCTCTGAGAGCGTCTGAATACCAGCGAGCTGCCACGTGCGGGCAGCGCCGCCCGGTCCGGCCTATGATAAAGTGCTTCATATACGCGGCAGGGTCCGTCCATTTCTGGGCCCTCCTGGTAGCAGTGCTGTCCCTTGTTTAGAGCTCCTCGTCATGGATTGATACTTCTGGAAGAGCTCAAAAGATTTAGCATGAAACTGTGCTGTTTGTTGCAGTAAATTGGCCAGTTTGCAACCAGTAAGACGCCTTGATTGACCATAACTGAGCAAACGGTTCTGTTGCAAGATGACAACTGATGGTTGGCTTCAACTTTATCGGATTCCATATCGTTTTTCTTTTGGATAAATGCGAGAAAATTACAAAATCACAGTTAGTTCAGCCGCGATAAATACATTTCTTGTAACTAATTTAGATGTAGCATGATAGGTAAAAATCAGCCAGGAAAATAATTCGACAGTGATGTATTACATTTTTCGTTTCAAATTTTTAACTATACTTCATGTTGGAATTCATCGTCCCCAGTTACAGGCAAAGAAGTGTACAGAAATGTATGTCATTTTCTCAAAGCGCGCACGTGCATTCCGACTGCAAATAGTGCTAAAGCTCTCCAAAATTTTTATTTAGGGAATGGTGCAAGGTCTCGGGAAACCCACACCCCATGGTATGCAGGTAACGATTTAGCTTGAGTTGAAGTGAAGTGCACTAAATTGAAATTATGCAGCTCCCAGAAAATGCCAATTTTATTTCCCTGCGACAGTTACTAGTAGAGTTATAAGATCACTTAAAGCGTTAGCCACGTTTAGGGCCGGGCAGGATCTTTGTAAATTGTTCTGACCGGTAAGACGCCTTTATTGATGATAAACAAGCCGACGTTTCTGTTTTAAAACGGCCAGGTTGGCTTAATGTTGGTTGATATTAGCTGCACGGAGCCTTGGCGTCCATCGTCGACGTTGTGAGAGAGTGTGTACACTCCCCGAAGTTGGCTGCTGAATGTGGGGGGTCATTGCAGGGTTCAGGGGTCACCGGAGGATGCAGGTGGTCACCACAAGATGCAGGAGGTCACCAGAGAATGTAGGGGGGTCAGTGGATGATGCAGGGGGTAACCGAATGATTCAGGGGTCACTGCAGGATTCAGGGGGTCACCAGATAATGTAGGGGGTCAGTGGATGATGCAGGAGGTCACCGCAGGATGCAAGGGGTCAGTGGATGATGCAGGGGGTCACTGCAGGATGCAGGGGGTCACCGCAGGATGCAGGGGGTCAGTGGATGATGCAGGGGTCACCGCAGGATGCAGGGGGTCAATGGATGATGCAGGGGTCACCGCAGGATGCAGGGGGTCAGTGGATGATGCAGGGGATCACTGCAGGATGCAGGGAGTCACCGGAGGATGCAGGGGGTCAGTGGATGATGCAGGGGGTCACCGGAGGATGCAGCGGGTCAGTGGATGATGCAGGGGGTCACCGAAGGATGCAGGGGGTCAGTGGATGATGCAGGGGTCACCGCAGGATGCAGGGGGTCAGTGGATGATGCAGGGGGTCACTGCAGGATGCAGGGAGTCACCGGAGGATGCAGGGGGTCAGTGGATGATGCAGGGGGTCACTGAAGGATGCAGGGGGTCAGTGGATGATGCATGGGTCACCGCAGGATGCAGGGGGTCAGTGGATGATGCAGGGGGTCACCGCAGGATGCAGGGGGTCAGTGGATGATGCAGGGGGTCACTGCAGGATGCAGGGGGTCACTGCAGGATGCAGGGGGTCACTGCAGGATGCAGGGAGTCACCGGAAGATGCAGGGGGTCAGTGGATGATGCAGGGGGTCAGCGGAGGATGCAGGGGGTCACTGGAGGATGCAGGGAGTCACCGGAGGATGCAGGGGGTCAGTGGATGATGCAGGGGTCACCGCAGGATGCAGGGGGTCAGTGGATGATGCAGGGGGTCAGCGGTGATCAGACTCGGCCGCGATTTTTTTGTGCAACCGACGCCTGCAACCGCCTCCTTTATCCCTGGAAATCCCAGCTTTGCGAAGGTTGACAACAGCTGCGTCCCGCTCCTCGTGATTCTCCCTGTCGCTGTGTCTTACTCCGCGCTGCTCACGATGCGTTTTTGCAACCACTTCGGGGCATGTAGAACGAAACTGAAACATTCCATCTCCATTAAAAACCCCTGACTATGCGGAAAGTTTTACATGCGGATGAACCTCAACTTGTTTTCTACAGTAGTAGCTAATTGAAGGACAGTCATTCTTGGCCTTGTTTGCTTTGTTTTCCCCAACAAATCCCACCCTTGCATGTGTTTTGCGACTGTAATATCCCGATCTTTTGAGATCGTAAGTCCCGGTCAGCAACCTTCGTCTCCATGCTACCCGTAACTCGCATGGGCTTTTCTGCTTATTGGTGTGCCATTTGCTGGTGTTCGTCATTTCGTTACGAAATGCTCACGTCTCAACCTTTTCTCACCATAGAAAAAAACTTCGTGTCTCTTGCGGCTTTTCTGTTGGTAGCGCGCTGCACTTTCACGCTGCTGACCCCGGTTCAAATCCACGGCGAGGATGCTAGATAAGGACTGATCCCCAATATACACTTCCAACAGGGTGAGAGTTGGCTACGCCACATGATCTTAGCAATTGGCGGGTCGTAAAGCCCCAAGGCTTCCTCCAGGCTGTTCTGTTGGCAGTTAATAAGTGACCACATGTCTGATCAAAACAGTGCGTTCAGCTTGGTATGGGGGCTTGCGCGGCATGCAGGTAACTGGAAGGGGTGCTTAACCCCGAAAGTCATCGATTCTAGAGCTATTTACCACCCAGGCTGATTACCGTGTGCTTTATGAGGGTCTTAGCTCTGGCTATTTATCATGGATCTGGTCTAATCTAAGGAATCACGATATGTATTCTTTGGTTTGTAGAAACAGACATTACTGAGGCGCTATCTAATTTTTGTTAGATTCTTTCTCCTGAAAGTCCAAATAAGAAGCTACATTAATTTCGCGGTCCTTAATGGGAGTGGCGGCTGCAAACTTGGCGCGATGAGCAAAGTTGGGGATTTATGGAATCTTCTGGTATTTACTGGAATGCAATGCCAAGCTCTCAGAAATTGCCTGAACCACTAGTTTTGTCTGATGATATATATGTGAACTTTCTCTCCCTTGTGTATTTGACATGTCACAAAACTGTTACAAGCTGTTGGATCATTGCTGGGCCACAGCCTGTTTTCTTTCGTCTTCGACGTGCGGAAGACATGTGGACAAATCTTACGAAAATTATAAAATGTTGGAGCCGGTGCTTGGATATCAACGCCGTTGCGATATTTCTACAGCTAATCCAGGTATCCAACCATCATTATTCGTTGAGACGCCGCACATTCTACTGAGTGACGAATGTACAACAATTTGGTGCCGGTCCCGGTCCGTCTCTGACAGCTCGCACGCTCGCCCCGGAGCCCCGCGCTGTCCCGTGTCCCCAGTTACGTGTTTGGGGACGGCTGCAGTGAGAGGTGCGGGTGCTCTGAGGCGGCTGGTGTGCCCTGTGCCGCAGGTGGTCGGGCCGGCCAGCGCTCCTCCCCTGCGCTACCTCATCTCCGTGGTGGAGGTGCAGTCGGTCACCATGCTGCGCACCGTGGCCATCGTCGAAATCCTGCTGCTTCCCTACTGTATCATCGCCCTGATTGTGTCAGTATGAACGCATAGTTTGCCGGCATGGGTCCGGGAGGAGGCGGGGGTGGTCGGGGGGCGGGGGAGGGCGTGTGGGTGTTGTTCGATCTGATTGCCTGTGCCATTTATTATGAGCATCCGTCATGGTATTGCGCGTGCCACGGTGGGGCGGCCGGTTATTAGCTGCGTAGATGATTAGAGCGGTGTCAACGGAGTATCCCAGCGTAAATAACTGGCATCGACCCAGCCAGAAATTATGCGCTGAATAAGGCCCGCGGCGCCGTAACGTTCGTAGACAGCCACGTCCAGGTCTCGCGTCGCTGCTGTTGCGGCCACGGTAGCAGCCATGCGTCTGCATCCAGAGTCACACGGTCCTGGAAAATTACTACACCTCGTGCCGTGGTGCGCTTCCTTAAAATTCACATTGAAAAATATCGCAGGTGAAAATTATCCTCAATATGAACGACGTTCCCTTTCAGAATAGCTTTTAGGCCTACAAGGGCTTTTACAGCATATTCTTTCTCCTGGCTGTCTCAGTTTAAATGTAATTATAAATGTACCAAATTTCATTTAGTGTGAACCAGAGTTTGGCGTTAGTCATCTGCATTTGGTTTATGGACAAAACGAGTAATTGCTGGTATTGCTCATCTTTTTGTTGGGTGATAGTTCGTTAGTGCTGGGGTTCGCCAAATTTCCCAGATTGTCCGTCCATAAACGGATCCAGAATCCGATGGGAGCAGACGCTGTATTCAGGAGGCGCTATTTGGGTGCGGAGTGGGTGCCAATTTTTTTGCGTTTTTTGCATCTTGGGGAGGTGAGTGAGGGGTGTGCTAGGGCGTCTCCGGGGGCTACCGGGTGGGTCGACCGGGAGTGACGCCTGCCCCCTTGTCCTGTCCCGGGTCCGGCTATGTATCCATCACCCGTTGGCGCGCCAATCTCTCCAGGTGCCCGCCCCCTACTGTTGACGCTGGGTCCGCCGTCGTGCCGGGATACCAGGCGAATCTGTTTAACCTGATTGCATGTTTCCGAAAAATTGTGCTGCAGCGGAAAATTATGCGGGTATTAATTTTAAAATTAAATCCTTGACAGGTATTTTGATTTTAAAAATAAATGTAAGGCGTTTATGGTTTTTCTTATATATTTTCGACGTTAGCCCATTTCATGCGTTTTAAGAAACTTGTGTTGAAGATATTTAATTATTGTCCGAACCCAAAATCACGTTCTCTGCTGAAAATCTTTAGAAATCAGTGGGAAAAACCCTGGAAAAATGACAGTTTCGGTAGTGCTTTCTGGATACTTTTTAACAGATCTTGCGGCTAAAAGCGTTGCTCTTATGTATGTGAGTTACTTTAGCAGGCTCGTATAACGTTTTTCAGCTATTTTCCCACTAAAGGGTACATTTATTTTCTCATTCCTTCTTTTTCCATCCCACATGATACACCCATTTATTTCACCGTCCTTGTTCCCAACTTATTCCGTTGAATATTGAGTTAAACCAGTCGAAATAACCTATCACTGCACCCAAACTAACACCACTGCACCCAGCACATATGTCGAGGAACTCTAGCGCTGTAATTAACCTTCAAGTAATCTGTCACCATAAACCTCATCGCGGAACATACTAATCAACGCAGAAGCATGCGAAGACAAACAAGTAGATTCCTCAGCGCTGTACCGAGGAGCGTGTTGTAGGACCAAAAACAGTATAAACCAAGTGGTTTCTCAGCATACCGAGGAGCGTGTTATAAGACCAAAAAACGGTATGAAGCAAGTAGATTCCTCAACGCTGTACCGAGGACTTGTTATAAGGCCAAAAACAGTATGAACAAGGTACGCGTCAATCATAGTGTTATTTAAATTTAAAGGTAGATGGGGACAGCAACAGAGTGATGATGCATAGGTTGAAAGATCTGTAACCCTTTGCCCGGTTTATACTCTAGTGGAATATCCACGATTATAGTTCGTTCTACGACCGATCGTCATGGAGGCTATCAGAAATGGCTCAGTGTGGCCCTGATCTTATATTTATTCTAAATGGCACGTTCAAAATAGTACCTTTGAGCAAAAGAAACGACATTTTCATGGATGAGCTATCTGTATTGTGCGGAAAGATGAAATGGAGTCGTAAAGTAAGGCATGTTTTATCTTTTTTCGGGTGATTGTAAAAAATTTTGCCTTCACCCCCAGTTTCAAAATCATTGTAAACTTTTTGAAATCATGGACAACAATGTTCATTAAGGTTGAGGACATGTAGAACCACTGGTTACCGAAAACTGTTTGAGCATACAGCATCTCTGTGTTAACCCTTGGCTTCTGCTCGGTAGTGGACGGGGCAACTTCCTTCTGCCCTTCATCTACTACCGCTTTCTGACGCTGCGCTACTCGTCGCGGCGCAATCCCTACTCCCGCGCCATCTTCGGCGAGATGCGCCACCTTCTGGACACGCAGGCCTCCAGCCCTCACTGTCCGGCCTTTCTCGGCAACGCCATCAGAAAGGCCACATCTCTGGTGGCGCGCCTCAGCCCGCCGATGGCGCCACCTAGTCAGTAGTTCCGAAAAAATCCGACGCTGTAGAACGGCGCTGGTGTCGCCGTGACAAATAACCTTGTTTTCTGGACAATAGAGGTTGTGGGTGTAACTCTTCTAAGGCAGCTCGATGGTTAAAGACAAGGAAGATGCCGATGTTTGAGGCCAGTTTTCAACGAACACGTTAATAGTGCGTATAGGCCCGAGTCCAGCGTGAAATGGAGCGATTTAAGTAGACATGAGTTCTCAGTGGTTCTTGCGTTGCTGTGGGAAGTGGGACCAGCTAGGAGAGGCTTTGTTATAGCCGCGGGAAGATCAGGCTGGATGTTAAATATTGAAGAGGTGCTGGTAGATCTCGGCCCCAACGCACTGGTCACAAATGTTGCCAAACTGTTAATTGTCACACCTCCCGACCGCGTATTGCTGCACACTGAGCCTCGGTCTCGCACTATAGCTTTTCAGCTGATGCCGGGTTCTCTTGCCGCGAAGCGTCGTAGTCGTTGCATGCTTTAAATGGGTAAATCGACGGCGTAGTGTTTTCTGCACTTTGGATGGTACAGTGTTTGCCATCAACTAGTCATTGCGCGTTAAGAACATTCCGACAGGATTGGGTGAAATCCGCATTTACTTAATTTGTTACGTGTGTCACTTTTGAAATGCGCATTGAAATAAATCCCCACCGAAACACAGGAAACTCATGGTGATTGAGCATGTTAGTTCGCGTTAAATGAACTTAACCCATTAGGTACCACGCATATTATTCGCTTTTAAATGTTTGTGAAACTGTTGTCACATCGTTTTATCAATGCGAGTATCAAGGTGTAAGAAACGCCCTGTGGCTGCGTTTTCCCGTTTTGGAGATATAGCTATGTCCCAAATGGTAGCGCTGGTCCTTTCAGGGTCGGCCGGCGAGTCGCCTATAGGCGCGCCTGCGCGCCGGCACCGCGCCGCGGCGGAGGGTTAGTGTTGTGATTGGCATTCAAATTCAAGCGCTTTAGTGGGCCTCGCAGCTCAAGTATATGGCAAGGCACCGGCACCGCCATAATTTTTTTCTAAATTGTATGCCACTGTCCCGAAAATACAAATTGGTATTAGATATCCGTGAATTCACCCCTGCCAGTGACGGCGCTTGCAGCAGATACACATGTTTGTTTGGCTATCTATGTACGGACACGTATCTGGTGATGAGGTGCGAAACACCTGGAAGGCGTGGATTACACTCGGCTATGGGACGTTTACGTCTTTATTCAGTGCCCTGTCATAACGTTCGGCAGTTGCCAAGGGCTCGATGCGGTCAAAATTTGTCATGACGCTCACCACTTTGTTGTCATTCCATTCAACTGCCAACACCTGTTCTGAATTGTCGAACCTGTAGCCGTAAGAGCCTCTCTTTTCTTTTTTGAAGCACTTTCGCTGGCTTCACCGGACATTTCTCCATGCGATTTTCTCGCACTGTTCCGGTGGCTCGGACACCACGTTTTTTCAGCTCTGATAACAATGCCCGCGATGTGATCAAGCTGTCAAAGAAGAGTTCGTGAGAGCTGGGGCTGTAGACCACGCTGACCATGTCCAGCACTACCCTTGTCCACAGCGACATATCCTGTAGGTGCGGACCCTGCTCCCTGCCACAGTATAGGTCGAACTTGTGACAGTACCCGTCTTCAGCGCAAGGCGCCCACAGTTTGAAGCCAAACCGTATAGGTTTATGCCGAATGAACTGCTTGAGGGAGTGTCATCCATAGTACCGAACAATCATCTCGTCCACTGCCAGCCTCTTCTGGTGGATGCCGAACTTCTTGAACGTTTCGTTCAGCTTATCTATGAGAGGCCTCACTTTGAAGCCTCTGTCTGTGCTTGTGCGCTGTCTGGAGTTGTCCTGTACGTGCAGGTACTGCTTGATTTGCAGGTATTTGCTGGTATCGCCCTGCGCACGATGTCTTGGCCGACATCTTCAGTATCCGACCAGTATAGCTTCTCACTAGGTAAAGTGACGTAGCCGGAGAGCACTAAGAAAACCGATGAAAGCCTTGAGTTCACTGTCCTCCAGTGTGAACAGCGGGCCATTTTTACTTCCAGTGCGTATCGCAAAGTCTCCTCTTTGATGTGCTGGAAGATTTCCGGCGTCAGCAACTCCTCCAGAATCTCGACCGGCGTGCATGGGGACAGAGAGTCGGTGATGCGCTGCCGGGTCTCATTGAGCACGTTCTCTGTGGCTTTACCCCAGCTGGAATACTCAGGCCAAACATGCAGCCATTTGGGACCGTTTTTCTCAACGCACCACCCCTTTGCTTGGTTTTGTTCTGACTTAGGTGGGTCAAAATCTCTAAATGATGTCTCCATTTGGTCTCTCTTTATTTGTACCTCTAGAGTACCAGAAACGTCCCGTGCGGCAGCCTTCCCCGTCTCCTCTTTATCTAAATCGTCCGGGTCACTGACGTCGTCATCAGGTGGCACATTTATCAAAGTCACCTCGTCATCGTCTTCGGCGTCTATATCAACGATTATTTCAAGAGCTTGCTTGGCCGTCAGACAACGTTTGACTGTATAAGACATCGTGTAACGAAATTGTCGCTTGATAAAGTGTCAAAAACATAGAATGTTTCTTGACTGAAACCCTCTCACGTACTGACGCTCCCTCCCTGCCCGCCGGCGGGCCTCGGATTTGACACCGGAAGACCAGCGGCTCCATTTGGTACCGCCAAAGTTTCACGGCACATAGCGCAGGTTCAATATATGTTTTTGTCATGTAACTTTGAGGATATATCCCTTAAACATATTTCAACACATCCCCGCGTGCCAAAATTTCGTGAAATAAAATGCACGGCTATCCCAATTAAATTTTGGCTGACATCACGGTTAAACAAATTCGCCAATTTTAGAATCTTCCAACTTGTATTTCCACATTTCCCCTGGTCTTCTGGCGTGTTATGTTACACAACTGATCTCTTCTCAAGACGAGAATGTCATTCACTCGGACAGTTGCCACCGACAAATGCATTAAATGTGGATTGGAACCAGATGTACCAAAAAGTACCGCTGGTACTTAACGGGTTAATTAGCTCGTGGCCGGGCCGTTTGGGCATTGCGACCGAAACGAGAAGTTTAAAATGGGGCGCTATAGTTTTAACGCGTATTGATGGGCTCTCAGCCACCTTCTCTTTGACGGGGGGGCTAAGGTCTCGAAAACCACGCTAGATAGCAAAAAAAAAAACGGCAAACGGCGTTAGATAGCCCATCCAAACTTGTTATTTATTTTAAACCATTGTCCGGTGTATTTTTAAACCATTGTCCCGTGTATTTCCAATGAAGAGGTCATGGCTCGCACCTGGCCTTAGGTCATCAATATAAAAAATACCGGAATATATTTTGGAGAGCTTGGTGGTTCATTATGTGATATGGGTTTCAATCGGATAGGCTCACCCTGTTCTGGCTTATGCTGTCTTTAACTTTTTATTGAGGTGAGGTCACTTGACCTGTACTGATGACCTGACCTGAGCTGATCCAACTAAAAAATGATCAGAGATAAGGGATGCCAAGTACAGCGGCGCTACGCGCCGCTGTTTTACTCTATCTCTGAAAAAACCCGAGGGGGCAGGTACCTGCCCCCGTCAACGCGCGCGCTAAATGTTGCCCTAGGTTTTACTGGCTTCATTACGTCAGCATCACAGACTGAAAAGGGGACTGGGTGTTCCTACGGCCTGCGCGGCTTCCAGAAGACCAGCCCTGAGAACTACTGCCCGTCAGGTGGTGGTGGTGGTCAGCTGAGGTTGGGGCGAAGTGGGTCACCCGTCAGGTGGTGCTGGTCAGCTGAGGATGGGGTGGAGCGGGCTGCCCGTCGGGTGGTGGTGGTCAGCTGCGGTTGGGATGGAGCGGGCCGCCCGTCAGGTGGTGGTCAGCTGAGGTTGGGGTGGAGCGGGCCGCCCGTCACTGCATGATTCTGGGACCAAGTCACGCCGAATACCTCCCCGCATTGCCCTGTTGAGGACCTCTGTTTCAGCTCTGCTCTTTCCGCCTACAGTGATGTGCCTGCTTTGATTGTGTCACGAGGTTGAATCAAATCCGGTCAGTTGGTGTGGTCCCTCGGACTTCACGTGATCAGGGCACTCAGGTGGCAAGGTCCTCTGCATCGCACCACCAAATGGAACGTGCCCTTATGAAGCACTCGGAAATCCGAATTTCTTTCATGTCAGGCTGCGGACCTGTTTACCAGCAGAAATATGCGGACAGAAACGATCAGCCTGAGGTCCGTCGAGGGATAATGACGTAATAAGGAGAGAAACGGCCAGCAAGTGGTTAATGGGGGGGGCAGGATAAGGACATTAACACGCGCATTGACGGGGGGCGGGTACCCGCCCCCTCGGGTTTTTCGGAGATAGCAGAAAAACGGCGGCGCGTAGCGCCGCCGTACTTGGTATACCTTTTCCTTATCATTTTTACAACTTCTGTAAAAATTTTAAGGTTAGGTTATCTCAGGTCAGGTCACCATTACAGGTCAAGTGACCCGACCTCAAAAAAAGTTTTAAGATAGCATAAGTCGGAGCAGGGTGAACTTATCCGATTGAAACTCATATCACATAATGGCCCCACCGAGTTCTCTAAAACATGTTCCGGTATTTTTGATATCGATGACCTAAGGTCAGGTACGAGGCATGACCTCTCCATTGGAAATACATAGGGAAAATGGTTTTTACGGAATAACTCAGTAACGGATGGTGATAGAGCATTTATTTTAGCTGCATTAGACTCGCCTGGGCTTTGCGGTTCTAATGATATGCATTTTATATAATTTGACCCTGACCTGACCTCAGGTCAGGTCAAATCCTTGATTTGACCTAGCAAGGTCAACTTATATATCATTCGATTCGGCTTGCTAAGAGGATTCATACAGTTCAAGTCGTTTTGCGCTATCTTTACTTGTTCAGATTTAATGGCCGAAAAACTGAATTTACATGTTATCCCTATGACTGGCATGTTTTGACCTCTCGTGACCTTAAATGTGACCTGACAAAAAAATGGTTCAAATGTTTTCGATGGAGAGGTGGATGGGCAGCCCAACGCCGTTTACCGTTTTTCGCTACCTACCGTGGTTCTCGAGATCTTAGGGGGGGGGGTACCCGCCCCCCCGTCAATGCGAAGGTGGCTCAGACACCCGTCAATGCGAAGGTGGCTCAGACACCCGTCAATGCGCGTGTTAACAGCCAAACAGAGGTTGGTCGACGATGAGGAGCTGGACAAGCCGGGACAGATTGCAAGTTGCACTGGAGCCTGAAATGGGTGCTGGTGGAGTCAAAACACGGCCTATTCAGCAGAAATGTCTCGTATCCGTCACCTCGTCTCGATATCCTTTCGCTCGCTCCCGTCCGATTGTTCGTTGACGTCACAGTTCCTATTGTTAGCCCCACCCCGATCATGGCCTGTGGTGCCGCGCCCTGATTGGCTGGCTGGCAAATCGATTGGCCCAATCAACGCCAGGAAGTAGCCAGCGCGCAATTTTCGCAGGATACACAGTCGCCGACAGCCAGATAGGAAGTAAGTAGGCTCGTAGGAACAAAAGCAAGTCTACCCGCAACGCAATTTTCCTATTTGCTCCGGTGTAGCACAGCCTGGTATATAAGTGTATGAGGGACAAGTCAATGCCGTTGAAAAATTAGAATATGATTTGATATATGATGTGATATGATATATGATTTGTTTTTCATTGATATCCCCTAATGTTACTTCTAACGTGGGCAATCCTACCTCAAGACGTTTCTAGAATTATGATTTTTTAGACAAAAGCCAGTGACTTAGTTTCTGGAACTCGCAGCCAGGCGCGTAGAATTGTATTCTCTCGGTTGTACGTGAGCACCCCTTCAAATTTGGTAAGAATTTTCCCCAAATGGCACGGCTCCTCGGATGCAAGCGTACCTGCCAGGTCTGCCAGATGCCGAAATTCGAGGCAGCCTCCTCTGGTGCTAACCTAAAGACGAACAGTTTGAAAGTGTAAGATAACAATTCCAGGCAGTGCTTGTTTGCGATCATTAACTGGAAGCAACACAGAGTCAACGTTATCGAAACGAAACATGAAACAAATTGCGGACAGACTCGCCTACGTTGTCGCCCGGCTCCGGCAGCCGGGCCCGCCACCGCTTTGATCGGCCGCCAGGGAGAAGTGCGCAGTCATCGCGTGTCGCCGGGCCGGCAGCCGAGAGACAGGCACTGGCAGAGAGCCAACGCCCCCGGGCGGCCAGGCCGGCAAAAAGCATCCAGATATACGTCACCAGTCCAGTAGCGGCGGAGGGTCCGGGTTTAAGGGGGGGCACCGTGAATTTCTTTCCAGTCAGCGCTATAGTGTTAGTGTTGGTATTTATAATTTAACACGCGCATTGACGGGGGTCTGAGCCACCTTCGCATTGACGGGGGCGGGACCCGCCCCCTAAGATCTCGAGAACCACGGTAGGTAGCGAAAAACGGTAAACGGCGTTGGGCTGCCCATCCACTTCTCCATCGAAAACATTTGAACCATTTTTTGTCAGGTCACATTTAAGGTCACGAGAGGTCAAAACATGCCCGTCATAGGGATAACATGTAAATTCAGTTTTTCGGCCATTACATCTGAACAAGTAAAAGATAGAGCAAAACGACTTGAACTATATGAATCCTCTTAGCAAGCCGAATCGAATGATATATAATTTGACCTTGCTAGGTCAAATCAAGGATTTGACCTGACCTGAGGTCAGGTCAGGGTCAAATTATATAAAATGCATATCATTAGAACCGCAAAGCCCAGGCGAGTCTAATGCAGCTAAAATAAATGCTCTATCACTATCCGTTACTGAGTTATTCCGTAAAAACCATTTTTCCCATGTATTTCCAATGGAGAGGTCATGCCTCGTACCTGACCTTAGGTCATCGATATAAAAAATACCGGAACATATTTTAGAGAACTCGGTGGGGCCATTATGTGATATGAGTTTCAATCGGATAAGTTCACCCTGCTCCGACTTATGCTATCTTAAACTTTTTTTGAGGTCGGGTCACTTGACCTGTACTGGTGACCTGACCTGAGATGACCTAACCTTAAAATTTTCACAGAAGTTGTAAAAATGATGAGGAAAAGGTATATCAAGTACGGCGGCGCTACGCGCCGCCGTTTTTCTACTATCTCCGAAAAACCCGAGGGGGGCGGGTACCGCCCCCCCCGTCAATGCGCGTGTTAAGAGGGGCGCAGTGTTCCGTTGCCCCCCTGGTTCCGCCATCTACGCACCAGTCCCTCCGTCAGCAGTCGTACACGCCAGGAGGGCATGGGGGAGGGATTCAATAGGCACTCCAGTACCTGCACGAGGATAAGCCACACTGCGGCAGGTGATGAAACCACGTGAGAGAACGAACGAGAGCGTAACACTATCACCGGTCTGATGAAATCGCTGCGAAGTTACACAAGACACGAAATCAATACAAAATAAACGCTGAATGCAGGCCTGCCTTCTCACAAACAGAAGCACCACCATCCGGTTCGCTTTTCTTACCCCACCCGTTGCACCACCTGGCCGCGCCCCTGGACCACAGCTCAAGGTCATGGCGGTATCGACCGTCCGCCCGGCGCCCAGGCTGATCATTCGTCCGAGGCGGGGGGTGCGGTCGTGGCTCCGCGCGACAATCGTTCTGTGACGGCGTTTCAAGGCAGGTGAGAGCCGGTTGGTGAAGTGAGAGAGCGGGCAGCGTCATTCACGCCGTGAGCAATGGCGACGTACGGGGTACAGCCGGGCGGGGGATGGGGTCCAGTGTCACCAGCAGGCGAGGCGGCTTGGTGCTGGCGCAGAGCTCCCTGGTCATCGCTGGACGGCCCCTTCGGTCGCAAGCTCGCGCGCATCGCGCTGGGAGCGGCTGCCGTCGTGGTGACCATCAAGCTCATCAACAAGTACAAGCGAAAGCAGAGGCGGCAGAAGTGGGCTGAGGCCGGCCAGGATGTGGTGGTGTTGCACACCTTCCAGCGGACCACCACCTGCCCCAACATGTCGTCGTTTGCGCTTAAGGTGGAGACGTTCTGCAGGATGGCCGGCATCGTGTACATCATCGACACAGAGGAGCCCATGGGGAACAAGGGCAAGAGCCCGTGGATCACT
The DNA here is from genome assembly GCA_034440635.1 of Lepas anatifera. Lineage (NCBI taxonomy): Eukaryota > Metazoa > Arthropoda > Thecostraca > Lepadidae > Lepas > Lepas anatifera. Next base: position 950,645 of record JAOTON010000183.1, on the reverse strand, counting down.
ATCAACGGAAAAGAGGTCGACGACTCGGAGTTAATCATCGACTATTTGGAGAAGCACTTCTCCAGTCCCATGCAGGAGGCCACCTCCAACCTCAGCTCCGAGCAGAAGGCGGTGGGACGCTGTACTCAGGTGATGCTGGACGAACACGCCATGGGCCTGATGTCCGTGAAGAGGTACATCTTCGACAAGTTCGAGTACATGATACAGATCGTTCCCGAGGACATGCGGTGCAAGGTTCAGATGTACAGGTGGCTGTTTTCTAGTAGCATGAAGAAGGCGTTCTACATCAGGGGCGTTGGAAGGTTCAGCGAACAGGAGGTCCTCTTCTTCCTCTATCGAGATCTGCAGGCCCTGGCTGATCTTCTGGGAAAGAAGCCGTACCTACTGGGCGCCCAGGCCACCACATACGATGCGGCCGTGTTCTCCGTGCTCACACAAGCTCTCTGCGCATGCGCACCAGAGGTGGAGGTGCATGTGCGCGAGAAGCACGATAACCTGGTGCAGTACTTTGATCGCATGAAGGGCAAGTACTGGGCTGATTGGAACGAGGTGCTGGCTAAGTAAAGACGGGAGTATGATATTTGAAATGTAGGATTAACCGCGCATAAAGCCTGTCCCACGTCGACTTCGACAGCCGGGAATGCTGGACCATTGTGCAATGTCATAAAACATCTGTGAAGAGAAAAATATGCCGTAGTTTGCACATTGTCTCCTGTGTTTGGGGCGACACCAGCTTGCTGAATTTATGGGTATGGCTTTTCTGGGTCAGCATTTTTGAGGTTAAAGGAAAGCTGGAAAATATAAATAAGAAAGAATGAAGCCAGCTGAATAAGTGAGACTGGCTTTGTAAAATACTTTCGAAGCTTGTGTGGGTGACGTAACGAAATGTTTGTCAATAAACAATTTGCAGACCTCTCAAACTTGTCCCTTCTATTAAAAATATCCATAGCCCAACAGGTATATTACGACTGGAATAAGTTCACGAGTCGAGAGTACACAAATCGCCGACTACCACCGTCCACAAAACTGGAAAGGCTCCTCTGCGAGCTAAAAACCTCAGTTCGGCACTTCAAAACAAGCAGGGGAGCCCTTGAAGACACTGCACGAGAGCAGAAACGCCCACACCAAACACTGACAACAACGCCAAACAGCGTGGTAACATCCCAACAATAGCATGACAAGATTACTGCGCAGAGCAGTACATACGCCAGCGTCAACCACTTATCGTAAGCACTCTCGGGACGATGGATTGATAGGCGATGGATAGAGTCGAGGGTAGAAAGGAACGACGCACATTACACAGACCCCAAGCTACTGGAATGCTGTATCTCCCGATAGTCTGTTTCTTGTCTTGAAGTCTGCCAAATGTGCACACTCTCTTCGTTTTTACAGGTCACTTCAGCTACCGTAAGCAAAATTTGACAGATAGTGGCTGCCAGAATATGACTCACGATAACACTCGTTACACAAACAAGCTGCGACATACAATGGGGCTGGTCCAGACTCCCTTCTGAAAACGCGAGAGGTTTTAGTGCCAATGTTTAGTAAAAAAAAATACCCACGACAAATGACGTAAAATAATGTTACAAATTCGATATAATTGTCTGGGCTCCGATTTTGCCAATAATGGTACATTTGTTACATTATTTTACGTCATTCATCTTGAGCATTTTTCGTAAAAAAACCTGCCGCCAAAACCTCTCGCGTTTTCAAAACAGGGCCCGTAACAGCCGCGCTGTGGCGTGGTGGAAAGGCGTGCTCAGAACAGCACTAGACGCCAACAACTAACAATTACATATGAAAAAATGCCGAGGTTACGGAGCGAGAGAAGGCACATTGTTTTAACTTATATCACAGCCACCATCACGGACATGGCATGTCGTGAACTTAGGTCAGGGGAGCCCAGTTTCTACATAGAAACACGCAGTACAAATGCGAAGCGGCATGAGGTAAAGGCGTTAGTTTTGCTGTAAGAACTGTTGGAAGGAGATTCTTCGTCTTCAAGACAATATTATAGAAAATTTGGGGTATTTAAATCATGTGCAGCCTTCTTCGTGGCCTGTTCTACTGTACAGTTTACCCACTTTTTATTATTTCCATTATGATCATGCTCTATAACGATAAGTTATTTCTACACTTTTAACAATAATCATTATAACATTTGGTTCCAGAAGCGCTTTCGACTTTAGTCCTTCAAATCATGGGAGTTCGCCACCTCATTACGTCTTAAAAGCAGCTACCACTGTCCCTGGGACGTTACGGTATTGTGACGTGCGGTCAGAAAGCAAGAGGGCTCTGAACCACCTCATATTCTTAAAGGGATGATTGTATTCCTTCGAGCAATGGGTACTTTTGTCCATGAAGAAGGATAAAAACGTCAGACCCCATAACACTTTTATAATAATTTCTAAAATACAAGAATGAGATCAGAAGCTTCAGAAAGTTGTACGGCACAAAAAAAAACAAACGCAGTCACAGTAAAAGTGCGTATGTATGGAGATAAGTGTTGTGTTCGGGCAGAGACGGGATGGCGGCGTCATATTCGATTTTAGTGACGGTGACAGCGCCATACCAAAGAACGTCAGAAGTACCGGGTAAAGACATCGCACGTGAAATAAATGTGCTCAGCTGAAATCCTGGTCTCTGTAACCTCCAGACCCAGCCCCCCTCCAACAGCAAGCGCAGATCACCGGATGTGACGTCACACGCCGTAGCATATAACATGGGAAAAAATATCCAATTTTTTTAGGAAAAAAACTAAAATCGAAGATCAAATGCTCATTTGTTGCATTTGGGATCAACTTGATTAAAGTGTATTCTCACAAATTCCTAAGCGGGCAGTGCCATTAGCGGCAGTTTGACACACGACCCAAAGGTGAAGGAATTCCTCCACGCCCGGGTGACGTCACCCGGGCGTGGAGGAATCCCTATTGAACGTACCTTTGAGTAAAGGTATCTTGCTCCATACCGATATTCTCATTATCGAAAAGGTCCTCGAAAGATGCTAATATGCTCTAAATTGATCACGCACATGATGACGTCAGATAACTGACGGAGGACGTGGTCACCACCATCAAAACGCGACAGGTTAGTGATCAGAAACAGTGTTCTTAATCCCTGTCCCAGCATGGAATGTAGTGTTGTTCTCTATTTCAACTAACGACTAACGCGTGGGGCGACACCATGCACCTGAAAGCGGAGGCTATCGCGTCTCCGCACACAATTCAGTCCGTCATGACCATAACACGGCCTTCTTCCGCACCGGGGCTTCTACAGGCTTGAAGGTCCTGCTAAAAGGGAGCGTTCCACTGCTGTTATCGGTTTTGAACTGAATCCACAGCTCGGCTCGAATTTCGAGGGAAACACTAGTATTTAACGCGGAATGTTTATGGTGGGCTGCATTCAGGAAAGGCTCAAAGCGAGTCTATGGTGTACCGATCAAGGTTATTATTTTGCAGACGACCGAAAATGCAGTTATTTTTATGACAACTCCGTAAGAAAATTGGCCTATTTTTGCACCGGTCGAGTAAAGCCGGAGAAATAAGTTGTCCAGATTTTTTTAAAACGATTTTGTACATTAAATTGCTTATTCGAATTTCGTAAACGTGGAGCACTCCCTTGACCTGCAGAACCTTGCGAGCACAACAATAAATAAGCAGCAAAGCTACACGAAAGCCGCAGCTATTATTTCTGAGAGCACATTTATCGACAGCTCCACGTGGTCATTTTCTTATCTTTAGCTACCATCACAGACAAGCATCAGGGGCTATCACCCTCCTTTCTATCACGTGCCCCTGGGATCCCAGGATCCCTCGCAGAGAAGACACTAGCGGGCAGCGCTCTCTGGACGTCTGACGCCGCAGCCACCCCGGCTGTCTGCAGAGCGCCACATCCCTGGGCCTTCGAACCCGCTGCTACCCCTGAGCGTTACGTTTGAGCGGGAGGGAGACGACCTGGAACGTCCCCCACGGTCTCCGAAGGCGACCGACCGGCAGGCTGTGCGGTCCGGTCGGGGTCAGAGTTCGGTATGGCCGCTCTCCAGCTCCTGGAACAGGCACGCACAGGTTTCAGAGCTCAGCGTACATACACGGCAGTACTGGTGTTTCGTCACCGTCTGTGGCGATCAGGCTCGTTGAGTCATACAGGGAACTCCGATACATTTTCAGAAATCTTAAACCGCACTCGGATGTCGACCACGACTTATTTATAGCAAAGATCCATCATAGGCGGATCCAGGATATCTGATCGAGGGTGGAGTCCGATCCGGATGTAACATCCGGGGGAGCGCCAAAACCTATCAGGTGGGTGCAGAATGCTATCACAAGGCGCCGATTCTCGCACCCTGGGGGAGGGTGGGAGGCGAAATTTCAGGAGGCGGCATCGAACTTTCGGGGGGGAGCGCCGTGACCATCATTTCAGGGGGTGCCGGGGGGGTCAACGGGGGAACTGCCCCAACTAGCCCCTCCTGAATCCGCCTATGGAATCCATATGGAATGGTTATACTGGTAATAGCAGGTAATCACCATCCGCTTCAGCAAGAGGGTAAACAACGCAGAGTTCCTACCCTCTATAGGTCGACTGGAGCTAACCCTATCAAACTGACACTATCCCCGAAGGAGTGGAATGCCTGGTAAGAATCATGACAGCCTCAAATCCACAACCACGGCAACTGAATAATCAGCTAAGGCAACTGCCTGCGACCATACGGAAACAAAAACATGACTTCTCAGATGCTAGGACCAAATTTTAGTTATTGGGCCACATCTCTTACTTATGTTCACTACACTGTTCTTCTTCTTACACTGTTCACTACATACTGGCCTAGCACCCTGTACCGTGGTCTTAGGCGCACCCGTGACCCGACGCGCCGATTGATCGGTGTTGTCTGAGCCGCACCCATGTCACGTGATAATGCGCCCGCTCTGATTGGCTGGTCAGCGACCCGCTGTGCCTGCGGCATTTGGTGGCCTGGTCGGCAGCTCTGCGCTGTGACCGGACAATACACTTGTATCTCGGCAGCAGCGCGTGTTGGACGTCTGAGCGTTGGAGTTGCGAACGATAACGAAACATGGCGCAGCCTGCAGCCGGTTAATTGTGGCGCCCACCACAATTATCCGTTATTAGTTAAGCATTTAAGCAAACATTATTAGTTAAGTGTTTAAGCAGTAGCTTTGAAGCGTTTAAGCATTAGTTTTGAAGCATTAACTTTATTTGGTCAGCAAGATTGATTGAAGAGCAAGAAGCAAGATTGAGAAGATGCCAGGATTTCAGCCGCCTCAAGAGTTCGACTTTACAGCACCGGAGCGGTGGCCGACGTGGCGAGGTCGATTTCAACGATACCGACTGGCATCGGGACTGCATAAAGATGACGGTGAGGTACAGGTGTCTGCATTGATCTACAGCATGGGTCCGCAGGCCGAGCATATTGTACCAACTTTAAATCTCACTTCAGATGAGAGTAAGGACTTTGACCTCGTTGTTCAGAAGCTCGATGATTATTTCATCCCCAAACGTAACTTCGTAGCGGAGCGTCATAATTTTGAGCTGCGATCTCAGAATACAAGTGAGAGTAACGAGTTACATCAGAGCCTTGTTTGCGCTTGCTGAGCATTGTAACTTCTCTGACAAAGAGGAACGCATCCGAGATAGACTGATCTCGGGCATGACTGATAAGGAGTTATCACGCAAGATTCAGCTCAAATCACTGGAAGAGGATGTAACCATGAATACTGTTATCGTCATGATGCGTAACGTGGAAATTGTGAGCTCAAATGACAGCTCTGGACCATCTATTAACAGGATCCACGCATCGAAGCAGAGGAGACAGCAGCCGAAGCCTCCGGGACAGAGCCAGCAGCATCCGCTTCAGCATCAGCGCCAACATCGCGTCCCACCACGTCAGCAACATCGGCATGGATCGGCAACCACATGCAGGTATTGTGGAAGGGAACGCCACCCAGAACCGGCAATGTGTCCTGCCCTTCGCAAAACTTGCAACAAGTGCCAAAAGCGAGATCACTTTGCGGCTGTTTGCCTTTCGAACCGTGTCAGTCACGTTGAAGATGAGCATGTTGTTGAGTCTGTAAAGTCAGATCTGTTCCTTGGTGAAATGAACAAAGATGAAAAGCCATGGAAGGTTTGTTTGGAACTAGACGATCAAGAAGTAGTTTTCAAGGTAGACTCTGGTGCTGACGTAAGCATTTTGTCTCTAACCAACTACAAGAAGCTGAAACTGCCGAAGCTTCAGAAAACTTCGAACACTTTAACCAGTGTCGGGAGTACTCTGAAAGTGGCTGGTAAAATCCAAGTAGCGCTGAAGTTCAGGGATAAAGCTCAAAATGAAGTGTTCTACATTGTCGACACATCTGAAAACTTGCTCTCAGGTCAGCAAGCTCTCGTCTGGGCATTTTGCAGTTTACCGGCGAGATCAGCGAGGATGTCTTCGGAGAAGCTGGCCTGATGAAGACTGCTCCTATCAGCATCAGTTTCCGTGAAGATGCAGTCCCCAGTGCTGTCGCGACTGCTAGACACATCCCCATCCCTCTGCTGAAGCCGGTGCAGGAGGAGTTGGAGAGAATGGAGGAGCTCGGCATCATCACATCAGTGACGGAGCCAACCGACTGGTGTGCTCCGATGGTACCAGTACGCAAACCAGGGGCAACATCAGGATCACCGTCGACTACAAGAAGCTGAACCAGGTCGTGAAGAGAGAAATTTTCCCGATCCCGACTCTAGAGCAGTTGACGTCAAGGATGTGTGGAGCGACGCTGTTCACCAAGCTCGACGCGTCGTCTGGGTTCTTTCAGATGCCCCTGGATCAGAAGAGCTCTGAGATGACTACGTTCATCACGCCCTTCGGCAGGAAGCGGTTCCTGAGACTTCCGATGGGAATCAGCCTGGCTCTGAATGCTTCCAAAGGAAGATGGAAGAGATGCTGGAAGGACTGCCCGGCGTCGTGACGTATATGGATGACGTCTGCTACGGCGATACGACCACCCACGACGCTCGCTTAGATGCCGTCATCAAGAGGATTGAAGAGTCAGGCCTCAAACTAAACAAGAAAAAGTGTCACATCAAGAAGGAGGAAATAAAGTTTCTCGGCATGGTCATCAGCAAGCACGGTATCCAAGTCGATGAAGACAAGGTTGAAGCCATCAAGAAGCTGGACGCACCACAAAGTGTGGAGGAGCTAAGGTCCTTGTTGGGCATGATCAACCACCTCTGCAGGTTCATTCCACAAGTGCAAGCAAGACTGAAGCCTCTCAACGACCTTCTAAAGAAGAACACCGTCTGGAACTGGACATCACAGCAACAAGAAGCACTGGAAGAGGTGAAGAGGTTGCTAACATCAGCTCCTGTGCTAGCCTTCTACGACCCAGCAAAGGAAACCGTGGTCAGCGCGGATGCCAGCAGTTTTGGACTCGGGGATGCGTTCGGCAGCGACATGGAAGCGTCTTGAAGCCGGTAGCCTTCGCAGCAGAACACTTACCGACACCGAGACGAGATGGGCCCAGATCGAAAAGGAGCTTCTTTCGGCAACCTGGACGTGCGAGAAGATGCACATGTTCCTGTCTGGCCTACCCTCCTTCGAGCTTCAGCTGGACCACAAGCCTCTGATCCCGCTGATCAACTCCAAGAACCTGGTTGACGCACCAATCAGATGTCAGCGCATGCTGATGCGACTTCTGAGATACAACACCACAGCAGTCTACGTTCCTGGAAAGCAGCACCTCGTGCCAGATTTTCTCTCCAGACACCCAATGAAGAAGCAGGACGAGATCAGCGCCGTTCTCCAGCAGGATGTGCACAGCTTCTGTGCTGGCGCCTTCAGCGACCTGCCAGCAACACCACACCGGATAGTCGACATCAGCGTGTCACAACAAGAGGACCATCTACTACAGCAAGTGGTTCAGCAAACCCTCACTGGATGGAAGGAAGGCATGAAGCACTCCAACCTACAGGACTACTTTCAAGCAAGGAGTCAGCTCAGCGTGCTGTACCTGACCAGTGGAACACTGCTCATGTACGGCAGGCGCATCGTGATTCCACAGATAGGCAGGAGATGCTGAAAAGACTTCACGACGATGGACATTTCGGCTGAACAAATGTCGGCAAAGAGCAGCTGATTCCGTCTGGTGGCCTCAGCTCGGCAGTGAGCTGAAGCAGCACGTCGAAGGATGTTCCTTCTGCCAGGTCTACGCACCGAAGCAGCACGCAGAGCCCCTCATCGCGACACCAACGCCATCTAGACCGTGGTCTCATGTCGCAGCAGACATCTGCCACTTCAACAACGTCAACTGGTTGGTAACGGTGGATATATTCAGCAGATATCTAGACGTCCAGCGTCTGCCAAGCCTCAGTAGTGGAGCAGTCGTTGATCGTCTGAAGCGCCTGTTCTCGCGGCACGGCATTCCTGACCTGCTCACAACTGATGGTGGAACGCAGTTCACCTCCAGCAAGTTCAGCGAGTTCAGCTCAGCCTACAATTTCACGCATCGTGTAACGGATCCACACACCCCTCATCGAATGGAGCTGCTGAGAGGGCGGTTCGCACTGCAAAATGGATCCTCCGTCAAAAAGATCCACATCTGGCGCTACTCAACTACCGCTCGACTCCCGTGGAAGCAACAGGCTCTTCACCAGCGCGTCTCCTGATGGGCCGAGATCTGCAAGCCAGGCTTCCTATGGTCGCGTTGGAAGGTGATGGAAAGAGAAGGTGGCTGGCAGCACGCCAAGGCTCAGGATCAGCGGAAGAAGAAGCGGATGCAAGACAGCTTCAATCAGCGGAACGGCACGCGCAATTGCCAGGACTCCGCAGCGGCGACCAAGTTCGCATCAAGACGGCAACGACACCCAGTGGTCTGAACCAGCCACTGTTATCCGAAAGATCTCCAGGAGAAGCTTCCTGTGGATCTTAACGGAAAATCATATCGTCGAAATCGACGACATCTAATGCTAGTGTCTCAGTTTCAGGGACAACCAGCCCGTGTTCCCGAGCCGCAGGCGCCCTGCCCCTGCTGTTCGCACCTTTACCAGAGTGGGAGGTAGCGCTACTCCGCCTGCAGCAGACGTCGGTGGCAACCGTGACGAGGCCACCAGAGTCGTGACACCGTCGACTCAGTCAGCGCCAGTGGCGCCACCAGCGGCAAGTCACCGCACCGCCCGGTCAAACCGCCGGACCCGACCACCGTGAAAACGCCTGCGACTGAAGAAGAACCGCCCGAGCTAGTGCTTAGCCCGCGTGTTACCAGAAGCGGACGCCGCTTCTAACTTGTTTTGTTTGCTCTCTCTTCGAGAAGATATTAACGTAGTTTGTTTCGGAGGGAGATGTACCGTGGTCTTAGGCGCACCCGTGACCCGACGCGCCGATTGATCGGTGTTGTCTGAGCCGCACCCATGTCACGTGATAATGCGCCCGCTCTGATTGGCTGGTCAGCGACCCGCCGTGCCTGCGGCATTTGGTGGCCTGGTCGGCAGCTCTGCGCTGTGACCGGACAATACACTTGTATCTCGGCAGCAGCGCGTGTTGGACGTCTGAGCGTTGGAGTTGCGAACGATAACGAAACACACCCCAACAGAAGAAAGAGATCTTTATGATGCCGATGATAAAAACGCGACTGCAGCCATCCAGGAAACGTTCGCCCGATCACTATCTTGGGTGTGGTTGGTAAATAGTGTGAGAAAGAAGCATGTCTCCAACTATCATACTATCCCGAGAACAAGAGAACCGTGTGAGAAAACCAGCTCAGTTTCCGTGCGGGAATTTCAACTGCTAGATATACTGACGAAAAACAACATTCGGAATTAGAACAAGAAGTGAGGTTTTGTTTTGCCAGAAGTCTGTTTTTACTAGCGCCATTAAAAAACAGACATCTTCTAACACGTTTTAATCTTTCTTCAACTTAATTGCACCATGGACCCCTTCCGAAATAAGAAAGGGAAACAAGACGTATGCGAATTATTGTCGATTCATCCTCAAATACAGCTAAAGCAGAACCAATAGACGAAACGATGCAATAATTTTCATATCGAAGAACTCTGACGTCTGAGGCAGAAGGCGGTACCCACAGCCGTCCTCACAGCTGACCCGCGCTGCAGAGACCGGTTCTAGCCTTCTGCATAACTCAAGGTCACGGCACAGGGGTACGATGCGACTCTCCACGCCCCAGGGTGAGGTTATCTGTCGGAGATGATTACTGCCTGAGAGGGCAGTCGGGCACAAACGCGAGGCTACGGGGTCCCTCTCCACACCCCGGGGCTGGGCGATCTGACGGAGGTTATTGCTGCGCCAGAGTCTGAGTCGGACACAAGCACAGGTGTACAGAAACTCCGCAAACGCGCATCTGTAGGGCAGTCTGTCGTACGACAATAGATTTTAATAGTACCCGAATTATTCGCCTATCGGGCGACAACCTATATCGTGCAATTGGACAGTAGCTAGGCAAACTAACGAGACTTCAAACGTTGCAAAGGTGGCTAATACGGAGAGAACGCGCATCCAGACAGTGATTATCGGATGAAATAATTACACCCTCAACTGCGTCTCCCGGCTCCAGCCGTCCAAGCTGTGAATCCCCTGGACATCACGTGACCAGTTTGGAGGTGGGCGTTACCACCATCAGCCGCTGTGATGCCCACCCCACAGACAAGTGCGTGCCGCCGCCGTCCCGCCGCCATCGAGCGGCCACACATCGACCATTTCGCGCTATTAATAATACGGCGCAGCTATGTTTCCGAGTAGCGCCACAGCGTACCAGTCATAACTTAACTTTTGTAACCACGAATACCGTGCCACGTACTTCCGTACCATCCTACCGTACCACGATACTTCCGGCTTTACTAACTGTGACGACCTTATGACATCGTCTCCCTTAAATGAACGAAAAAATAAAATGAGCTGCCCAAACAATTGACCCTATCAGTGTGGCCATCGGTTTGCGTTTTCGTTCTTCCACTTTTGCACCCATCGAAGCTTAACTGTTTTCTCAGATATGGCATCAGATAAGGAAGCTTCTGCATCCCCCTCCTCCTCCCACCCAGCCATCAACCGAAGTGAATACCTGTCGCAGGTGCGCATTTCCCCCATCTTTTCAAAGCGACGTTTCAGGGAAAACCCGACTTTCCGCAGCCATCAGCCCGGCAAATTTCCGAAAGTTTTGTACTTCCGACCGTTACTGACACGGTGGCAACACACCATGGAAGTCAAGCCATCAGCACCGATACTTTGAGCTCGCCTGTTCTTCACAGTTTCGTAAGTCGAGATCGAGCCGTGAGTCTAAACAGAGCGGTAGATAATGTTTGCTGCCTCTTCTCTCCCTGTAGCCTATGCCTGGCTCTAACACAGCGCGCGTCAGAGAAGCGGCAGCTCGTCCGTCATCGGGAACTCCAAGCTGAAGCCAACGTCCATCGCATTCAATCCAGCTTATCCTTTACGCTGTACATCGTGTGCACCGTAAAGGACAAAGATGGTGGAAGCGTGCGTTGCTGATATTAATAGTCTAAGACAGATCAGTAAAATCCGAGGCTGTTTCCCGCATCGGATTATCAACAGCCACCGGAGCACACTCTTGCCCAGTGTCGCCACCTGCCGGACAGCTGAGTTCGAGCGCCTACCACCGGGCAGTGACTGGTACACCCGTCAGCAGGGGTATTGGGGAGAATAGGACGCAGCTCCCCCGGCGCAGTGCGGTCAGAACACGTATTGTGAGAGCGGATTGTCTTACTTTGAGTGCAGACCGGCCCTGATGATACCCAAGAGAACCACAGATAACGGCCAGAGACCTACTGGGGCTGAGCTGCTGCTCCGAGAGGACGACGAGCTGGCTGGATTCCGAGGCCAATATGGACATTATTGTCTAAAGATGAAATACAAAGAACACAGTCTGATAAAAACAACACATTTCACGTCAGGAACACATGGATTATTCGTTTTAACGGGATGGTAGTATGATAATTAAACACCAATCATGACCCCTCTCCCTTCCATGAGACACGAATAGACTCATGTCAGACCATAAACATAACCGGCGAGTATTTCAACGCACAAAAAATCACCCCCCCTCTCGCCAGCAGCTAAACCACCCCGGAGCAGTTCACCCTCCTTACCGGTACCAGCCCGCCATCCTTACCCGTACCAGCCCGCCATCCTTACCGGTACCAGCTCCTCATCCTTACTGGTACCAGCTCCCCGTCCTTACCGGTACCAGCTCCCCGTCCTTACCGGTACCAGCTCGCCATCCTTACCGGTACCAGCTCCCCATCATTACCGGTACCAGCCCGCCATCATTACCGGTACCAGCCCGCCATCCTTACCGGTACCAGCTCCCCATCCTTACCGGTACCAGCCCGCCGTTCTTACCGGTACCAGCCCGCCGTCCTTACCGGTACCAGCCCCCCGTCCTTACCGGTACCAGCTCCCCATCCTTACCGGTATCAGCTCCCCGTCCTTACCGGTACTAGCTCCCCGAGTCGGAGGTACTCGGCGACGAACACCCGCAGCACCCGGCCGAGGTTGATGACGGTGGGCAGGTCGATGACGGAGGCGTCATCCGCGTCATCGTGCCACACCGACGGGAACGGCACCGGGATCACGTGCAGGACCTTCACACCTGGCGGCAGGGAGTACGTACTGACGCCGCTGAACAGGATCACGTGCAGGATCTTCACACCTGGCGGCAGGGAGTACGAGGTACTGACGCCGCTGAACAGGATCACGTGCAGGATCTTCACACCTGGCGGCAGGGAGTACACTGACACCACCGCCGAACGGCGGCCAGTGGTGCAGCGGCAAAGAGAGAGCAGTGGAGGAATCACACCTGTTGACACGGAGTCTTTTCACAGAAGAGCTGGACACCACGATACATGCGGGTTAGGCTTATATAGACTGTACAGGTCACTCTGGTCACAGCCATCCCTTCCAATTTTGCACTCCAAATTTGGATAGCATTACTGACAAGCAGTCTGATCCGGATGTCGCTGAAGGGAAAATAATTCCGCGTAGCTCATCCGACACCTTCAAAATAGCATCCCTTCGGCACGTGGCCGCTACCCAAAGTAAGCCATCCAGTTTCGACACTACATGGCAGGGAGGTGCAGGGGAAGCATCCCCCGTTCCACGAGTGTCCTGATCTTCTGAGGGCGCAAAAAACTTAGGTTTGGTTCCTGAAGTCCCCTGAACTGGATGAGTTTTCGACAACGCACCACTGCCTCACACATCACCACCAACAATCACCACCGCACATGCCGCAAACAACAAGGACGCGAGTAGCTGAGACATGCACCATCTCCAGCAGCCTCACCCCTCTCCAGGAAGGGCACGTGGTCGTCGCCGATCTGCGGCGGCCCGCGCCACCCCCAGGACTTCACCGTCCTGAAGACGGCCGGCCGGTCCTCCAGCCAGCCCTTCCTGCGCAGGCGCGCCTCCACTCCGGCCAGCTGGCGGAACTCGGCCTCCGTGCTGGACATGTAGTTGGAGATGACCGGGTCCCGGGCGCCTAGCAGGTCCAGCAACACGAACATGTCCTGTCCCGGCAAAGGGCTTCACGTCGGTACATCTAGCACGGATGGATGTTGGCCTAAATCGAGACCAATGGCTACGGAGCCTATGACACTATACGGTTCAATAACATTTGCACGGCGTGAGCCCACGTAAACACAGAGCAAGTTCTTCAGAGAACAATGAACTATATGGATGGATGGCCCAAAACAAATACAATGGGCCTACGATAAGAATTGCAAGTCTTTGATTCTGAGGACTTGATTTCTTTTCCACCACGTTCGTACATCACAGTGCACATTGCATTAGACGAGTAGACGTCCGTTGTTTGGTCTGTTATAAAATTGTATCAAAATTTTATAGCAAACCAATGTTATTGGGGGCCGGGTGGCCTAGTGCCTTCGTTGCCAGTCTTCAGATCGGATAGCATGGATTGACGTGGGTTCAATGCCCACGGCGGGAAACCGCCTTCCGTGTCCGATCCTGACCCGGTGGAGAGGATCCTTAAGCACCCACACCAAAATTTCCTATAATTGGGCAAGTGTGCCTGTTGGGAGTGGCCCTTATAAAAAATTACGAACTGAACACAACGTTCATAAACATCTCTCCACCGAATATCAGCGAAAGGACTGGGGGCAGGGAAAACAAGAGTAAATTGAAAGCAATTTACATCAAAATCCTGCAGCGAGGGCCAGAAAAGAAACCACCCCCTCCTACTAGCCGTTGTTAACAATAAATTAGTTCCACTAAAATTGTACTTTACAGAGGCAGTTCGCCTCGGTCTGTACTAAGCATGGTCTTGCTGGCTCTGCGGGCCGCGCTACCTGCGTCCGACAGAATTAGCGGACGCACGCTGAGTACCCAGGTCATCTCACCATTTAACTCCCCCCCAAAAAAAACTCATCACTCATTTACAGGATATTTCCCAGCCATATCACCTACTGATATTTATACGACATACCGGACACAAAGAGCATGCAATGTCATTTACGTACTCACGGTAGTTATATAAGGTTTTTGTATCACCCGTCTGTTTTTGTATCACCACAGTTCGACTGATATTAATTCCAGATGGTTTGATTATTAACACGACTCCAGCGATGGCAGTTTTCGTCGCCGTTCCGGCTGGCCGGCTGCTGACGTGTGTCGCGCGGAGCTCACCATCCTGTCCAGCTGGGTGACGGTGGCGCCGCCCTCGGTGGAGTAGGGCGTGCGCTGCAGCTTCTCCGCCAGGTGGCGCGCGCCGTAGATGGAGTCGCTGTCACTCCACTGCACGAAGGCCTCCTCGCCGTCCAGAAACATCAGCTGCAGGCTCAGCGGCGAGCGACCCTGGCCAGCCAACGGCAGACGGCTTCAGGCGCCTGAGGAAGAACGTGTGGGAGGAAAAACAACTCTCGGCCTGACTGCTATCATTAAATTGAGATATACTATTATGCGTGCAGATTCTTTTACATTTTTGGTGTATTTATCAAACATTCCGATTTTAATCAGAACTTTAATTATCTACAAAGGTGTGCGGGCAGGCATACAGACATATCAATCCCCATGCTCTTTATGCTTGGACAAAATTATATTTCCTTACAAAGTCATCCAGAAACGATGCACAATTCCGGAAAGCTACTCTCTTCTAACTCCCTTGCCTATGACTCTACTCAGCAATACCAAAATCCCGCGTCAGCACCTTGGCCGGGTCCAGGAAGCGCTCAGTGAGCAGCACAGCCAGGTGCAGCATCATGGCGCAGGGCACCGCCGAGTCGGTGGCGGCCACGAAGGCGTCCCTGCCGTGGATGGAGTCGTAGTGGCAGGCCAGCACCAGCCGCCGCGGGCAGCCCGGGTCGTGCGTGGCCACCACGTTCGTGAAGACTCGCACTCCCAGCGGGGTCTCCATTTCGAACTGGTCCTCGCCGTCTACCTCCCACCCCAGCGCGCTCATTGTAGCGACTATGTGCTGGCGGCCGGGGGGGAAACACGAGATGTGAGGTGATGCAGATGCACGAGAAGAGACAGCTTATCCATCTAGTTATTTCTACAAGCAATAGGCTTATACTTTGTCAATTGTATTTGTTACAGCATTTCTTTGTTCTGCCAAAAGGAACAAGAAACTTCAGTCAATAGTTAAAAAAGTCAATATTCCAGCCAGGTCAATATTCCATTACAAATGCAACACAGGACGTCACCCCTTGTCCTAGGCGCCGCAAGCAGGAGACGCGTACCTCGCTGGCGAACACTAGGCATGCCCTTCCCCCTTCATTTCGGCACTAGACTGACTACTTTCCCATTTCCTCCCGGTGATCAAAACGAAGTTACGCAAATTTTATCAGCTGATTTCCAGTGACTTCAAAACATGTTTTAAGATTTGTCTTCGCATCATACCCTCTGCCGTGGTCACTGGGTCAGAACCCAACATAACCCCACCCCCAGTAAAAATATGTGGCGACACCCCTGCCCATTGTCAACTCCCACATGAATAACATTCGGCTCTATTGCAATGAAATTTTCCAACAGATTACCTGTCTGACCGCCTCGTGTCCAGGAGAGCCGACGTATCGCGGCACCAGCATCGGCTGCAGCAGCCTCTCCAGCAAGTCGGCATCGGGGTCACTGCTCTGGTCCAGCAGAGCCATCGTCTCCAGCGCCGAGGTCAGACGCAGGGGCCGGTGACTCCTCTGCAGAGAGTGAGTGAGTGAGAGAGAGAGAGAGAGAGAGAGAGAGAGAGAGAGAGAGAGAGAGAGAGAGAGAGAGAGAGAGAGAGAGAGAAAGAGAGAAAGAGAGAAAGAGAGAGAGAGAGAGAGAGAGAGAGAGAGAGAGAGAGAGAGAGAGAGAGAGAGAGAGAGAGAGAATGTTACGTCACGCAGAGCATCCGAGCTGTAAATCAGACACAACAGCAAACAACTACACTGAAATCAGCCGCCCAAAGGACAACCGTCTGCTCCCATCGGACGCACCACTTGTTGGGACGCAAATGTGGCTCTGCTGGTGTCAGTTTCCGGGGCCCCCGTCCCGTCGCTCCTGTCATTGTGTTATCCTCTTCATATGTTTATTGTCCTCCGCTTTTTCTTTGTCTTAGCCCATGCATGCATCCCCTTCCCAAATTTGGGACATGCTCCCAAGTTTGGCAATTTGGCGCTTGTGCTTATCTGGTAGGAGAATTAGGGGAAACATCCGTATATATTGCTGGCATTTGTGCTTGAACCATGCAGAGCCCAAACAACTTCACTGACTGGGATGAGCAATCCTGTTCGCCAACAATTAGTTTCTACTGGATACAAAGTTGGCCATGTTTGGGCACAAGGGAGGCGTTCAGTTAGAGTGGACATGTTGCTTACGAACATGGTTTTACATGGAACATTGAGCTAGCTCATTTCATTTCGTGGAAGTTGGTATGAAATTAATATTCACGGTTATTATTCCTGTTTGGATAGACATGTCCTTTCCGTCACATAACACTCATCCAATATACTTCATGCATCATCAATTCCATTCATTTCCATCGCCAATTTACAGACCAAACCACGTGAGAGAAATCCACATAATAAGCTATCGCAAACATACTTAACGCGGCAAACGGTGCTTAAGTAGGGAACTGTCTCCGACAGGTTCACACCGGCATAATGGGCGATAAATAAAGTTGTCAGGTTGGTGTACCCTACAACCCAAATAAATGGCCAGAGCCAGCAGAGGAGAGGCACAGGCAGGGTAATTCGGGCCGACCACGCCACGCTGAATCTTACACATGAACATGAAGTTACCATGTGTGAACTGAACACATGAAGTGTTCATGTGAGATGAACAAGAAGAGCGTTCATGCGTAAGACACCTTCACGCACAAAATGTGGTTGTCTATGGCGTAAAATTACATATCGAAAGGTAAGCAAGGTGAAAGCATTCCAGCAAGGAACGTTTGCATTGTACCATATTCCTTTTTATCATGCATAAGCTCGACTACATCCTTGTAAACACTGGCTGTCTCGTCCACACCACGCCCAAATGCACAAGCACAATAGCACGGTCACACAGAAGACTCAATGGTGAAACCCCCAGCACTACGGCTGCTCCTGACTGGGCCAATCATTAGACATGGATGCATGTTGTTGGTTCAAAATAACACAAAATTTCCCGGTGGTGTTAAGATGGTTTACTGTAGTTTTCAGACGGAAAAGGGTTCTAGCGCTGAAATTTTAGTTTTTTTCGGAAGCATTTGTATTTTGTGGGGTTAAAGACATGCATTCAGGAAAAGCATCATCTGTGAAGCTAGTTGCAGTCATCTTGCAGTCATAAGTCACCTGGCAATAATCTTGCTGGTCGCAGTCATACGTCATCCGGACAGGATGTTTCTCTGAATTTTGGAAAAATCTCCCCTTTTTAATTTCAGCCGTGACTAACATCAAGGAACTTACCAGCTTAAAAGTGCGATAGCAAAGCCTATCTTCGGGTCACAAAAACATTTGGCCCAGAAATTACAAATGTACTCACTGCATAATTACTTACCTGTTCAGCGGTCCAGTCAGCCACTGACGATACAGGTGATGTGAAAAACAGCACCAGTGCAGGCCACCAGACAGGGCACGCCCTCCTGGACATTGTGACACTCGCGCTGCTGTGACTGCGGTGGTGTATTCTGATAACATTAGCAGCGCTGCAAAACGAGAGCTATCAATGTAACGACGAACTTGGGGGGCTTGGCACGACCAAAATATCCACAGGCACCACCTGGCCATCGGCCGCGGTGTGGGCCGTCGTGGGGACGGTGCCTTCATCGGGAATTGATCATCGGAAATTTGCTGTCACCTCATACGAGCTTGGTATCAAAGTTAAGCTTCAGTGTCCTTACTTCAGTGTGCTTCTCACATCTAGCCTGGTATTTTAGATCCTACAGGGATTCTAAGGGATATTGGGGGTTCTTGCCACTGTACTGAGGAAAGTGGCGCAGGCGGCTCACACACCAGAGTATGTTAATGCTTGTTCCCTAACACCCTCAACATCCTGTTTTGTGATGCATTTTCAGGGGAATATTAACACAACTTACTTCTCGGTCTGTCAGAAATTTTGCACAGGATATGTATTTTTGCGCTCATTGATGTACAATTGAAAATTTTGTAGTATATAAGGCACTGTAGTAACTACACTGAAGCTCCAGAGGACTTAAATCCAAACACATTTATTCAATTCAGATTAGCAGATACAAAGGATGAGCAGTAAAAAACGAGAATGACTTTTAAAAAGACATGTATCCACCAGACGGGCGAGATGCCGGTCACTCCGCTCCCTGGGCGTGCACCCCTCCCCATTCCTGACGCGATCGCTGTTTTTTCAGATCTGAGTGAACGGCGGCGACCGAGTGAAATCCTGTAGTGCGATTAGTAAGTGGCGACCTGGGGCACCGACCCCCATCTGGCGGCTGGCAAACGCCTGGCGGCTGCAACGGCTGGCTCCGCGCTGGCAAACGCCCAGCCGCCAGGAGGCGCCGGCGACCCAAGGCGTGTTCAGTGTGGGTGAAGCTACTGCAAGACAACTGTTGCAACAATAGCAAGTACAGTTTCAGGATTCTGAAGAAAAGGAAAAACTAGCTCAAAACACTAGGGTAGTAATTGTATTGATTAGGCCAAGTGTACCAAGTTTGCAGCAATCAGACAAATTTTTGGTACTAGGTTTTCCACACCAATGGATAAACTTTGTAAGGTATGTTCATGAATATCTTATTCATGGTATATTGGTAGCCAGAATTGAAACAACACCTGCTTTAGTTTTATAGTTGGTTACAGCCAGCCTTTGATAGAAAATACATTTCATGAATGACAGCCTTTCACAATAGTCTTTTCCCTTCAAAACTATATTGTGATAAGGGGTGGGAAGAATTTCAGCAGACAAAGGAATGTGACAGATCAGAGATAGCAGCTCATATTGTAGGTAGGGTTAGGATTTTTTTCTCTCAGGTTTAGTCAAGATTGGTAAAATTTTTAGTTGGTAGGTGGTGTAAATTAGTGCAATAAATATTTATGCTGGATGGCTCTCATCTGTTCTATTGCCATACTTTGCGGACTGGGAGCAAGAACACACAGGTAACAAGAATTTCAGAAGCTGATACTTGAATTGTACCTCAAATCCTGATGAAAAATTGAGAAAATGCACTGCTATTACTTCTTTGAAAACAGCTCTGTAACAGAACCATGATGAAACAATAAAATATACACAAATATTGGCTTGATGACAGTGTTAATGCAGAATGAAACATCACCATAGGAGAGCATCCCCTTTGCCAAGTTTAGACACTTTGGACATCCATTATCTGTATAAGGCCAGAGTATGAAGAGAGGCTAACTAAACATATTCCTCTCCTCATTCTGAGCTTCTGCCAGCACTCCTGTCCCCTCAGCTGCATGAACATGGTGTGAGAGTGTCAATGGGAGTGTGGGAACAGGCAAGCAAAGGCAGGGTGTGCAAGGTAGTCATTGGGACCTCACACCTACATGGTGGCCTCATCTACTGGAGCCAAAAGTAAATCTTGGTTGTCTTTTGCTTATGAAGATTCCGATGAAAATGAGGGGTTGTCCAAATATATGACCAACAAATTTGCTCAACTCTGCATCCAGAATCAGAATTTGCCAGTGTGCAAAGTATGGCACTTTCAACAAGATCTCATCGGGGCCAGTGCCCTTGGAGACAGGAGTGAGTGATGCCAATTCTATTAACCTGGTGCAAATTTGTGAGACTGGTGCGAGGAAGGTGACGCTAATACTAAACAAATAGCATTGCATTGTATGGGTAGGAATGGGTGCATTTTTCTCCCTGGTATGTGGAAGATTGGTGTAAATTCCTGGAGGCTGGTGGTGCGAGAATTTTAAATGGCTGGTGTGACTTGTCTGGCCTGCTGCCATACTTTGCAGACTGGGTCAATGAGGCGAATTTACTCAATTTGAATTCTGTGTCCAGAATCAGAATTCAAAGACACAGTGTAGAATTTCAGAAGGTATTCAAAATTTCCTTCAAAAAATAATGCAGAAAAATATATCACTTGGTAAGCATCACAAATTTAAAATCCGCATAATAAATTCAAGCACAAAACATGCATGGCAATAATACACCAGTCTGCAAAGTATGGCAGCAGGCCAGACGAGTTGCACCAGCCATCCAAAATTATCGCACCACCAGCCTTACAAAATTCGCACCAATCTGCCATATACCAGGGAGAAAAACGCACACATTCCTACCCACACGATGCAATACTACCTCTCTTATTAGTTAAGGACTTTTATAAGGCCCCCTCCTGTGTCTTCATAACTATTCAGTCATTATTTTTTTTGGTTTTCAGTGTCAACTTCCTCGCACCAGTCTTGCAAATTCGCACCAGTTTGATAAAATTCGCACCACTCGCTCCTGTCTCCAAGGGCACTCGCACCAACGAGATCTCATGGAAAATGCCATACTTTGCACACTGGATAATACAATCCTTCACTTGCGCTACTACCCTCATAATTTGTTTACTTTTTGGGACATGTTTTCAGTGATATGTATAAAATGCCGCACAAGCGCTGTAATTGTCAAAAAAGATATCCTCCTATTGCCAGTTTCACGATTTTGGGAACACAGCCAAGAATTTGTGTTGTAAGTCTTCTCCAGAAAACCTTTAGACAAATTATCGTTACTCACTCAGACCCAGGACGGACAGAAAAAGGATGTAGGATGTAGGGATGGATGGCGAGCGCTCAGGAGATGGTGCGCTTACCTTTTGAACAAGGGTTTTTACCCTAGGCATGATTTTTCACTGCCTGTTGCCATCGTCTTAAATCAGGGGCGCCGCCACGGAATTTTCGCAGGGGGACAGACCCGGGCTGGTGCTGACCGCGGTTAGCACCAGCCCGGGTGACCACGGGCTGGACCGCGGGCTGGGAAAATTCGCTTCCCCTCGGGGAGGCGAATTTTGAGCATACTCGGTGACTGACAGCATTAACCCGCGCCCCACCGGGGGTCCGGCGCCACCTTCGCCCCACCGGGGGGCCATCGATGGCCCCCCTCTAACTCCGAAAATATGGGCGTTAGCGCAAATCTGCAAAGTGCAATAGAAAGCTCGCGTGAATTCAGTAAGAAATTACTTCGCATGTTTTAGTGCTCAGGTCAATGGTTTGACCTCCAGAGGTCAAATTAGGTCAAGATCGGCTATTTTCACTCAAATATGCAATGATTAAGAAAACTGGGCATAACTCTTATGTCATTAGAGCTATTGAGGCCTGGTAAAGTACATTTGATAGCAAATTGCCAGTACTTTTTCCGCTATGTGGAACGTAAAGACCTCCCGCCAGTGGTTTGACCGCCAGAGGTCACCTCGTGACCTAATATGACCTGAGGTCACGAAAGGTCAAAAAGTGACCTTGCCGTATATCAAATGAAAGCCAGGGACACGACAAACACGATGGTGTTTGTTTCACTGCTCTAGCTCAATTAGGTCAAAAGTTATTGTCAAAATACTGTTTTTGACCTCTGGTGACCTTGGATGACCTTGGAAAAGTCAAAGGGCAAATATGACCCCTGGGATCCGTGAAAGGGTGTCCAAAAACGTTGTTCTGAGCAGTCTGAGTATTTGCAATCATTTTTGTGGCTTTTATATCATGAAATAGCTTTTCCCCATGCTTATCCAATGGGAGAGGTAGCCTCGTGACCTGACCTCAGGGCACGAAATCGAAAAATCCCGGATATATACCTTGTGGACCCTGGAGGGGTCATGAAGTGTAGGAGGTTTCAAATCGATCAACTTTGAAATGTAGCTCTTACAGAGCTCTAAAGGTGAAGTGAGGTGACCTTGGTTGACCTCGTCTGGTGACCTGACCTTGGCTGACCCGGGGTAAAAAATTTCAGGGATGATGGGAAAATGATGCAGTGAGAGGTAGAGCCCTCAACCGCGGTGCTGCGCCTCGTCGTTTTTCTGCTATCCCGGAAAAACCTTAGGGGGCCATCGATGGCCCCCGGTGGGGGCGAGGGTTAACCCTATTTCCGTCAGGCTCCCGGCTACCCCTATTTCCGGCAGGGGGCAATATCGGCCCCCCTAAGATCTTGTAATCTAACCGGCCGATTTTGAAAATTCAAAGTGCCATAGATTCCTCTGCTGCTAAACTTAATTTTGAAAAAAGAAAATTTCAAAATTTTTATTTCTTAGGAGAAGGGCGTGCAAAATATACAATTTTTGTGTATTTTTTAGATTTTCCATAACCCTTGTCTCTGTTGTACGATTTTCACAAAACTAGTTCAGATTTACAAATAATTGACCCAAAATTGTCATATACTCGAGTTACGCAAAAATTCGAAATTCAATGGCAGTTCCAGGACCAGGACTATGAGGGGAAATATATACAACCTAAAAAGTTTTTGTTACGCGGATTAGAAGCCGTCATATAATGCTTGGCATCTTTGACACATAAATAAATGAGAAAAAAGTGAAAAACTCATCAGGGGCGGATGCAGTAAGGTAAAACAGTGGGGTAAAATACATACCAACAATATGCGAATGGTATGCATGAGTATATTAGTCCCTCGACTAGTTGAAATTTAATTTCTGATAATTTTTACCCTCCCATGGCAGCTCTGGGAAAGGGGTGACATAGGCGGATCAAGGACTCGTCGTGGGGGGTGGGGGTGATTGGAAACACATTTTCAATATACAACGATATTGAGTCGCGGCGGTGATACTGGCTGGGAATATACATTTTGAAAATGTGTAGTGACTGGACACGCCTCTGGTAATCTAGAATTGGGTTATAACAATTTTGAATTTTCATATACCCAATTGTATTCGCCTTGGCACGGCTGTAAGCAGTCTTTTCACTTACTAACGTTTAGTCCTTCTTGATAACATTCCCCCCATTTTGAACTGCTGTAACCGCCCCTGATGAATACAAATAGTGACAATTGTGAATACACTATCATCTCACATAAAAAATGATATAATAAAACCATATAACTGGTATCAGGATCAGCAGAGACGGCTTCCTTTTACAAAAAAACCCATCGCATACGATAATACTTGTTTTGTGGATAGAACCTCCCCAAAAAACCCAGCCATAGCTCCGCCCCTGGTAAATATATAATCTTGAAAATTTCAGAAAACCTGCCTGTACTAGTTTTAGGAAAAGTCAGGAAGTTTCAAAGTTCTATCGCAAGCCGTTTCGGAGATATTCTCGAAAAACCTGAAGGGGGGCAATATTAGCCCCCCTGCCGGAAATAGGGTTAACACGCTCATCAGGGGTCTGAGCCACCTATGCTTTGACGAGAGGGGCGGGTACCCACCCCCCTAAGATCTCGAGAACCACGGTAGGTAGCGAAAAACGGTAAACGGTGCTGGGTAGCCCATCTACTTCTCCATCGAAAATATTTGAACCATTTTTTTGTCAGGTCACATTTAAGGTCACGAGAGGTCAAAACATGCCGTAATAGGGATAACATGTAAATTAAGTTTTCGGCCATTACATCTGAACAAGTAAAGATAGAGCAAAACGACTTCAACTATATGAATCCTCGCAGCAAGCCGAATCGAATGATATATCATTTGACCTTGCTAGGTCAAATCAAGGATTTGACCTGACCTAAGGCCAGGTCAGGGTCAAGTTATATAAAACGCATATCATTAGAACTGCAAAGCCAAGGCAAGTCTAATGCATCTAAAATAAATGCTCTACCACTATCCGTTATTGAGTTATACAGTACAAACCTTTTTCCCATGTATTTCCAATGGAGAGGTCATGCCTCGTACCTGACCTTAGGTCATTGATATAAAAATACCGGAACAAATTTTAGAGAACTCGATGGGCCCAATATGTGATATGAGTTCCAATCCGATAAGTTCACCCTGCTCCGACTTATGCTATCTTAAACTTTTTTGAGGTCAGGTCACTTGACCTCTACTGGTGACCTGACCTGAGATGACCTAATCTTAAAATTTTCACAGAAGTTGTAAAAATGATGAGGGAAAAGGTATGCCAAGTACGGCATTGGCCGACGCAGGGGGGGCATTCCGGCCATGGCCCCAAAAGCGCTGAAAGGGGGGCCAAACTATCTTTTGGCCCCCAAACGCCGGAAAATTTTTCGGAAAAATGTGTTTACACTAGGTCTGTAGAGCAAAAATATCTTCGCTCACACCCCCCGGAGAGCGATTATGTACTTGGAGAGGTAGCTTATACTATGTCTGTCGAGCACTGAAAAAGGTGTTTACACTAGGTCTGTAGAGCAAAAAATACTCGCTCCCACCCCCCCGGAAGAGAGGCAGACATGGGCTTGGTCCCCCAAAACTCGGGTCTGCGTCCGCTCTTGAAGTACGGCGGCGCTACGCGCCGCCGTTTTACTGCTATCTCCGAAAAACCCGAAGGGGGCGAATACACGCCCCCCCGTCAATGCACGTGACGGGGACCCAAAAATTTTGGGGGACGTCCCCCTCCCTGGTTAGCCAACAGGGGGGACGCGTCCCCCCGTGCCCCACGCTTTCGGCGCCCATGTCTCAAATACATGTGTGGATCTAGTGGAAGCATTTTCCTGTGAGAGAAAGAAAAATCTGGTCTTGCCCAAGACCCTGAAATACCAGCTTCCCAGCATAGGAAACCGGTATTGGGGAATGACAAGCCACCGAGGAATTTCGCTGGGATTTTGCATTTAGCCCAGCGGGCCGTTTTACTGGGCGTCAGCTGAGATGCCTGGTCTGGAGTGGGGCCGAAAAGGCATGTGAATTCGTTTTTTTATTGAGAGCATAGCAAGCTCGCAGCAAATGAATTCGCTGGGTCTCGGCTGGGCGTTAGCCGGGTCCCGGCGCGAGGGGATTGGCCGGGCACTGTCGTACCTGGCCCCAGACCGTGCCCTGCTGTGAGTTTGCTGTTGTGCTGGGTCCTGACCGGTGTTGGTTAAGCCGGGCAGTGGCTTGGCACAAGCCGGGAGTTGCCTCAACGAGATCCAGGGCATTCCAGCAGGGTACCGGCTGGACGACCAGCTCGGAAAAGGCCGAGGTTTGGCTGCCAGCTGGGTGCCTGCTCGGGGATGTTATCCCGCGTCTCGGTGGGCCTTCGAGCCGCCTTCAACCTGGTGAGGGGAGGGGGTGTGTGTTCAACCACTCGCCCTCGAACTCGGCCCCTATGCGGGATAGCGAAAAAACGCGAAGCCTGGTGGATAGCTCATACAAATTCATGGATGTTATTCACCATGTTAGTCACTCCTTGGATCAGGTCTATAATGAGGTCATGACAGGTAAAAAAGATGACATTTTGAGTAAAGTTTCTGGGATCTAGAATTTGGCAGAACTGAGTTTGAATACTTCTGTAGGCTCCATTTGCTTCCTCTCGTCATAGCAAATCGAATAAGATATAATAGGACCATCCTAGATCGAAACACAAAAATGACCTGACCTCAGGTCAGGTCAAGGTCACTTTTTGACCTAGCATAGTCGATATGCATATCAATTGACTTGCAATAACAATCCAAACGCAATTATATCAAAATAAAAGCTGCATCATCATTTCGTGCAAAGTTATTGACCTAAGTCTCAAAATTGCTTAAATAGCCCCAGATGACCTCTAAGAGATCACAAGTAAAAAAAATGCAACAGGAGCCTGAAAACGGGCGGAGTTTACTTCAATTTTGAGAATATGAAGATGTTCTCAGCTGTATACACACAAATACAGCCCAACTTTTGTTTTTCCCATGTATTTCCAACAGAGAGGTCATGATCCGTAGGTACTTGACCTTAGGTCATCGATATGAAAAATTCCCGAATGTGTTGGGCCATTATGTGATATAAGTTTCAATCCGATTTATTCACTCATTTATTACGTATGCCACCTTAAACATTTTTTGAGGTGATGTCATTTGACTGGTGACATGACCTGAGATGACCCAAGCTTAAAATTTTGAGGAAAGTGGCGGAATTGATCAAGGATAAGGGGTAGACCTGTTCATATTAGACCTTTGTCTTCAAAAGTGTTCAAACTGATACTTTTACCGTTCTCCAAGGTCTCAATGAACGGAATATAGCCTTTATGTTGATCTTGGACCTTTGATATGCCTGCCTCAAAAGCCATATAGTTTTTTTGTTGAAGTTTTTCAAAAACACTGCTAAATTCGGGATATTTGGCCATTGTTTGAATTATAGCTTCTTAGAGGATGATGCTATGGCGTGAAAAATGCTGCCAAATGAAAGCTAATGCATCTTTCCTCATTCTACCCAAGTCTTAATTTTTTTCTGTCGGGTCATCTCGGGTCACGGAGATATTTAAGGTCACGTGACCCGGCCTCAAAACCCGAAATCACGAGTTTGATGCGGTGCCAAGGGATTAAGTGTCAACCGATTAGTTTGAAACTGCTTCAGCAGCACGCAGACATCATGGGCTACACATCTGCACATAATAATTATTATTTTTTACCTAAGATGG
Source organism: Lepas anatifera (assembly GCA_034440635.1). Lineage (NCBI taxonomy): Eukaryota > Metazoa > Arthropoda > Thecostraca > Lepadidae > Lepas > Lepas anatifera. The sequence continues at coordinate 923,753 of JAOTON010000183.1, read as the reverse complement.
GGTCAATTTTGAGGTCACCCCATTATAAGGATATGAATAAAAAGGCAACAGGCCGGTTTTTAAAGCAAAATATGGCATGAATAAGTTCTAACTGCTTTTGCAGTATAGTCTTAATACGTTTATTGCTCTCAAGTTGTTCGTTTAAGCATTTGACCTTTCAGAGGTCATCTAAGGTCACCTATAAGTTATATATTCAAAGGACAATAAATCATCACCAAATTGAGATAGAGCTCTCATTTTTATTTCATGGTGCTTGATCATGCAAACAGCATGATCATGAACTAGCGACATCTGTTCTGAAGAAATTGACGAACCACCGCTGGTATCTGACCCAGGAGCTGGTAACATTCACCTTATTCAGCTCGAATGACATCATGACCAAGTCTGCAAAGGAGGAGCTCGCTGTCAAGCTGTCAGAGACAGAGAAACCTGACCGAGGAGAGTAAAGCCGGTATTTCCTGTCATCAACGAGGCTACACTTCTCACAGACTTGGTAGGCCCAGAGTCTCACTTCATGTTTGACGCTCTTGGGGTGAAGTGTGACTGGCTCACTGCCCCTGCAGACTCCTGAGGAGAAAATGACAGCTACAAGAAGGCACAGCAGTTTGTGAAGTCAGTAAAAGTGACGAATGATGTGGCTGAGAGAGGAGTCAAACTCATGAGTGACTTCGCGACTCACATCACCACCGACCGAGAACAGAGAAGCTGCTTGCTTCAAGTCGTAGAGTACCACAGAAAGAAATTGTGTCATCCTATGTGACAGTTTCTTACACAATGATGGTGTTAGTAGTGTTATCATACTTCTATGTCATTTTTGTCATGTCCCATCTAAAGACACACACCTAATAGTGAATGTGCAAAGATTCATGTACAGCTAATGTACACCATTGTCGCGTCAAGTAGAAAGAAATCAAATATATGAATGGCTGATTGTACCATTGTCTTTACCTTTAGTAAGTTAACCCTCGCCCCACCGGGGGGCCATCGATGGCCCCCTAAGGTTTTTCCGAGATAGCAGAAAAACGACGGGGCGCAGCACCACGGTTGAGGGCTCTACCTCTCACTGCATCATTTTCCCATCATCCCTGAAATTTTTTACCCCGGGTCACCCAAGGTCAGGTCACCAGACGAGGTCAACCAAGGTCACCTCACTTCACCTTTAGAGCTCTGTAAGAGCTACATTTCAAAGTCGATCGATTTGAAACTTCCTACACTTCATGACCCCTTCAGGGTCTACAAGGTGTATATCCGGGATTTTTTCGATTTCGTGCCCTGAGGTCAGGTCACGAGGCGACCTCTCCCATTGGAAAAGCATGGGGAAAAGCTATTTCATGATATAAAAGCCACAAAAATGATTGCAAATACTCAGACTGCTCAGAACAACGTTTTTGGACACCCTTTCACGGATCCCAGGGGTCATATTTGCCCTTTGACTTTTCCAAGGTCATCCAAGGTCACCGGAGGTCAAAAACAGTATTTTAACAATAACTTTTGACCTAATTAAGTTAGAGCGGTGAAACAAACACCATCGTGTTTGAATTGTCACTGGCTTTCATTTGATATACGGCAAGGTCACTTTTTGACCTTTCGTGACCTCAGGTCATATTAGGTCACGAGGTGACCTCTGGCGGTCAAACCACTGGCGGGAGGTCTTTACGTTCCACATAACGGAAAAAGTACAGGCAATTTGCTATCAAATGTACTTTACCAGGCCTCAATAGCTCTAATGACATAAGAGTTATGCCCAGTTTGCTTAATCATTGCATATTTGAGTGAAAATAGCCGATCTTGACCTAATTTGACCTCTGGAGGTCAAACCATTGACCTGAGCACTAAAACATGCGAAGTAATTTCTTACTGAATTCACGCGAGCTTTCTATTGCACTTTGCAGATTTGCGCTAACGCCCATATTTTCGGAGTTAGAGGGGGGCCATCGATGGCCCCCCGGTGGGGCGAAGGTGGCGCCGGACCCCCGGTGGGGCGCGGGTTAAACGTGGATCAGAGACGGGTTCAAGGGGGCGGGGGCACCTCTAAAAAATGAGTTTACACTAGGTCTGCAAGCCAAGAATCTGCATTCCCCTCAACGACACTAAGCGGCCTTGGGTGATAAAGATCGCCTTTTGAGGGGCACAGTGCGCTCTCTGAGCCTTACCCGCCGCTTTCTACAAAATTGTGCGAAAACATTGCATGACTGCGTGGCGTACGAACCGTGTTGACATGGCGGAGAGAAATTTCTGGTTCAGGTCAATATTGCGGTCAACAGAGGTCACAGACTGCCAAAAAGGCTTACAATGGGTATTTTTAGTTTTCCCCCGATACATTCTGACTGAATGAAGCTAGAAAATATATTTTAATATAATTGAAGTCCCCTCGTCGTGGCGAATTGAATAATGCATAAAATGATTTTCAAAGGTCCATTAGTAAAAATGACCTGACCTTGACCTAAGTCAAGCTTACACCGTGACCTGGTATGGTCATATGTTATTTCAATCAAATCCCCGTGACAAGACAAGCGCAGTATGAAATAAAAATGGCCACTCTATCTCAATTTGGTGATGAGTTATTGTTGTTTGAATATATTACCTCGAGGTGACCTTAGATGACCTCTGAAAGGTCAAACGCTTAAAATAACAACTTGAGAACCATACACGTATCAAGACTATACGGCAGAAGCAGTAAGAACTTGTTCATGCCATATTTGGCTTAAAAACCGGCCTGTTGCATTTTTATTCATATCTTTATAATGGGGTGACCTCAAAATTAACCCCATCTTAGGTAAAAATAATTATTATTATTTTGTGCAGATGTGTAGCACATGATGTCTGCGTGCTGCTGAAGCATTTTCCAACTAATCGGTTGACACTTAATCCCTTGGCACCGCATCAAACTCGTGATTTCGGGTTTTGAGGTCGGGTCACGTGACCTTAAATATCTCCGTGACCTGAGATGACCCGACAGAAAAAATTAAGACTCGGGTAGAATGAGAAAAGATGCATTAGCTTTCATTTGGCAGCATTTTTTACGCTATAGCATCATCCTCTAGGAAGGTATAATTCAAACAATGACCAAATATCCCGAATTTAGCAGTGTTTAAAAAAAAACTTTAACAAAAAACTATATGGCTTTTGAGGCAGGCATAGCAAACGTCCAATAGCAAAATAAAGGCTATATTCCGTTCATTGAGACCTTGGAGAACGGGAAAAGTATCAGTTTGAACACTTTTGAAGACAAAGGTATAATATGAACAGGTCTAATAAGGGGTGCAAAATGCGGTGGCGCGTCACGCCGCCGGTTTTTCGTGCCGCCGGAAAAACCCGAGGGGGTGTTCAAACACCCCCCACCGGGACAAGGGTTAACACGTGCATTGACGGGGGTCTGAGCCCCGTTCGCTTTGGCGGGTGGCCCAAACAGCCACCGGGACGGGTGTTAACGCCACGCCAACTTCCCAGGTGGTGCTGAGACATCATAATCGGCACCATGGGGTGTCAGGCAACGGTCAATCCCTCGTGAAATGTCTCAGTTCGCACTTTGAAACTCTGAAGTTAGGGCTTAAAATATAACATCGACAAGCTAAGAAAAAGGACGATTCTGGGTTCTGGCAAATTTTAGAAGAAGTGCTGTCAAGAGTTGATGTCAGCGTTATTATTGGTGAAATGATTATTTCGATGCTGCAATTTGGTTCAGTTATTTGTCTCGCCAAAGTTAACCCTCGCCCCACCGGGGAGGGCCATCGATGGCCCCCCCTAAGGTTTTTCCGGGATAGCAGAAAAACAACGAGGCGCAGCACCGCGGTTGAGGGCTCTACCTCTCACTGCATCATTTTCCCATCATCCCTGAAATTTTTTACCCCGGGTCACCCAAGGTCAGGTCACCAGACGAGGTCAACCAAGGTCACCTCACTTCACCTTTAGAGCTCTGTAAGAGCTGCATTTCAAAGTCGATCGATTTGAAACTTCCTACACTTCATGACCCCTCCAGGGTCTACAAGGTGTATATCCGGGATTTTTCGATTTCGTGCCCTGAGGTCAGGTCACGAGGCGACCTCTCCCATTGACAAAGCATGGGGAAAAGCTATTTCATGATATAAAAGCCACAAAAATGATTGCAAATACTCAGACTGCTCAGAACAACGTTTTTGGACACCCTTTCACGGATCCCAGGGGTCATATTTGCCCTTTGACTTTTCCAAGGTCATCCAAGGTCACCAGAGGTCAAAAACAGTATTTGGACAATAACTTTTGACCTAATTGAGCTAGAGCGGTGAAACAAACACCATCGTGTTTGTCTTGTCACTGGCTTTCATTTGATATACGGCAAGGTCACTTTTTGACCTTTCGTGACCTCAGGTCATATTAGGTCACGAGGTGACCTCTGGCGGTCAAACCACTGGCGGGAGGTCTTTACGTTCCACATAGCGGAAAAAGTACTGGCAATTTGCTATCAAATGTGTTTTACCAGGCCTCAATAGCTCTAATGACATAAGAGTTATGCCCAGTTTGCTTAATCATTGCATATTTGAGTGAAAATAGCCGATCTTGACCTAATTTGACCTCTGGAGGTCAAACCATTGACCTGAGCACTAAAACATGCGAAGTGATTTCTTACTGAATTCACGCAAGCTTTCTATTGCACTTTGCAGATTTGCGCTAACGCCCATATTTTCGGAGTTAGAGGGGGGCCATCGATGGCCCCCTCCGGTGGGGCGAAGGTGGCGCCGGACCCCCGGTGGGGCGCGGGTTAATTTTGAGATGCTAATTTAGGGATGTGTGTGCCTGATTTTCAACAGCGTTGACCGCTGTTCTTCATATCTATTTTTCTTCAGGTTCTTTCTACAACCTCTTATACTTTCATCATGCCACATGTTGCTAAGACTCTGGAGGTGGCCGGGCAGCGGTGGGAAAAGTTTTCGTACCTGTCCGCCTGGATGGCATTGGAAAGTACATTTTCCAGTATTAGCTATGTCGCTGGCATATGTGGATTCAGGGGGAGGGGCACAGAGGGCATTTACTTCGTCGAAAACGATGGACTATATTCCAGAAAAGCAGCAAGTGTAGTCTTCAGCCACTTCCCCACCATCCCCCTCCTGCAGTCGCTGTTGAGTCGCCGTTCCAGCGGTAGAACACTGGCCTCCCAGCAACAGTAACATCCATCCAACAAGGCCATCCTCCACGACGGCACATCCAATTCACAGACCTAACTTGCATCGTTGCGAGGTAGGCTTAGCTAAGCACGTGCAGATGTTGCAGTGGCGCCGCTGTTTCAGACGCTCTGCACGACTCGACGGAGCAGCGCTCACTGAAGCGGACAGGTGGGCGGCTGAAACGCTGAAATAACACCGAGGAAATCAAAAGGCGAAATGGGAGTGCGGTCACTGGAAAGGTGGTGCTCTATAACTCCCAAGCCATTGCATCGTCATTGGCTAGAGGCAAATGTAGTTCCGGGATAGCGAACAACGCTGAGAACTTCCGGGAACGATGCTGAGAACTCCCGGGAACGACGCTGAGAACTCCCGGGAACGACGCTGAGAACTCCCGGGAACGACGCTGAGAACTTACTATTCTAATAAGTGGAATAAGGAAGTGAGGGCCAAAATGAGGCTAAACAATTTTTTCGAGCTTCAGGAATAAGTGAAAGCCTCTTGTAAGGCTTGCGTGAGGGTTGGCGGTTTTATGTTGCCTGACCTCTTCAGGGGTAGATGCAGGATATTTGTAGGGATGAGGGCAGGTCCATATCGACCTCAGGTCCCAAAAATGAGGTTGTGCAGTGAAGGTGGCGGCTGGCGGAATTAAGCTGATACGGTGAACAAATTATTAAAAGTTTACCTAGTAAGTACACCTTAATCTCTCTTGAAGTGATAGGGCCCCTAAAATATATCAAGCTCACCATGAAAAAAGTGTAGGATAGGCATACCACTTTATTTGAGACCCATCAAGCAAAGAACCAGAGAAGACCCTCGGGTTTTCTTCCACTTGAGAGAGAATTCATTTCACTGCCAATAGATTCCTTTCAATCGGATAAACACGTTTACAAGTGTTTTTTGCGGATGTTCAATTATGAAACACCAGTTAGCTTGGGGGATAGGGTTTGGTCCCTGTTTCGCTTTGGGGAAGTATGACCGGATTTCTCCCCCTTCCCTAAGTTCGCCCCTGGGCATCTTCAAGGTCAACCAAAGCTATCAAAAAGGCAGTCCAAATTTCACCAATCCATTGAATTTTTCCAACGCTAAGGGGTTGTTGTGGTTTCAGAATGTTAATCTGAAAGTTTGCTCATTAATATTTACTCGAGGTCAGCGACCTTATTCCGGGTCAAACAATGCAATTGACCTTGCATGGGCTCGTCAATGAGTTTAATGCTTGGTTGCAAATGTTCCTCACATCGATTTCCAGGCATATACATGGACTCTCTGTTTGCTCACTGCCCTTTTGATTTCCAAGGGCAGCCTGGGTCAGGGACCTCAGATGACCTCATGTGATTTGCAGCGAAACTCTCCATACCTCGATTCGTTTTGTTGGGGTTAAGATGGCATAAACAGAGGGGAAAAGGTCCAAAAAGCTCCTTGTCCTTACTGGCAAGTGATCCCTACCCCTCCAAGGCAACTGACTCTAAATTCTATTACTTAGAAAGGTACGATGGCAGCGCAAATTCCCGTTGACGTTTTGCCGTCGAGTAAAGCACAATGGCCACATAATTTGTCTATCATGGCCAGCTGTCCTTTAGATTTCGATTAAGCAATCAATGAAATAGACCGGTTTGTACATCCAACAGACAAAAAGCCTCCTGTCACTGAATTCAATTGTTTGCTCGTGATCCACGTTGCAGGCTTTGTTCCGTGTTTTTATTGAAGGCTGCCACTCATCAAGTGCATTAAGCTTGTTATGGATTTACTTGTTTTGGCAGCAGCGCAAAAACGTTTTACCCCAAAATACATTTTACCCGGCTCTACCCTACCTCCAGCAATTTTCCAATCTGACGCACTTTTTGTTTTATATAAGTTCTGGCACAAGTGAATATGCTGTAGAGCTACATAACAGTTTCAAAACACATATAACTTGGTTTTTACCACCTGAAGGTAAGTCTAAGAGATTCCATTACCACGAATGAAGAATACTGTTCCACATAACCTATTCCCAAGTCGTTCATCCGTCCATCATCGCTTCAGAGGTACCTTCTCTCACACGTGTTCAAATTGGACGGAACTGGTGCGCTGTCGCGTGGCTCGCTCGGTCCAGAGATTGGACCCAGTGCCGCTCTTCCTGGCCTGACGGTGCAATGGCGCTCCGGGGAGCTATTAAGCCGGGTCCACTGTAGATGAGCTGCCGGCTGGGTCGCTCAGCCGCCCGGCCCGCTGCCGCCGGCTGGCTGGCAGCTCTGTGCCCTCTGTCTCCGCGCCGCTCGGGGGGCTGATCACCCCCAGACGTGTCCGCCGGGCGTCACCTGGTCTCCAGCTGACCCCGCGGTTAACCTGCACCCCCTGGGGCGACTGGCCAGACCAGGTGCGTCACCCACCTCGAATCAGGTGCTAACGGAATCTAGCGAGAAACGCGGCCGGCGTTGCCAGGGATAATCAAATGTGGACAGTTTGAGCCAATTTCTCCTGGCTGCTCAGCGGCTCAGTACCCGGTTAATCGCCCATAATTACCCACAATACCCGAGCACGCCTGTCATCTTATCATCATATGATGTAGAAATATGCGTATGGTATGGTGACTTCGTTCCTCCCGGATGCCCCGTGAGCAGCCTGTCTACCGTGCAATAGTATAATCCGATTACATTTGAACCCCCCCATTTTGAGTTGTTGGAACCGCTCATGTCGAACAATTATATTAAGAGGAAAAATTAGTTGTCACCTGACATATTTTTCCTAACATTCAAACATTCCAACTAGTCTGAATACAATTACGGACGGTTTTGTTCTACGACGGACACACCGCACGCGATAATACTCAGTGTGCGAATAGACTCGCCCTAAATACCGAGCTATAGCTCCACTCCTAGTAAATATATTTAACCAAGCTTTCAGAGTCTATGCTTAATCGAACTTTAGGAAAATTCAGAAATTTTCAAAGTCCTGTCATGAACCGTTTTCGAGAAATCCTGGAAAAACATGAGGGGTGGGCAGAATCCGCTCCCTGACAGGAATAGCGTATGAAGTTTCTAGACTTCTCGACCGATGCTGAGAGGTTGGTTTGTCTACCTATAAGGACAGAAGGGATTCGAAAAAGCCTGGAGGAGGAATGGGAGCGGGCTGGAAAGAGCCCCCCTACCGCTGTGCACGGTACGGGGTAATGCTTTGTTTTGATGATAGACCTGCTGCTCATAGTCACGCATATCCAAAGCAATTTACGCTACACTACAAAAGGTATTTTCAGTAGTCGTAACATTAACCCCACCGGGGGCCGATGGCCCCAAGGTTTTGGATAGCCGAAAACACAGGCGCAGCACCCGGTGAGGGCCACCTCACCAACATTTTCCCATCATCCCTGAAATTTTTACCCCGGGTCACCCAAGGTCAGGCACCAGACGAGGCAACCAGGGTCACCTCACTCACCTTAGAGCTCTGTAAGAGCACATTCAACATCGATTGAAACTCCACACCAGACCCCCAGGGTCACAAGGGATATCCGGGATTTCGATTCCCCAGGTCAGGTCACGAGGCGACCTCCCCATTGGAAAAGCATGGGAAAAGCTATTCATATATAAAACCCACAAAAATATCAAATACTCAGACTGCCAGAACAACGTTTTGGACACCCTCACGGATCCCAGGGTCATATTTGCCCTCGACTTTCCAAGGTCATCCAATCACCAGAGGTCAAAAACAGTATTTGACAATAACTTTACCAATTGAGCTAGAGCAAACAAACACCATCGTGTTGTCTTGTCACTGCTTCATTTAATATACGGCAAGGTCAGTTTTGACCTTCGTGACCTCAGGTCATATTAGGTCACGAGACCTCTGCGGTCAAACCACTGGCGGGAGGTCTTTACGTTCCACATAGCGGAAAAGACTGGCAATTTCTATCAAATGTACTTACCAGGCCTCAATAGCTCTAATACATAAGAGTTATGCCCAGTTCTTAATCATTCATATTTGGTGAAAATAGCCATCACCTAATTGACCTCGGAGGTCAAACCATTGACCTGACACGAAAACATGCGAAGTAATTTCTTACTGAATCACGCGAGCTTTCATTGCACTTGCAGATTTGCGCAACGCCCATATTTCGGAGTTAGAGGGGGCCATCGATGGCCCCCGGTGGCAAGGTGGCGCCGGACCCCGGTGGGGCGCGGGTTAAACAGTTTGGGTATTCCATATCTTCCTACAAAAACTGCGCAACATCTCTAGACACGTGCCAACAGTAGGAATTGCACCAAATAGTCTTCTGTCTATCACATACCACTCATCTCGGAATTCCAAGACTCACTCTCAACTGGAAATTGTGGCAGACCCTGGCAGTCCGTGCTGAATCCAGGGGTGAGGCATTTGCAATCCCCCAACCCTCAGAGCATCTGACTATTTTCTTAACCCCTGACCCGGTGGGTGTGTTTGAACACCCTCTCCGGTTTTTCCGGCGTTACGAAAAGCAGCGGCGCAAAGCGTTGCCGTGCTTAGCACACCTTATCCTTGTTCAAGTCCGGAGCTTTCCACAAAATTTTCAGATGAAGTCATCTCAGGTCAAGTCTCCAGTGCAGGTCAATGGACCTCACCTCCAAAAATGTTCAAGGTGGCATAAGTAAGAAATGGGCGAATTTATTGGATTTAAACTTATACCATATAATGGGCCCACCAAGTGCTACAAAATGTATTCTGGGATGTTGTCTAGTAGGAGCATGGCCTCTCCGTAAGAAATACATGGGGAAAACAGGAGCTGGGCTATACTTGTGTAGATACAGCTGCAAATACCTTCGTATTCTCAAAATCGTAGTATACTGGGCCCTTTCCAGATTCATATTGCAATTTTCGACCTGTGACCTCTGATAGGTCATGTGGGGCTACTTAGGCAGGTTTTCCGACTTGGGCCAATAACTTTCCAGGAAATTATTATAAAGATTTTATATTGATACAATTACGTTTGGATTGCTATTGCAAGTCGATTGATATACATTTTGACTATGCTCGGTTGGATAATGAGCCTGACCTGACCTTAGGTCAGGTCAGTTTATATTTCGACCTAGTATAGTCATATTATTTCTACATCATTCGATTTGCCGTAACGAGAGGGAAACATGGTGCCTAAAAATGATTCTAATTCCACTCTGTCAGATGCTAGAGCCCAGAAACCCTTCTCTAACATGCCACCTACTTTGACCTGTCGTGACATCAATATTTACCTGAGCCAGAAAGGCATCAATGCAGTTTCTTCATGAATTTGTATGAGCAATCCAACAGCATTCTCGGTTTTCGCTATCCCGATTAGGAACCGAGTTCGAGACGGGGTGTTTGAACACCCCTCCCCCTACCAGGGCGGTGAAACGGGTCTGAAATGTTCCTAAAATGTTGAAGAAACTTGGGACGGTGTTGTAAGTAACATTATTGCAGCCACAGCCTTGCCCCTCTTTTCTACGCATTTCGGGCTCTTTGCATCTGTGCGTCAGCGAATGTGGATCCAACTATAATGCTGTCTCGTGATTTACATATGAATATTATTGTACATAAATTGTGAGAAGCTGCAACCATGTTTACTGCCACTGCCTGCTACAAGAAAGATCTCGAGTAACTCATAACTTGACTTGATTGCAAGGAGAAATATGACAGCAAAAAACACCGGGACAGCGGAGCACATTTACCGCAGTCGCAACAACGAGCGCTTCAGCATATCAAAAACTTCCCCGGAGGGTATTTCCCGTGATAACTCATATTCGCTTCTCTGGTCCCGGAGTGAGCTGAGCTGGAAAAATTACTGCTGGCAAGGTTCTGAACTAAGCTCACCATATTCAGCATTTGAGTTTGCACAGACATGATTGGAACATCATAGAACAATGTATTGATACCGCAGCTGCAGCTAAATCACCGAGATGCCGCAGACCAGTAAAAATAGTATAGCACAACTCTGAAGCCTAGTTTTCCCCTAGGTCGACAAATAGCACCGCTCAACTCAATATTGATTAATACAAATATTTTCTAGCTTTCAGCATCATTCGGCATCCTATTTGCGAAGTAAGGGGGGAAACTAAAGGGGAAAATGCTCCTATGACACACATAATAGCTCTGTTCCAGCTGTCAGCAGAGTTTTGTCAGCACCAATCAGCGGGCCGCGTTGCGCCTACGTCACAGGACTGTAGCCTCTCCCCGGGAACTAGTTCTAGAGGTTTTACGGGCTGACGGCCTGCTGTTTGCGCTGATGAAAAATAGTAAGTGCACGAAATGGCAGTCTAATATTTTTTAATGGTGTAAAGGTTTGAGTTCCCTTTGCTTAGCACAAACAAGAGGCGATTATGGCGCTGATGTTACTTTTCTGGAGGAGAGGTTAGAGGTCCTGCTGACAAAACTGTGCTGACAGCTGGAACAGGGCTAATACTTGTCTCCCTCCTGAGCTAGAGCTAGATAAGTCGTTGTTGGAGTTCAACGACGCACCAACTACCATTACACAGCGTCACCTCCTGAGCTAGACTAATAATTGTGTTGGATTAACGACGCACAAACTAATAATATTATACAGCGTCGCCTTCTGAGCTGGATTTGTAAACACCGACCTCTGCAGTCAAATACCACTTTTGGAAAGGTTTGAAAAACATTTCAAGAACATAACCGTAGTCAATACAGTTAATTCACCTATTTTACTTTTGAAACCTCTGATGTCAGCTTTGCTTTTCACCTGCTGACTTTATTTGCATCTTGATTATAATATAAATTAGCTTATCAAAGCCTAGCATCAACGAAATCCTACGAAGCTTTTACTGGGTCGGAATGCATTCAGGCGAGCACAACTTTGGCTCCGCTTGACAGATGGGGCAGGGCGGTTGGTCCTGTTCACTGGACTTTGATCAGCAGAACTCACCCGGGCTCATTTTGCGTGTTGTTGAAGGGCCCTTAATACTTGGTGGAAGTTTGGAGCACAGATTTCGAGTGGATGGCTTCGTAAAAGTTTCCGCGCGCAGAGGTTGTTCGTGAACCACGGCACGTTACGGCTGACTCGACTGTGCTCTGCGATGGCCAATTTCAACATGTACAGAATCAAGTTTGAATTCATTGACTCCTTAAATCATGACGGTTTTACTCATAGGACCGTATATTTACTTCCATTCGATAAGTCACTCCAAACTTACACGAGGTCACGGCGTGCCAGGGGCATTAGCGCTGCCAGGTTACCTTCGCTTTCTGCTAGCAAATGCTAGGAGGAGATTATCCGTATCAAATTTAGTTGGTTAATTGAGCATTGGGGCGCGCAAAAAAATGGCTTAGGATAAAAAGCACTGCTGGATGTGTTGGGGCGGTCAATACTGCCTGTGGGGCCTCTATTTTCACAAACATGCGTCTATTTACGAGGTTAAGTGGCGTAGGAATACCTATCACCCATTCCATGGAATAGTTGGGATGGGAGGTGCACCTCTAACCTTGAGGTGCACCTCCTTGCACGCCCTACTTCTGTATAGATATAAACTCTGCGTGAGGTAATTCGGTGCCTGATCACTCCGACCAAAGTTGTCACCAAAACAAACCATAAAGTACCACCCAGGCCAAATGTGCCATTTAGTAGAACCAAGGAACCACCATCTAGTTAAAAAATCGACTTATATTACAGGCCAAATTCTATTTGTTCCGTTATCGTCGGATACATCAGCTAATTTTGTCACCTGTCCACCTTGGGCGTCATCATTAAGAATCCAAAATGGTAAGTTTCCGACCCCGCACTCCGAGACATACAGATCAAGAAACATGGCTGTTCAAAACCACTCTTGGTATGTGTCTATAATAGTTAAATTTTTTCCGCTCTGCGCGATATTTCGCACGGCAGGGCACCATAACCGTCTGCGGTTTGCTGGCCGCTGAGTTTTGTAGTAGCACGCCATGTAAATACTCTGCCTCAAAGACCTCCCATGAACCCATATCATATTATCCCTAAATGTATTATTTTGACAATAACATATTATATTGAAATCGCATATCAAAGCGAGCCTTGAAACAAAGGTTGAAACTTGTGTCAAACCACGTTAGACACTTTTTATTGCGCCACCCATGGTGAGGTTTTCCTCACAACTGGCAAGGCTTTCATTGCATCTTAAATCCACAGCGCATCCACAGTTCAAAATTAAATCCACATGGAAGTGTCACCAGGCATGACCCTAGCCTTGATTTTTACAAAAAAAACATTCAAGTCGTGATTGCTGCCCAATGACTGCGTGATTTGGAATATATTTTCTGGTGAGTACTCAAGGACTGGGTGGCTACTTTGATCAACGACTTCATACATTTTGACGGCTATTTCCTAAGCCTGAACGGAAAAATGAATTTCTAGTTCTCGTCTGATTCAAGCTTCAAGACGTTCTTCACCTCCACTGCAGAGTTGAGCTGTGAAGACTCACCGATCCCGCCGCCGGGTGCTGTTGACCTCGCTAATGATGGAGAGGCGCCCCGGCGTCCTTGCACCTCCCCGGGCGGCGGTGGCGTCCATCTGCCAGACAGCGGTCTGGCTGGTGACTCGATTTTAAAGCGCCACATCGAGTGCCAATGAGGCGCGCCTGATAAATGGACCATGCTCCAACCATCGACGCCGCAAGCCTGCTGATTCTGCGGCCCTTCGGGTGGGTTTTGACTGCTTAGCTGGTGGAGAGATCCTTTTATCAGCTGGAGTTTTCTGAGACAAAAGAAATGGTATTTTTCGTTTAATACACCTTATTTAATATGATATTGTCCATTTGCTTAGTTCTATTATGCTTGAGAGCCGAGTAGTTGACTAGATTAATTGCCAAAATCTAGCCCTATATAACATAAAAAAGTTCAACTGACAATGGAGATCGCCTTTAGTGTTATATCTGGCCCGGTGAAAGGCTCTCTAAACATGCACGCCAGAATTCCCTGATGTGATGATAATTTGAGTTTCAGGGTACTGCAGCTGCAGAGGCTATATGTGCCCGGCCAGTATTTCCTGTATAATTGGGTAAGTATTCGATGGGTATACCACAGTTATCATTTTATAATTTCATTGTAAATATACTATCTTTGGTTTACCTACTGATTTGGCTTGAACTATAAGTGGGTTGTACCTGTTGGTAATTTACGTGAATAAATCCAAATACAATTGTTGCTAAGATGTTCCCTGGCCTCTCCCCTCGAATCCGGAAATGTAAAAAACACTGAAGATTATATATTCGGGCACCGCCCTTCATCAGAATCGTGGAGTAAATATCAATAATTCTCAGTCCTAGTATAGCCAGACCTCGAATTTCGAGGTATATATATATATATATATATATATATATATATATATATATATATATATATCTACTTCACCATGTACGTAGTTCTGGCTAATGAACTGCTAATAAATTTTGAGTTCCCCTAAGCTGAAGATGTCACAATTTTGCATCCAATGTCTGTCAGTACAGACCAGTTTTGTGGAAATGAAACAACAGGGTCAAGAGTTCCAGATAATTTAAGAAACAGCTGAAAATATGCATAATTTGCACACTCCTGTTCACAGTTTTCCACATTTTGAAACTGTTTTTTGGAAAATTAAGTTCAGAGTAGGAAAAATTGATCCCACTTTGAATTTGTAAATCGGTTTGCTAGATTTTGAGACCTCAGGGGCGCCAAATTCACCCCCTCCCCTTCACAGAAATACGGGTAAACGCACGCGAGTGCTAGAGACCCGGCGCTCGCGGCTGTTGAGCACGCTACAGCGAAGTTGGCGGAGAAGGTGGCGGCGCCTCTGATCGATGACGGGATCTGAGCGAGTGTCACGCGGACAGCTTCCTTACCGGACGCAAGCTGCCGACTTCGCCGCCAGATCAGGTGCAAGATTAAGTAGCAATCTGACCTTTTGCAGCACGGTGCGACAGCGCTGACTGCAGTTTGCAACTACTGCGGGTGTATTAGCTCCCAGGATCAGTGCGCCGAGGTTTACGGGCTGGAAGACAGAAATCCCGAGCACGGCTGCGACATTCCCAGCAGGTCTGCTCGCTTGAAAACACTCGAAAAATATGCATAAAAGTGGTAATGAGGGCACGATCCAAACTGTCCCCTCCGTTTCTTTCTCTTATGTAAGAATTTATGACATGGATACCCTCCACACATTACACTGTTTTCATTTGCTTTAACCCCCACCGGGGTCCGGGCCACCTTCGCCCACCGGGGGCCATCGATGGCCCCCTCTAACTCCGAAAATATGGGCGTTAGCGCAAATCTGCAAAGTACAATAGAAAGCTCGCGTGAATTCAGTAAGAAATTACTTCGCATGTTTTAGGCTCAGGTCAATGGTTTGACCTCCAGAGGTCAAATTAGGTCAAGATCGGCTATTTTCACTCAAATATGCAATGATTAACAAACTGGGCATAACTCTTATGCATTAGAGCTATTGAGGCCTGGTAAAGTACATTTGATAGCAAATTGCCAGTACTTTTCCGCTATGTGCAACGTAAAGACCTCCAGCCAGTGGTTTGACCGCCAGAGGTCACCTCGTGACCTAATATGACCTGAGGTCACGAAAGGTCAAAAGTGACCTTGTCATATATCAAATGAAAGCCAGTGAAAAGACAAACACGATGGTGTTTGTTTCACCGCTCTAACTCAATTAGGTCAAAAGTTATTGTCAAAATACTGTTTTTGACCTCTGGTGACCTTGGATGACCTTGGAAAAGTCAAAGGAAAATATGACCCCTGGGATCCGTGAAAGGGTGTCCAAAAACGTTGTTCTGAGCAGTCTGAGTATTGCAATCATTTTTGTGGCTTTTATATCATGAAATAGCTTTTCCCCATGCTTTTCCAATGGGAGAGGTCGCCTCGTGACCTGACCTCAGGCACGAAATCGAAAAATCCCGGATATACACCTTGCAGACCCTGGAGGGCATGAAGTGTGGGAAGTTTCAAATCGATCGACTTTGAAATGTAGCCTTACAGAGCCTAAAATTGAAGTGAGGTGACCTTGGTTGACCTCGTCTGGTGACCTGACCTTGGGTGACCCGGGGTAAAAATTTTCAGGAGGATGGTAAAATGATGCGTGAGAGGTAGAGCCCTCAACCGCGGTGCTGCGTCTCGTCGTTTTTCTGCTATCCCGGAAAAACCTTAGGGGCCATCGATGGCCCCCGGTGGGGCGAGGGTTAATTATGCTTATGATGAACAGTCAGAAATAATCAGTAGATAGGTATTTAGTAGGTACTGAAAGGGTGTGAAAAGGGGCGTGCCACCATATAGAATCTAAGGTTAGCGAGCAAGCCATGAAGAGACCAGCGTTTGACAGTTCCACTCTTCCAAACCGCGCATGTAATCACAGGCGGGTCCAGGACTCAAGCCTCGGAGAAAGGGAACTGGGTCAGCATTCTGAGAGCTGGACTGGAAGCGGAGGTGGAGCCCGGAAAATGCACTGGAAAACCTCGGGGTAAGGATCAGTCGGTGAACTTTTAGCCTGCGTCATTTCTCATGTATCTGGGTTAGCTAGACCCAATGTGTGCCAGGTCACGTATTTTACTCTAGAATAGTTGTGAAGGCTGAACACGATTCATGTATAATTTTGGAGACATTAGCCTTTAGCTACCGTCCTGATTTCATATGGATTTTGTTCTACATATCACAACGCCCGTTTATACTGGAGACCACCTGCTTAGCATCTCCATCAAAACTTCATCAGGAAACTGTCCACCGCAGCCCAAAGCTTCTAATTGAATATCTTTCAGGCATTTCTGATGAGTTCTTGCCAGATATCAAGTGAGGGTGGGCTGTTGGAGTCGGTTTATTTTCGTGATGAATGGAGTAGTGATCCAGAAGATAACGGGTGATGAATGGGACGGGCTTTTTGTAGACTCCGGTATATGAGTAGACACAGCTGCATCTCTCAAGCTTTTATACGTGAGAAGCCCCGAGGGCTCGGACTCTGAATGGCTTCCATCAGTCTGTGTCTACTATTTGAAATGCAAACGCTGACTTTTGCTAAATGTAAGTCCATGATACGATCTAGAGACAAATGTGATTTAGACGAAAGTCTTTCTTCAACACTCGTCCCACTTCAAGTTGAATTTAGCAAAAGCAGTACCCTTGTGTCCCTTGTGATCTATTGTGGTTGATGTGTTTTGAGCTGTTCAGAATGGTGACAAGGCCTCTCAGCATCTTCTGTGCCCTTCACTAATCTTCATACCTCCGAGTTATATCCCCACAATACAAATCCGACACGTATTTGATCCTGGTATCGTTTCTTTTCGACAATAGTAAAAAAAAAATAAAGAGAATCATGGGCTGATAACTCCAGTCCATCAGCTTTAGATGCGTTGGTGGCGGTGTTTCTCGGGTAAAAATCTGGCACCGTGTCGAAACACGAGTCCTGTGTGCCTGAGATGGACAGAGACCTGGACAATGACACGGGCCCCAGGCTGAGGCAGGGGTAAGGCGAGTTCAAAACAACCACGACGGGGCATAAAAAATGAAAATCTTTGAGAAGTAGAATCTTTGGCTGGTCTTGGACAGCCGAAGGGGTCAGGGACGGCTGGCAGCAGTCGTTAATTCAAAACCTGTTCATTCAACCAATCGTTGTCAACGGATAACAACCAAACTTGGAGTTGTTATGACAAAAATCAGTTTAAATATAAATGAAGCCTGTGGCAACAGCTTACGGAAAACTTACCAGTGGATCATAACGCGAAAACAAACTTTTTGCTCGAGAGTGTCTAGTTTTCGGTCAGACGCCAGTTGTAATTCATCTTCATATTTGGGGTCTTAGGGCACACCGACAACGTAGGTCATATAGCGCCCTGCGGTCGCATTTCCCGGCCCCTCTCTGGGTTGTTTTGATTAACCAGACGTTGAAGCGGCGGCTTTCAGAGTAGTGGCTGTGTCTGTGCCGACTGCAGTACTTCTGTGCCTCCGGTTCTTGGTTAGTCCCTTGGTGCGACCGGTTGAAATGCCACATGAATATATGTAGTTTGTTCCACTTTAACACACCAGGTGCATAATTTTGCTTGATTCACATTTTCAACTGTTGCGATGTTAGGTAACTACACGATTTATAAACATACCAAACATCTAGGTGTTTTCTTTTAAGGACACCGTACATTCTTATGACGTTGCAACAGTTTAAACCGTGTTTTAAGGAATCTGAATTCTTTGTCTTTTTTAATGATTTTGACCAAAATATACTTTTCCTTCGTGAAAATTAGCTTTTTATTTCTAGGAATAAGCTAGAACAATGCGAAAGCTTCCTGACGGTCACTAATCCCGGCTTACCGGCAGGCGCAAACCCGACACTGACAAAATGGCGCGGGCCGGCGGCAGCGACGCGCCGAGCTCCGCCATTAGACGGATTGCCACCACTTTGTCCTGGCGACAGCCGAATCCTTTAGCAATGACAATGAGAGCGAGGGCACCACTGGAAAGTGGCATTGCCCTATCGAGCTCGTTTTTGCTAGCGCGGGAATGAAACGCCCGCTCTGGCCAATCGATGCGCCGGGATGGGATAGATACATGCCTGCAGGCTACAATTATTGCACCGTGTGCTGACCCCTCCTGCACAACCTAAGCAAGGCCCGCTGAAAGGAGTTTTAAAACGGTATTTGATATGATAGGATACCGAATGACCTTTGGTAATCTATGATATTGTAAGTCTGTCTCATTTATATCATTTGTGGGATGGCGAAAAATGTAAAAGCTGGTGGATAGCCCACAAAAGCTTATGACGAGACTACATCAGTCACTTTTTGGCCGATATAAATTTTGAGGTAATGACAGGTCAATGAAAGTGACATGCTAGAGAAGGGTTTCTGGGCTCTAGCGCCTGACAGAGCTGAGTTAGAATCCATTTTTTGCATCATTCGCTTCCTCTTGTTATGGCAAATCAAATGACGTATGTTATGACTATAGTAGGTCCCAGCACGGCGACGCCGAATAACCTTGGCAGTTCGTGCGTCGTTAAACCCCAAAAATTATTAGGTTCAAACATAAAAATGACGTGAACTAAGGTCAGGTCAAGGTCACAATCTGGCCTAGCCTAGTCAATATGCATTTTCATCGACTCGCAATAATAATCGAACGTAATGGAAATGGTAACGTAATGATAAAGTTTTATCAAAACAAAAACTTTATCATATTATATTTATCAACTGAGCCGCCCCGGTAGCTCAGTTGGTAGAGCGTTGGGCTCCGGTTCGCTGCTCAGAAGCATGCAGTGGCAGTGCATGTCCAGGCTTGGGATCGGTTCCCCTGAGACGCTCCGGCGCTCAATAGCTTACCCGACGTACAGGTCGGCTAGCAACTGACTGATAAGAGGGTGACCTGAGCGGGGCGGCCGTCCCTGTGCTTTGTGGGACGTTAAACTTTGGCTTCTAAATCAACCCTTCATTGTGGGAGTTTCTCGTTCGGGTGGTGGGGTCAGGGTCTCCGCGACAAGTCCCTTGATGACTTTAGTGAGAGCCCGACTTCAACAGTCAAACTGAGAACAACTTGGACAAAATTTATATAAAAAACATCATTTCCTGCAGATATTGATCCGATTCTGCAAACCTGCTTAAGCAGATCCCGATGACCTCTCAGAGATCACCGGTCCATACTTGCATCATGAACCTGGAAAGGGGCCTAGGTTATTACGATGTGGAGATAGGAAGGTATTATAATCTGTACTTACATTAATAGTCACTTTTTGCCCAACTCCCGGTTTTCCCCATGGCTTTCCAACGGGGAGGCTATGATATGGACCTGATTTCGTAATACTCGGTGGGCCCATTATTAGATATGAATGTCAGTTGGACAGATTGATCATGTTCTTACTAACGCTATCTTAACCCGCGCCCCACCGGGGGTCCGGCGCCACCTTCGCCCCACCGGGGGGCATCGATGGCCCCCCTCTAACTCCGAAAATATGGGCGTTAGCGCAAATCTGCAAAGTGCAATAGAAAGCTCGCTTGAATTCAGTAAGAAATTACTTCGCATGTTTTAGTGCTCAGGTCAATGGTTTGACCTCCAGAGGTCAAATTAGGTCAAGATCGGCTATTTTCACTCAAATATGCAATGATTAAGCAAACTGGGCATAACTCTTATGTCATTAGAGCTATTGAGGCCTGGTAAAGTACATTTGATAGCAAATTGCCTGTACTTTTTCCGCTATGTGGAACGTAAAGACCTCCCGCCAGTGGTTTGACCGCCAGAGGTCACCTCGTGACCTAATATGACCTGAGGTCACGAAAGGTCAAAAAGTGACCTTGCCGTATATCAAATGAAAGCCAGTGACAAGACAAACACGATGGTGTTTGTTTCACCGCTCTAGCTTAATTAGGTCAAAAGTTATTGTCAAAATACTGTTTTTGACCTCTGGTGACCTTGGATGACCTTGGAAAAGTCAAAGGGCAAATATGACCCCTGGGATCCGTGAAAGGGTGTCCAAAAACGTTGTTCTGAGCAGTCTGAGTATTTGCAATCATTTTTGTGGCTTTTATATCATGAAATAGCTTTTCCCCATGCTTTTCCAATGGGAGAGGTCGCCTCGTGACCTGACCTCAGGGCACGAAATCGAAAAATCCCGGATATACACCTTGTAGACCCTGGAGGGGTCATGAAGTGTAGGAAGTTTAAAATTGATCGACTTTGAAATGTAGCTCTTACAGAGCTCTAAAGGTGAAGTGAGGTGACCTTGGTTGACCTCGTCTGGTGACCTGACCTTGGGTGACTTGGGGTAAAAAATTTCAGGGATGATGGGAAAATGATGCAGTGAGAGGTAGAGCCCTCAACCGCGGTGCTGCGCCTCGTCGTTTTTCTGCTGTCCCGGTAAAACCTTAGGGGGCTATCGATGGCCCCCCCGGTGGGGCGAGGGTTAAACTTGTTTTCAGGTAAGGTCACTTGACCTGCACTGGTGACCTGAACTGACATGAACCAACATTGAAATTTTGAGAAAATTTTCAGAATTTATAAAAAAACAAGGTGCACCAAGTACGGCGGCACTTCGCGTCGCCTTTTTTGGCGATGTCGGTAAAATCCGAGGAATGTTCAAACACCTCCCACCGGGGCCAGGGGTAATATAATATTCTTATCGCTTAGAAGACTCACCAAGTATGTACTATAAGCTGTGGTAACGGGATATGTTGTGCTAATGGCTATGGTCAGGCACCACTGGAAACGCATAAACGGGAACTGATAAGAAAATAACTAATTTCCTGTAGGCAGGGTTGATTAGAACTTCCAAGTGACAAGATCTTAGTATTTTACGCCGCTTTCAGGATTTTTTCTGTTGGTTTGAACCTGCATCTGATGAAAGGTCATATGAGACTACATAGGGACTTAAAAAAACTGCTTAGCTTTTTATTTGGGTAAATTAATTCACAGGAAGTGGTAATAAAACTTTCTTTTTGATACTTTCGAGTTTCGATTTTCATCGCATATAAATGCGTATTGGCTGTGCTAGATCAAATGGTGACCTTGACCTGAGCTCAGGATATTTTATGCTATATTTTGACCTAAATGGACATGCTATGCACCATTCGATTTGTCGTAACGAGAGGAGACCTGTATAAATTTGAAATTTGTCTATATATTGTTGAAATATTTTGTTCTGGCTCTATGGAATTTCGTATAACACTGTACTAAAATTGTTTGACATTACCCAGGTCTCGGATTTTCTAGTCGGTTGAAATCTACGCGGTGCATCCTCGCTGAATGGCCTCGCTTTAGACAAACCTTCTCGGAAATGGATGTCGGAAGCGACAACTTCCACTGCGGCTGGCGATGGCACATCCAAAGCTTCGACAGCAAAGCTGCGCCTCCGAATAGATACACGGACGTACCTCGCAGAGAGCTGTCGTCTATCACCCATCGTGGTGACAGCGGAAAAGCCAGAGATGCCTCGGATATTGGACCGTTTTCGGTTGTTGCCTGACGACTTTGGTATCGGATGTCTCCCATTGTATTCAGAAAAGGACCTTTTGAACGTCTTTTCTACAAAAGTTGGCAGCAATTTTTTTCTCTGGTTAAATAGGGACGCTGTATTCAGATATCCCCCACAGGGGTGGTCCAAAAGTGGCCAACCTATTCAAATTTGTGATCTGGTCCTCAAGTTTAATTATTTGACGCATTTTTACTTTGCATGTGAATCATTATAATTTTCAAAGAATATCTCGCATTTGCACTTTTCCAACGACGTCTGCATGTTGGCTAGGTGGTCGGTCTATACATTTCGAAAAGTTGTATACAGCGTCAGCATTTGCTGTTCAGTGCTCTCGTTTCTCCAGCTAAATTGCTCGGTTTCGTTAGTTGTCAGAGATTGTATTAGTATGTAAATGTCACTAAATACACTAACAAATTCACTATAATTATACATGCCTTTTATTGGTGACCTGACACTTCCTAAGCTTTGCTGCCAGCAAAAAGAGAGGTTCGCTCAATTTTCAACCCTATGATGACAAGAAATGTTGTCCCTAGAACTAAACTCATCGGATGTTGGCTCATTGTTGCCTTATGCACTGGCTGGTTACAAATTTTAATATATTTTCCCCCGATTTGATTGAAATGTGGAATTTTTCAATGACAATTTGGGGAGAGGCACGGCATTTTCCCCTTCCCATTCAGACACAGATACCCTGACACACCAGCAAAAGGCAAGCAATGCACATCAGCTAAGCAATAAGCCAATTATCCATTCACTGTGGTCTTGCTCAACTTTGGGTGAGCCAAATTTTGTCAAATGCCAAATATCCACCTTGAAGTGATGTTTGTAATATGTGGTCATCACAAGTAAGAAAATTGGTGTGTTCCAAATAGATGTGGTTATTCTCGAAACATGGGACAGGTATTAATACATGTTTGCTCAATGTTTACCATGTGAACTCATATAGTGTATAGCTAACTATTTGATAGAAACGTGAGGGAGATATGACGCCGCCTCCTGCTCCCTATGCCCGTTATTATTTAGGTAAACATTTTCGCAGAGTAATCTACTGTACGCAGAGTTTTCACAAAATTGTGTATTTATTTTCCGATAGTTAACAGCTTTTTACTCCAATAGGTAAGATCCACGCAGAAGCGTGAAATTCCCACTACCTTACACTTAAAGCCTGATACCGTATTTCAACTGCTGATAGCTATCTACATAACACTCAGAATGAAAAACAACTGGAAGTGAACATTTTTGGTTCAGGTATCTGAACTAACATCCATCGGCTATTGTGATGATCGTCAATATAGAAATAAAGGGCATATCTGCCCAACATAGGCAAAATAATTGAGGATATTAAAATAAGGATAATGATTTATAATAAATCATAGAAATTTTTAGATTATATTACAAATTTATGGTAGATTAGATAGATAAAGGAAGCATATGATTTAAAGATAAAGAATAAGGGTAACTAAGGTGGGGCTATCTCAGAGCCCTGTGACCTTTTGGTGTGCGTGTTCAAAAATGGTACATCTCTGGTAAATTTCTCAAATGATATCTATTTATTCATATTTTGTTAGTAGGTACCACTACCAAAGGGTAAACTTGTCATATCACAGGGAGTATAGACGTCATGACGTCATGATGAGCATGACGCGTCATGCTTATGCCACCATGGCGTATATAGAGTAACAGGAGCTATCATGCTTTGGGTCCCTAAAGTTATCATCATTTATGCCGGAAACTCCTGATGTATACCTCGATAGACACTGAAATAGCTAGACACATTTAATTAAAAACAGACTTGACAACATTATGCCATTGCCTCACACGGACCCGCCTCAAACTCATCAGTACATTTATGTTCGGGCCCGGGTTTCTTCTATTGATCCAGCGACTAATCACTGATCGGTAATCACTTCCGAGCCGGCGCGCAGCTCATCCTGCAGCAGCCGAAGTTTTCCTGATGAAGTAACCGCGCCAGCTCCGGCCGCTCCGACACTACTTTCTAATTTAATTGCTGCCGAGGGCCAGCCGTCTGCCCATCGGCTTGGTCACCGGGAGGCGTGAGGTATATGTTCGGAGGGTATACTCCCTACCATCCGGCTTGCTTGCAGGGCGGCGTTCTACATTGCCAGTGGCGTATCAGGGTGCCAAACTTTTTGAATGTGAAGTTTGGCCTCTTATTCGAAAGTTTGTCCGGTGGTGGCCTTGCTTTTTGTGGTAGGGAGTGAACATGAAGAAAAAGAAAGCGCACTGTATAAACATACTTGCAACCGATGAAGGAGCGTAGAAGCGACAAGAGGGATCTGCCACACTGAATTATCAATATGACTGGATCTCACCGGTGAGGATTATGTTTTCATATATTTCCTAAGACTTTAAGACACTGGGGAAAAGCTGGAGGTCGACTTTGTTGAAGGCAGCTGCCGGGACTCAGGTCAGTGCTTGTTGTAGACGATGCGATACTGATGTTGGAGCTTCTGAATTCTGTATTTGTTGATGTGGTATCTTCATGCGTGAAAATGGCACCTCAAATAATTCTCAAATAAACCTCGAATAAATAAAAGTTCAGAGGACAAAAATTAGTTTTGTCTCCAATGCACATCGATGTGGGACTAATACGTCTAGGAAACAAAATAAGAGCTTGGGAAAAATTAAGCCCCACCTCAGTGGAGGTTAAGCATGGCTCTTCGCTGCTATTTCGTGGTGACCCGAAGACGAAAGTGCATAGCACCAGCTTACTGGCCTCGATTGACCTTGATTTATTCCGCATCTTCCTTCGGAATTTCAAGCCAAGGTGTCAATTCGCCTCCAAGATATGATAGATACCACCACTTCTGCAAATTCCCATTGAATATTTTAAGCCACTTCCAGAGTAATAACGGTGCCGAGGCATGCAGCTCTGCTTTGGGACTCCCGTATCAGTAGCCTGAGGTTTCAGCTTCAAAGCTGCAATACCCTGACCTCTCGGTCTGTTCCGAGGTTCTTTTAATCATGTAAATTTGTCCCTGGAATTGACTTTGCGTACACATCCACTACGATATTGTAACCCAGTGACGTTCCAACACCTCCAACCCTCAAGAGTTCAATGTAACGAGCGTCTGAGTGGAGATCAAACTGCGACCTGCCCTCGCGAGTTGCCTGCGTCTCATCTAGTGTCTATTAAATTTCAGAAATTCTTAAAAGGGCTGTAGCTGAACACATGATCGGGTTTTGTACTCAATTATCGATTAAGGATTCGAGGAGATGGAGTAAATAATATGTTATCATTTTACAATCATGCTCCTCCCTGGAACACTGCACAGCAGATCAATTAAAACCAAGCTCTCGAATTTTGCCTATTATCCCCGGCCTGTATCACCGCCCAAACTTAGTTTCTTATTTGGCTGAATAAAACAAGGAATAAGCCGTGGTCGGGAAGGTTCAAGCTCCTCTGGTCATTATTTGCGTCGTCATTCACATGGGTATCGAAAGCAAGTGGACTTTGGTTCGAGTCCTTATAACTGGTGAATGAAGTAAAATAATATCCCCGAAATCGCAGCTTTAGATCGATTAATTTGTCATTTTCCTCTTTCATAAACGTGGACTTCACAAATGCTTCCAAATCTTTTGAGGGTGAGCTGTCTCTGTAATGTTTTCCTGGAGAGGCTCAGTTCTTTGTTTCGACTTTCAGCCTCCTGGCTCCGCTCTCGGTCGTCGTTGAGCTAGAATTAATCCCCGTTGAAAAATTAATGGCGACGCCTCCTGTCAGTTCGAGTTATTTAGGCCTCGTTTGCCGGCATAAATATCTTCAATTAATCTGGTTAATAAAAAAACGTCACAACATACCGTGGACCAGGGATACATCAGCAGCAGCTTAGCACTGCTCCCAAAAACACATTTAAGATAGTACCGTTCAATTCCTCTGCAACGACTAGCAAAACACAGGCATGAAAGCATAATTTTTATATTTGAAAGCTTCTGCATGGAGGCGCAGGGGTCTTTGTCAATAGCCATACCAGCATCATCCGCAAAAATCAAAAACTTGGCACAATGGGCTGTTGAACAATCTGAAACGTTTACTTCCCGAAGCGACGCTGGCTTATTACCAGCATAGAGCAGCAGCCTGTGTTCAACATTTTTCCTCAACAAACAGACTCCTACAGAAGCTTTCAGCATTCTAAACGGCAGGCAGAGCATCACTTGAGATGTACCCTTGTGTGGAGCCGAGTATCAGGCCGCTACACAAACAGCTAACAGGCACGGCTAGACTTAAAGGGAATCACACAGCGACTGCAGCACAGAACGACAGACGTCCACCCAGACCAGGAACAGGTCCGAAAGGTGGGGGCCGGCGAAGGGGGCGGAGGCATCCTCAGATCCACACACTGACCATTGCAGGCGTCAAAGCATGTGAAAATTCTCAGCTTGTGCAAAAGCGGCGTCTCAAAGTCGACTTCAGACGGTGACGCAGTCAACCCTGTTTCCAGCCCCCTCCCGACGAATGGGACGGCTTTACCCGTACAGACCGCACTCTGCTTTGCCGGTTCACGTGTTTGTGGTAAGAGTGCTCATCTGGTGCTTCAGGAGAAATTATGCGATTCACTACTTTCCAGTGAAATTTAAGAAAACCACCCATAAAACTGGCTTTGGGAAGGTGCCCTTGAAGTTAACACGCGCCTCGCTGGGGTCCCTGGCATGACGCGCTCCGCTGGGGGAACGTATTTCACTTCCCCCTTCCGTATCGCATTTCCCAGCAACTTTAGATAAATCATTTCGAGCGGCAGTAGTTTTTGAACGGCTAGGTTTTTACTTTTTTCAAAATGTTAAAAGTTCCATTCGAAATCTTGTTAGCAAGGCAAACAAGTGACCTCTAGGGTGGCCTCTAGGGTGATCTAGGGTGGCCTCTTTTAGTGGCCTCTAGGGTGATAAATTTTTCAACTTGTCGCCAAAAATGGAAGTCAGTGGCGGACACAAGAGGGGTTAGGTGGGGGCTCAAGCTCCCCCTATGCCAGAGTACCTATAGCAAATGCACAGCTGGAGACTGATCCGGGGCAAAGGCGGGGATGGCTTAATCCCGCTAGCCCGCTCAAAATGAAGTCCTGGAGCCGCCACTGCGCCCAGTGAATGCCTTGACGAATGTAGGTTGACGTGGACGGTGGTGCAGAGCGCCACTGCTACTGTCCATAACTTTTGCTTATGTGCGAACGCTAGCGAATAGGAAATAGTGGTATGTTTCTTGGCATATTGTTGAATGCTGGATGAAATAAATGAATGTTTAGTTCTTAGTGGTAATAATTCAACGAAACTGTATAATGAGGTTGGCAAACAGCTCGACCGTATCTCTAACAATATACTTTCTTCAAAAACTTGATATTACAAAGGCTAAAAGAGAATCCAGACCATGACTATTTATCAAGATTCCGAGTGTTTGAAGCTTGTGCCCTGAAAACACGCAGCCGGTTGGCGGAGCGTCTGTTTCCCCAGCACGGAAGCCGGCTTCAGACCCGGGAGGACCCTGTGGATGGTTCCCATACGATCCTCAAAATCTCTTCTAGCAGAATTGTTGTGGCCTGAGCAGTTGGGGCATCGCTAAGCCACTCCAATTATTACAAAGGGTTCCGTATCGCTTGTGGGTTTTAAACAGAAGTCCTCAATCCGTTAGCGAGATCCAAGATCTGTCACTGGGCTGAAATTATTGAGATAAGGAGCTTCAGATCCCGTACACCATGCTAAAGAGACTCCGGTCACACACCATTTCAAGCTCTGCCTGAAGCTGAGCCGTGGCCTGACCCCCCCCCCCACGCCCCGTCAACAGTGCTGCTGCCGGACCGGCGCGTCTGGGGCGCTGTCCGGCCTCCCTCAGGGCATCTGTATGCACCGTCGGCGCGGCGCGGGGCTGGTCCACAGCAAAGGCAGCACATTTGTTGCGCAGATCAGGGAGACTCTGCTGAGGCGGCTGTGTTGGGTTTTAGTCCGCTACCTGGAATGGTTACGGTCAGGTGGGAATTCAGAGGCTGGTCTGGGTCTAAATATAGTATGTTGAGCGGATCATATGCCTCATTGTAGCAACAGTCTCACGGCTGTAAGAGTTAGACGGACGTCGATATATATATATATATATATATATATATAAGTTCAGTAACCGAAAGACGAGCTATTTCGCAGATGAAGTGTAATGGCATACTGCTGACTTCACAGGTGAAACATAGAGGGCAGGACATTAAAATTTGTTCGAATGCTTAAATGTTCTGGTATCTTACGGTGAGGTGAAAAAGTTTGAATTGTGACGGTATTAAAAACGGGACAAGGGCCAGAATAATGTTGCCGAAACTTGAATTATTTTGTGTGTGGAATAGTGAAATAATAATCCAAATAACTCCACTTATGTCTTTTCGTGAGAATTGGAATTTACGCTTCTGATGGCCCTGAACGTTCTTAGTTTGTTTGAGGTATATTGTTGTATGTAAGCAATACCGGATAAATATATGGTTAGAAAAATTATTTTTCTCATCGATTCGGACCTTATTACCCATCCTGAACCTGGGTAATCGACATGAAAAATTAACATGCAGCATATCACAGCTCTCGATGGCCTTGCTCTGTGCTTTGAGTCTCTGATCGATGGATTAACGCGTGCAGCAGGGAGGGTTCTGGTGTCAACGCGCAGTGGATGAGTGGTCCTAAGATCCCTACCCCTTCCCTGAGATCTCGTAAACCAAAAAGTTAGAAAAACGCCTCTTTGAGTGTGGAGACTATGGTGATATTTTTCATTGACAAGTTTTATTTATCTAAGGCAGTATCTTGAAGGTCAAACGAGGTCGTAAGGGTCGACTTTTGGGTCGTGCTGGAAACCTATTGGAAAATTACGTGATTACGCAAGCAAAACTCAGAAATAAACAAAAAGAGGAATACGGCCATAGAGAGGAGATCCAATAACAATTCTCCGGACAGTTTTAGATCAAGGTCATTCAAGGTCAATGAACTATGGCATAACAATATGGCATCTTGCCTCTAATGTATAAAATAATTGGCACTGTAACAGGCTTTGGTGGGGAAATGAGGGATTGACCTTGAAAAAACTTTGACCTCAAACTGTGACATTGACTTTGACATTGTGTACCCTCAGTTATGGTGATATTTTTCATTGACAAGTTTTATTTATCTAAGGCAGTATCTTGAAGGTCAAACAAGGTCGTAAGGGTCGACTTTTGGGTCGTGCTGGAAACCTATTGGAAAAATACGTGATTACGCAAGCAAAACCCAGAAATAAACAAAAAGAGGAATACGGCCATAGAGAGGAGATCCAATAACAATTCTCCGGACAGTTTTAGATCAAGGTCATTCAAGGTCAATGAACTATGGCATAACAATATGGCATCTTACCTCTAATGTATAAAATAATTGGCACTGTAACAGGCTTTGGTGGGGAAATGAGGGATTGACCTTGAGAAAGCTTTGACCTCAAACTGTGACCTTGACTTGGACATTGTGTACCCTCAGTTATGAAATTATAACATAACAAACGTCGTAGGTACTGCGTAATGCCATCTGACCGAAACACTGGAGTCAATTACCCTGAAAATACTTGCATGACCTTGACCTGTGACCTTTGAACTTCACCGTCACCTTCATGCAAGGTGGCCCTGACATATATTCTCGATTATATGGCGTTATTACATCACTTTTCGGTCTACAGTGCAGGAGAACTGAAGCGACCGCGCAATTGCGACGGTCTTCAAAAGTCTATTAGTCAAAACACTAGTGACCGGGATTCACAAT
Organism: Lepas anatifera; assembly: GCA_034440635.1. Taxonomy (NCBI): domain Eukaryota; kingdom Metazoa; phylum Arthropoda; class Thecostraca; family Lepadidae; genus Lepas; species Lepas anatifera. The sequence continues at coordinate 893,987 of JAOTON010000183.1, read as the reverse complement.
TACTTCACCAATCAACGCGCTCATTAACCCTCGCCCCACCGGGCGCCATCGATGGCCCCCTAAGGTTTTTCCGGGATAGCAGAAAAACGAAGAGGCGCAGCACCGCGGGTGAGGGCTCTACCTCTCACTGCATCATTTTCCCACCATCCCTGAAATATTTTACCCCGGGTCACCCAAGGTCAGGTCACCAGACGAGGTCAACCAAGGTCACCTCACTTCAACTTTAGAGCTCTGTTAGAGCCACATTTCGAATTTGATCAATTTGAAACTTCCTACACTTTATGGCCCTTCCAGGGTCTACAAGGTGTATATCCGGGATTTTTCGACTTCGTGCCCTGAGGTCAGGTCACGAGGTGACCTCTCCCATTGAAAAAGCATGGGAAAAGCTGTCTTATGATCTAAAAGTCACAAAAGCGATTGAAAATGCTCAGATTGATCAGAAAAGCGTTCTTGAACACTCTTTCACGGATTCCAGGGGCCATATTTGCCTTTTGACCTCTCTAAGGTCATCCAAGGTCACCAGGGGTCAAAAACAGCATTTTGACAATAACGTTTGACCTAATTAAGCTAGAGCGCTGAAACAAACGCCATCGTGTTTGTCTTGTCACTGGCTTTCATTTGATATACGGCAAGGTCACTTTCTGACCTTTCGTGACCTCAGGTCATCTTAGGTCACGAGGTGACCTCTGGAGGTCCAACTAATCGCGGGAGGTCTTTACGTTCCACATAACGGCAAAAGGACTGACAATTTCCTATCAAATGCATTTTACCAGACTTCAATAGCTCTAATGGCATGAGAGTTATGCCCAGTTTGCTTAAGCATTGCATATTTGAGTGAAAATAGCCGATCTGGACCTAATTTGACCTCTGGAGGTCAAACCATTGACCTGAGCACTAAAACATGTAAAGTAATTTCTTACTGAATTTACGCTAGATCTCTATTGCACTTTGCAGATTTGCGCTAACGCCCATATTTTCGGAGTTAGTGGGGGCCATCGATGGCCCCCGGTGGGGCGAAGGTGGCGCTGGACCCCCGGTGGGGCGCGGGTTAATTATCACACGTGTTGATAAGAGGTTTATTCCCACTGTTAAGTATTCTCCGGCCATTTCACAAAAATAGGGTAGGGGCACTTTAGCACCCCCTTCCACTGCGTGTGTTGAAGCGACTGTGGGGTATTGGTGCGATGCCAGACTTGAGTGGTTTTGGAACAATTTTCTATTGAAATTAATGTATTCGGTCTGACTTCTGCTGATAAACGGCTAATAAGATCAATGTTTTGTATTATTCAATTCATTTTTTCCAGGGGAAACAAGTCGCCAGCTTTATACATTGCATCTGTGTTTTTTCAAATAAATACTTTTTGCTTAAAAAAGTCGCCATATCCACGAGACATAATAATCTGGTAATCCCAGATTGAGCCGCATTATTTGCACTACAGATGAATGCGAAGACAAAGAGTGTTTTCAAGCGTTTCTGTCATTCTTCTGGATATATATAGAAACAAATTTTACGTTTCACACCATTTATCTAAGAAACGCCATACGCATTTACAGCCACCAGCACCAAACTCACGTTTAACACGAATGTTTTTCAAAAGGTTAAAGCAATAAAAATTGTCCGTGCAGCGAGGCTAGGGCAATATGTCACCTTCCCAAGTTCACCTCATACCACGTCACCTCTCGCGGAGGTCGGAGTGAATAAGGGATGAGTTCTTACCTTTTTTCACCGCGAACGAGGAGTTCTAAAACAAATGTAATTACGATTAAATGGCTTCTCGGCATGCTCTACCAGGTGGCTATCTCGGTTTAAATCCCATTATGAAGGCGCCGCATTCTCTTCAAACTTACCATCACTGCGGCCACTACTCGGAATGCTTTTGTAAGTAATGTTACTTGATCTTGCCTCGTAAACTGACGTGGGATGGCCCATGCCTGACTTTTTTAGAATTGCTGCGAAAAGATTAAGAGTGAGGTACGTAAGGTAGGGCGGAGCTCACCGGCATTTTTCCGACCACTTTGGAAACCCTAGGGGAGGGTGTTCAAACACCCCCTTAAACTCGGGCGGGTGTCATTTGGCTTCGTCGGAGACAGCACTGTACGCACACCTACCAGAGTGTAGTCTCTTCATGATAACGGCACTGTCATCGCGAGTAGAATGGGCTCCTCGTTGTCACTAGTTTACGACGCTCCTGAAGCCCCGGTTCGTGGCGGTGATGGGAGCCCAGTGTGGCTAATGTCTGCGGGAGTGTGGGATATCCCGCAGATGTCCCGGGGACATCCCAGCGACTCCAGCTGATGACAGGGTGACTTCACTGTCTGACAGCGGATAACGGCCGGTCGATAGCCAATAACGGGCGCGGTAAAAAGCTGTCGGCCGGCAGCGAACTAGATGATTGGAGCATCCGATACAGCTCGCTCTGTTGAGCGAGCCGCTCCAGAGGCTACCGTTCTGAGGTGGGGCGCCTGATCAGACGATCCCGCCTGAATGGCCTCTTCCAGACGTGTGAACGACGTGCTCAGCTGGCAGAGTTTATCCGCTCCAGATGGCTGGTGCTGTTCTAATCACTCAACTCTTAAAACCTGCCCAGACAAAGGTTCCTAAGTGTGAGAGTTCGCAGCGACATGTTTGCCTGCAGGTGTGGACGTGCGCAAATGTTCGTAATCGCTAATGTTTGTAAGTGCTACTGTCATAGTGCGAATGTTCGTAGTGAGTGTGCTTTTAAGTGCTTTAATGTCTATATGCTCTAATTTTTGTAAGCGCTGATGTCGGTATGCGCTGGCGCTCAGAACCACAAACGTTCGTAAGCGTTCATGTTCGCATGCACCATTTTTTGTTTGCAGTTTTGTTCGTCATTACCAACCCATGAATTTATTTTACTTTTTCTTTTTTATTCCCCGTGCCCTATTTTTATTTTTTCTGAACAGTTCTAACACTATTCCTCACGATGCTGTTTATGCACTACTGCCCAATATTGTTTGAGCCGACATCTGAAGAATCGCGTGTTCAACAATCGCAGAATCAGGAATTCAAGAATCGGCAGAATCGCGTGCCTGTTATTCGTTTTACCCTAAGTGCATGTTTAATGTGTATCGCCCATGTATATGTGGAAATATATGTATGGATATAAGTGTTCATGTTCGCATGCACTATTTTTTCATTTATGTTCGTGAGCGCTTATGTTCGTAATCGGTAATATTCTTAGCTGCTAATGAGTTGTGACGTCATTTCCTAGCCTACATAAGGTACTTTCACTTCCCTAAAATTTGGCAATAGGCCAAATTGGTCTACCCCATTTTAACACTTGCCCCTGTGTGCCTCTAATCTGTTTTGCCCCCATGGGATGAAAGTCATACTGCTTGGTCTCAGCTCCTATGTGGGACATCGAAAGAAGTGAAAGCTGGTAGATAGCCTATAAGCAATTATGAAGACACTCACTATATTAGTCACTTTTTGACTCAGGTCAACACGGAGGTGACAGCAGGCACGGGTGGGATCCAGAGACGGGAGCGTGGATGATCTGAATATGGCTTCCAAATAAGAAAAGAGGGGGCGAAATTCTCTCTTTCCACCCTGCCCCAATGCAAACTAGTGTTTCCTCATTTATTTGTATTTGTTACGAACACTTCCACACATACGATGGCTTTTCAAGCGCCGTCGTAATGGACGTGACGTGATGAAGATAATGGAAGGAGGCGGTGAGGATTAGGATGGATGAGGTTGAAGGAAGGTGGGAAATTACCTGGAGGGTCGCAGCTGCCTAAGGCGCATGTGTTCGCTGACTTCAAGGTTGTTAAAGGCAAACGGGGAGGATAATGATAGGATTGTCAGGCCACACACGCTCACACTTGGGGAGGACGTGTCCGTCAGTAAAAGCGGTCTGAATCGTTTTGTTTGTTCGGTAGATACTTATTTGAAGATGAGCAAAATTCTCTCTGAAGGGGAGAAATTGAAGGACACCGCCTACGAACATTAGGTATACCAGCTACCAAACCAATTAGCGCGTATGAATATAAAGCATACCAACATCTGCTTACGAACACTAGTCATACAAATATCTGCATTTGAAACATCTTTCCTAGAAATATAAATCAGGTGTCTTCAAGGAAGAGTAGAATATGATCATGTAATACCATTGTTTACATGCCTGAAATGGTCATGATTTAAGGGCTGCAACATGAGCATTGTCTCACCGCCATTAACCATAAATTATTTTCCACAGATGCAATGTGTGTGGCAGGTTCATGGCCCATCAGCAGGTCCCCAGCATACACACAAAGGCCCAGTGCCAGATGCAGACCAATGGTTGGGGGGGAGGCAACGGAGTCCAAAATAATGAAAACATTTGGTTTTTAAGAAAACTGAAATCGGTGAAAACCGGGGAACTTAGCGGGCCATATGCCTTTTTGATCCCCTTCCCCCTCCTCCTCCTATATCCGCCAATGGAAGGATCATCTAGACGAGTAGTGGTCACCTGCATTCAGTACAAGCTGAACAGTGAGCTCTTCTCTCTCTCTCTCTCTCTCTCTCTCTGTCTCTGCAACTTCTTCGGCTAGCGTACCACCGCACGGCTGAACATCACTCCCGCTGACATCAAGGAGGCGCGCAGACTCGCAACACTTTGACAGCGGGGAGAGGCTAGCTTGAGGGAGGGGGCGTATTAGAAATGATGACTGCTAAACAGCGGGCTTTGAAAAGGAGGTAGGAAGTAACAATGAAGCGGGTACATAGAAGTGCATTTGTATAAACGCTGTGTTTTCACCTTCTTTGCAGGCAGGGGTGTTTATCCGCTACATGTCCAGGTATGCACTAGTTTGAAAAAGGCATATTAGGTATATGTAGGCTGCAATAACGAACGATTATGATGATATGAAAAATAGCATTCGATGCCAAAACATGGCCGGATTATGGTGATGTGTTTATCAAATATTATCAGAAGTGATGACTTTCTAATACCTCAACTCTTATGCCAGTCTATTTTAACCATGTCGTCAGGAAAGTATATGCATTTTTAACACGCGCAGTGGAGAGGGGTCTGGTGTCAACGCGCGATGGAGAGGGTCCTCAAGTGCCACCCCCTTGAGATCTCTAAACCAAGAGGGTTAGAAAACCTTCCGTGAGGGGTGCGTAGGGCGATAGTGCTCTACATTATGACCAAGTTTCATTGACCTAGGCAAATATCTTCAAGGTCAAACGAGGTCGTAAATGTCTAATCCGGACCGTGCTGGAGACGTATTGAGAAGTGCCGTTATTATACAAAAAATCGGTAATGCACCGAAAGCGGACTAAGATCGTAAACGGAAGGTACAACTCAATGTTCTCTGAAATTTTAAGGGCAGGGTCATTCAAGGTCAATGACCTATGACGTAACAATATAAAATATACACAATCATGTATGTACAATTTAACTGGCACTATTGCAGCCTTCGGGTGAAAATTCAGAGTTTGACCTTGAAAAGACCTTGGACGTTGACCTTTGAGTTATAACCTGACTTTGAGCAGCCTTAACTACGAAAGTCATAGCATTACATACTTCATACATACTGAATAATGCTATCTGACTAGAATACTGGGGTCAACGACCTTGACCTATAACCTTTGACCTTGACCTTCATGTGGGTTGATATTGACGTATAACTTGATCATATGACGTTATGACGTCACCATTCGGTCTGCAGTGCAGACGAACTGGTGCAACCGTGCGATTGCAATGGTCTCAAGATATAGGTCTGATTTCTAAAGCCTATAAGTAAAAAATATATAGACCGATTTCAAAAATTCGTTCGCCAATCGTCCCATTCAAGCATTCTCACAAATGTGGGTAAGCAGCGTTTTCTGGCGGGAGCTGTTCTCCGATCACCTTGGAAAAAAGTTGGGACACTTTAGGACACCTACACTGCGCGTGTTAAACCTGCAAAACATGCAGAGTATTGCTGAGACATCACATTTGAGACTCTAATAAGGCCCCAACTTTCTCTTACGTGAAGTTCCACTTCTGTAAAAGCAAGCGCACACCTTTGTTGTAGAGCGGTGACTGTTCTTTGGTTTTATCCGATGTCGCGCCCCAAACTTGTCCTCCCGAACTTAGATAAGTTTAGTAGTTTTACAGCACTGAGCCCCACGCCGTCGAATAGGGAAAGCAAGAAAATTCCCCTGTATAAACAATTCAAAATGGCGCTACTTGATGCCCGGGACGCTGGAACTTTGTTCAACTAGAGGGGGAGGGTGGAGTGGAGGGACTTACTGACAAAACTGCTACAGGCAGATGGCGGAGGGAAGGGGACAGCCTGCCGGAAGGAATGTCTTCATAACCAATTCAAACGAATTTTAGGTAAATTTAAGGATGCTTTCAGTAACGAGGATTACACAATGGTATAGGAAATAGTGGTGTGACCGCTTGAGAGGACAACGCATGGCCAAAACCGTAGCTATTCTTAAAAGAAAACCGCCAGCAGTGACCCAGAGTTTTGAGGGGAGGGGGAGAGTGCACTCCTGACTACCGTTCCTAGCGTCCTTACTTGATGCCTTGATCTAGCTAGTTATTCCATCGTTCTGTGTTTGTCTTTTGTTTTTGTCATCTTCAGATATGATAATGCATTTTTGCAGAACCACATTTTTCTTCATCCTGTAGTAACAGTTACATATATCCAATATTATATCTAACCTTGACATTTCAGTGGTAGTTTCTCGCTACCATCAGAAGGTCACAAATACATTTTCAGATAGTGACAGGACAATTTTCTTTTCGCAGCTCCACGAAGACTGATGATGATATCTACAGCCCATCAAAAGGCTATTTTGCTGCACCGAAGTGAATATTTGTGTACATTTTTGTATATTGCCACATGTCAACAAATCCTTCCCGCGGACCGACCTCTTTCGTGCGAACTTTGTTCAAACATGAAGTGCGAGCAAAATTAGTGTGCTTACTTAAATTTCTCATCACAAATTTTGACAAGCTGCTAACCCAAACTGGACAAATAAAGTGTGCGAGATCACACCACCTGAAACTGTACATTTTCTCACCTTAACAGTTTAACAACATGAAGACATAACATTTTCCAACAAATTGTGTCAACTCACTCCTAAACCCGGATTGAGACATAGACCCACGTAAAGCGGTGTCTCTACATCACACAATTCACAGCCTCGCAGCTGCCTCCCTTAACCTGCGCCCCACCGGGTTCTGGCACCACCTTCGCCCCCACCGGGGGCCATCGATGGTACACATCTAAATAAAAATATAGGGGTTAGCGCAAATCTGCAAAGTGCATTAAAAGGCCCGTCTGAATTCAGCATGATTTTCTTCGCACGTTTAAGCACTCAGGTCAGTGGCTTGACCTCCAGAGGTCAAGTTGGGTCTTGATGGGCCAATTCCATTAATATATGCAATGCTTAAGAAACCCGGGCATAGCTCTCATGCCATTAAAGCTACTGATATCTGGTAAGTACATTTGATTGCAAAATGCCGGGGCTTTCTCCTCTATGTGGAATATAATAACCTCCCGCCAGTGGTTTGACCACCAGAGAGCAGCCTGTGACCTATTCAGCGCTCTAAAACATTCAGCCCTCTAGCTTGACTAGGTCCAATAGTATGGTCAAAATACAGTTTTTGACCCCTGGTGACCAGTGATGACCTCAGATAGGTAAGGGGCAAATATCGCCCCTGGAATCCGTGAGAGGGTGGTAAAGAATGGTTTTCTGAGCAATCTGAGCATTCAAAATAATTTTTTGTGGCTTTTGCATCACAATGTAGCTTTTCCCATGCTTTTTTTCTATGCAAGATGTCACCTCATGACCTGGCCTCAGGTCACGAAATCAAAGAATCCTAGATATTCATTTTGTAGGCCCTGGAGGCGTCACCAAGAGTAGACAGTTTTAAATCAATTTACTTAGAAATTTAGCTATGGTAAAGCTCAAAAGTTGAAGTGAGGTAAACTTGGTTAACCTCACCTGGTGACCTGACCTAGTGTGACCCGGGGCAAGCATTTCCGGAATAGTGGGAAAATGATGGGATGAGAGGTAGATCCCTCAACCGCGGTGCTGCACGTCATCATTGTTATGTTATTCTGAAAAAAACTTTACGGGGGCCATCGATGACCCCCGGTGGCGCGAGGGTTAAACTCAGTGCCGGGTCATGAATTCGCGCGTCCAGCTGCTCCACCGCCGAGCTCCGTCGGCGGCGGCGCGGCGCTCCGTCGCGGCCGACACGCGGGTCCGTCGGAGGCGGCGTCGGCCGGAGCTCCTCGCCGGGAGCGACGCGGCAGTGCAGCGAGGAGCGCGGCGCGTGGAGGCGGGGAGAGCCGCGGTGGTAGCTGCGGGCTGGCGGTCCGAGTGGTGAGGGTGTGGGACTGAGACGGTAGTGTGTGGGTGATGTGTGAAGTGAAGGTGCTGGCTTTGGTAGAAGTGGTTACAGTATGAGTTTTGTTGTGGTCGTGTCGTTGAGGTGAGCTTCCCGGACGTTTCTACTCACGTGCACTTTTGAGGTGAGCCGGTTGTGGTAGGTGCCCTGGCTGCGAGCATAGTTCTGATGGGGCTGACGACAGACAGATTAGCCAGCCTCACGCCTCTTGAACAAGGAAAACTGCCTGTTCGCTCGCACTTTGGTGAAACAGTCTACCTTCCAGCTGAGCCTACCACTGCCAGAAGAGTACCGCGTGATATCAGCGAGGGAAACTGTGGTCAGTTCTTATAAAAACATACGCACCCAAAATGGGAATATTGACCCATAATTGGGAAGGCTCCTTCTGAAGGTAAAACATGGGTTCCCAAAAATGGGAACGCTCGGCACTATTTGTCAGAAATCCCTGCTGGTCGTCATAAAAATTGTGTTAAGCCTTTTACCTTGTTGATTCACACCATACACGGTTTTTTGGAGGGGAGTTCTGATTTAGATAAGGAAATCCAGCCTTGTACTTTATCTTAAATATTGATTAAACTTTCACGATTTCACGGAATTGGAAAATACCGACGAACATTTGTTTTATTGAAACGATCTTTAATAACTTTAAATCGGATTCTTGGACATCATTTTTTCAGCAAAATCATGTAAAGTAGAAACAGGAAACCAAATTTGCATCGCAAAATTTCCTATAAATGTATTTATTTACACAATAGGTGCTTCCAAGTACGTCGTTGGTGACGGCTAATGAATAAGAAAGTTTGCTAGTTGTGTGGGTTATATGCGGAATTAGTGCTCAGTTATGTAGTTCTGCTACAGTTTCATATTGCTAGGTATCAAATACTCCTCACTTATTACGCTGTTCTACCTTCAAGTAGTGTGATTTGTTCCGATGCATTAGGCAAGAACAGCGTATCACTTCCTGAGCCGTAAGTATTCGATGGCCATACCTTCAGCTGAATGGATATACATCATTAATAAGGTTTTTAAAATGACGGAGGGAAGGTGTAATTATGATTCATTGACCAGTTTCTGCAGTATATACCGTTTTTAATTCATTAGATTCTTAGAAAATACAGACGAAGCCACCATAGCACCGCAGCATGGAAGGGCAGCTACATACCTTTCCATTTTTGGAAAGATCGTTCCCATCTATGGGCCATTGTTCCCATTCTTGGGTACGTAGCTATTTTTGGGAACTCTGACCACAGTTTCCCCTGCTGTTATTTTTGCGTATCACGGTTAACATCAGTCCAACATGTCAGCTTCAGCTGCCACCGTGAGGGAGGCGGTGCAAAAGTTTTCAACAGTAACTAGGCCGTGGGGTGAAGGATTGGCCGTCTGTTGGGCAACAGTTCGTGCTCTGTGCTCATATTCCTTTCATACCATGATTGATATCCAATGTTTTGATGCATGAATCAATTCCTGATTGGATCAGGAGAAACTAGATGGACTCTGAAAGGAATATTGTTTTTAATTTGATGTGGGAACGCGTCGCTGACTGGAATGTTTAGACATTGCGCTGGGATCGGTGCTGGCTGAGTGAAAGTAACATATTCAGAATGCAGGTAGATGTACCGCATGTTTTAGGGCTTATATTTAGAGATAATGCTAAAACCAGATATGGTTTTAGCATATATATATATATATATATATATATATATATATATATATATATATATATATATATAAAAAAAAAAAAAAAATAATATATATATATACCAATGAATATAACATCACACGATTGATTGTCACTTTGTATTTTTCAAGCCAAATGAGCTAAAGCATGGAACGTCCGAGTCATACGGTTACATCTCACATCTACTTCAGAAATCCTAAAACTTCCAACCTAGTCATGAGAAACAGCACCAGCCAGAGAACCACACCATTGAAGCAATCAACGCACTGTATCACTATAGATGTACTGCCGGGGGCGGTGCGACCGGCAAGACATACTGCGTTGGTCACACAACCCCTATGCTCAGCTACAGACTGACTATGCACCTGCAAGACGGCGCTCCCAAAAAACACACTCTCTTGACCAGTACAACATCACCCTCACACACAACAAGCTCACATCCAACACAAAGATCATGGCACACAGTAAGACCGTCGATCAATGACAACACTTGAGGCCATCATCATTGGCAACAAGTCGCCGGTCATAGACATTCAGACAAATCAGCTCACTACACTACTTTACGATAGGAACATTTAGTTGACACTCAAGTATGCATATATCAAATGTAAATATATATATATATATATATATATATATATATATATATATATGTATCCTTTCCTTTAGGTAGAGAGTTCACATAACATACTCCAACGTTCTGTGCTTACAAACGGCAGAAATCGTAGTAGCAATATACTTGATATAAGCGACATTTATTGAGCTGATTTCGAATTTTACCAGAAACATCATCAGTAGTATGGGAAATAAACAAAGGATCAAGGTGGAGAAGGGATGGTAGCCGAAGGTATACCTAAATATACAAGAGTACATAAAACACGCGGATTACGATTCAAATGTAAAAGACGACATGAATGCCGCTGAACTTTTTGTTAAAACGTTCTGCCTTTTTCAATATTTCTAAAATTTTTTGGGAAAAGGCCGAGATAGTATTGTTTAGAACTGGTTTAACTTCATGCATATAAATTTTAAGCGTTAAAAGTCAACAACATTGGCAATAGCTCTTAGCCGCCTAACACAGCATATTCGCCGATAACTCCTTCACTTTCGCGGCAGGCACTTCCTTAATCATCGATGTGATACCAGCAAGCCTCTGGTTGGTTGCAACAGTGTAGAAGGTGTATGAAAGGGATTCTCAAACTCGAATGCCTGTGTTAGATCAGTTTATATTTTTCATAAATTGATATAAGGTTAAGGGCGTGTCACATTACCAAAGTGCTCTATGATTGTTGAAGAATCCCGATTTTTTAAACATTTTTTTAGTTCTTTCTGATATTTCCTGGTGTTGCCTAACTCTGGAGATCAAACTACCTTGAGTGCACCCAATGTATGACGCTTGGCAATAAGCGCAACTGTATTTGCATACCTATTCAAAGGGGCGATTTTTTGCGAAATAATGATCCAATCGTAAAGCTGTTTTTGCACAACTTTTGGGCCAGAGAGCGGTAAAACTTTTTTAAAATTGTAATTTATTACTTTTTCATGCTTGATGGCCTCCGAAATAGGGGAGAACAAAATATCTTACAAGTTTTGGAACATGTATCTTTGCGGGATGTTTGGAGCACCGTTTGTCAAAGAAACTGTTTATGGCCGTATTTACCATGTGAAGTGGGATGTCATTACTGCAGAATACTTCTTTTAGACAAATAAGTTCACAGTCAAAGGTCTTGAAGCTAGAACTGACCATGAAGGCACGAAAGATGGCAGGCTTTCTGATTATTTTGTATCACGGAGAGGATGAAGCAAAAGAAACTGGTAAACAACCCAGCAAAACTTGGCTCGGATTCTTCAGCAATCAGAGATTAATCTTTTAAATATGACACGGCCATTACCTTAGATCAATTCATGATAGTAAACAGAAATTCATCCAGCAATGACATCGAATTTTTTAATCACTTTTAAGGGAATGTGGCACCTTGGCAGAATCCTAGAATTTGTGTAAATAGGTGAACTTTTTTATCATATAGATTTTGTCCAAGTTGTTCTCAGTTCGACTGCTGGAGTCGGAGTCTCACTAAAGTCATCAATGGACTTGTCACGGAGACCCCGACCCGACCATCCGAACGACCAATTCCCACAATGGAGGGTTGATTTAGAAGCCAAAGCTTAACGTCCCACAAACATTTAGCCGAAAATCAAGGAGGCGTCTATAATTTCTCTGAAAATGTACAATAAGCTCAATATTTTGATTTTTAAAATGTTCCTCTAGGGAAAGAAATAAAGATCTGCCTGTGGATGATGTCATGATCTGTCAATCACTAGCAAATTCAACACGCTTCAAGGGCTTCGATTAGCTGATACTCACCATGACGTCAGCATATGTCGTCACATCAACAGCCATGACAACCGTGGCCTGCTGCTAAGGGTACATGAGGGGTACATCGCAGGTAGGTTTTAGCTTTTTTCTACGGAAATCTCGAGTTCCAAGACAAATGATATGTTGAGTACCAGGTTTTCCGACTTGCTTTAGAACTTGGCTATCTCAGTTAAAATGACGTTGTGAAGGTGCCACATTCCCTTTGAATGTAAGTTGTGAGCTGTGGGATGGTGGCCGCTTATGTTGCCTTCTTCGTCCGCCGTGCTCCATCCAGAAACTGAAGTCAGGGCTGCGCTGTATTGTCAACCAGCATGAAAGAGGCCGCCTAGCGAACGGCGACGCCCACAGCAACCATGCGACAACACGTCCTGAACCGGCGCCTATTACAAACGGCCGCCAGCCACAACCCACATTCCAATGTCAAATCCACGAAACAGCTACTTTCACTTTTAAACACACTCACTGCTCCTAGCACGTGCTATACTTACTGAGATCCACGATCACATCTAATTAAATAATTAAATCCATTTTATAATAATACCTAAACCTTGTGTAATCCAGTGACTCAAACGTGACAAACAACGCAGCCCAATACTCAAATAAACACAAGCTAAGGTTGAAGAAACTCGGTCACAACTTTTTAAAGATGCACAACAACTTTCACAATAGACGATTTATGATTTACTGTCAAGAACTCACAGGCCTGATAAAAACATTACACTTTAGAAACGGACAAAGGTGCCTCGCACAGAATGCCTTATAAAAGCCTTTGGGTAAGTAAGTAAGGACACTACGGCTACAGCCGCCGAACCAAAAAATCCTGCTCAAAACAAACAGAGCCCTCGCCGAGATGGTAGTCTAATGCTGCTGGCCTCTGATTGGCCGAAAACCAAAGAATAGGGCACCCCATAATTCATAGGCGAATAATATGAACCGGCAAATACAAATTACATTATTAACACGCGCACTGGATGGGGGGCCTCGGAGACCACTCCACCTGTTTTTCCGGGGTGGCCGGGGAACCGCTCGTAGTCGAAACACGATACTTTGCCACATTAAACAGAATTTAATAGCGCGTCGATTGGTGAAGATTTTTTTAAATCGGTCGAAAATTTTTTAACCCGCGCCACCCACCGGGGCCCGGGCCCCCTCTAACTCAAAAAGGGCTTAGCCAATCAAAGCAAAGCCATAGGATCCTGTTGTCCAGGCAAGTTGACCCCAGACAAATAGGCAAGATCGGCTATTTCACCAAATATGCAATGATACAAACGGGCAAACCAGTCATAGAGCTATAGACCGGAAGACTGATACAAACCAGTAATTTTCCGCTATCGCAACGTAAAGACCCCCGCCAGTGGTTACCCCAGAGGCACCTGGACCCAACCAGGCACGAAAGGCAAAAACTCCGTATATCAAATAAAGCCAGTGACAAACAAACACGTGGTGTTTGTTTCACCCCTAGCCAATACAAAGTTATTGTCAAAATACTGTTTTGACCCGGACCGATGACCTAAAAGCAAAGGCAAATAACCCCGGACCGTGAAAGGGTCCAAAAACGTTGTTCTGAGCGTCGAGTATTGCAATCATTTTTGTGGCTTTTATATCATGAAATAGCTTTCCCCAGCTTTCCAATGGGGGGTCGCCTCGTGACCTGACCTCAGGCACAAATCAAAAACCCGGATATGCACCTGTAGACCCTGGAGGGCAAAGTAGGGTTGAAATCGATCGACTTGAAATGAGCTACAGAGCTCTAAAGGGTGGGGACCTGGTTGACCGCTGGGAACACCTGGGGACCGGGAAAAATGGGGAAAAACGAGGGAGCCCCAACCAGGGCGCCCTGTCGTTTTCTGCCATCCGAAAACCTAGGGGCCATCGAGGCCCCCCGGGGGAGGTTAAGGTTAGACCTGCATTTTGAGATCGCCGTAATCGCGCGGTCGGACCAGTTAGCTTGCATTGGAGACCGAGTGGTGAAGTCATAACACCATATAACCGGGATTATATGTCAAGGTCACCTCACATGAAGGTCAAGGTCAAGGTCAAAGGTCACAGGTCAAGGTCATATCTGCACTTTCAAGGTCACTGACCACAGTGCTTCCGGTCAAATGACGTTACCCGGTCTGACGTGCATTATGCTATGACGTCATCAATAAGGTACCCCAATACCAAGGTCAAGGTCAAAGGGCAAGGTCAAAGATCATTTGCAAAGTTCAATCCTCATTTCCGCCAAACAGTGGCTATAGTGTTAGTCAAAGTGTACATTATAAGTAGTATACTATATTGTGACCTTACAGGTCAATGACCTTGAATGACCTTGACCCCTAAATTGAAGGGAAATTCTTTGAGACCTTCTCTATATGACCCTGGTCCGCCTTGAACTTATTTCCGCCATTTTCCCGCATAATCACGGCATTTACCAGTCGGTCCCCAGCATGGCCAAGTTTTGACCTTTATGACCTTGTTTGACCTTGAAGATATTAATCTAAGTCAATAAAAATTGGTCATGATGTAGATCACTATATCCTCCACCCACCTCTCAAATTTCGTATTTTCATGCCTCTTAGTTTCCGAGATCTTAGGGGGGGCCTACCAGGCCCCCTCCAGTGCGCGTTAGTGCCAGACCCCCTCCAGTGCGGGTGTTAATAATAAACACAATAACAATTCATACCTTGGTATCGCTGAATGGCTGCTCTGCTCCGAATTTACAAATTAATATGATGCAGCTTTCCTCAATTCACCAATTCACGCCGTCCGTACTTCCCATCACCAGACTCCAGCAAAACCACCAAATCCGTACAAAGCCCGCAGTAAGCCCCGGTTACATAAACATCTGAAGTTAAACCAGTTCTAAATAATACTAAATCAGCCTTTTCTCTAAACATTGTAGAACAATTGAAATAGGAAGAATATTTAAAAAAGTATAGCAGCTTTATGTGGTGTTTTATATTTTAATTGTAATCCGCGTATTTTATGTACTCTTGTATATTTAGGTATGCCTGCAGCAACTATGCCTTCTCCTTCTCCATAAACAACTTGAACTTGATCCTGTGTGGTATTTACTATATTGCTGATGACGTTTTTGGTAAAATTCGAAACCGGTCCAATAAATGTCGCTTATATCAAGGTTATTCCTAATAAGGACAATATTCCTAAAATAAGCCTAAACATTAGCATATGGGCCAACGGGGGCTGGGTGCTGTGGGACATTATTTATTAAAAATGTCCCAATTTCAGACAACTGCATTCGAAAAAATGTAGTAATACGGGGGAATTTCGTATATTTTACTCGCAGTGTGGACGTGAGGTTGCAGTGAAACAAAAACGAAATAAACTGTATTTTAGAGTGGGCATGTTCTTCGCAGCAGAATGTTGAGGATTCACACCCTTCCCAGCCTCGTTTTTCCCCGAGGCTACGCTCACGCAGGCAACCATATTCACAAACAGGTAACATTGTTCAGGAAATAAAGTTGTCTGACAATTTCTAGACAGTCATCCTGCCGAGAAATATGAAAATGTCCATCTGGAGTACTTCTGTGCTGGTTTACCCCATACTGGTGACGGATGGCCACCCAGTGAAGTTCTGTCTAACGCATGAGCCAACTATTGAGAATGATTATTTCATATTATCGATTAATATACCCCATTGTATTTTTGGGAAATTCGACCATAGGGATCGAAACATATTAGCTCATAATGCGGATAAAATTTTTCAACCATGCTGGCAGATTTTGCAACTGTCGGGCAACGGTAGAGAGAGAGAGAGAGCCAAATCTAGCACGCGTAGAGCTTCCATTCAATAGCGCATAGCGACATGAGAGAAACATTCAAATGTGGAAATACAGAATGTACCTATGTATGTTTTCAATACCTTATAGAGTGCCTACTCTTCAGTCTATCATTTTAATACCTATGTGGTAGGAACTTTGATTTAACGCAACCGTGAAAAATCCATCTGCAGTGCTGGTGAATAGCATAGTGGTGATCCGGGATACTTTTGACACAGTTTCTGCTCAGCGACTTAAGCAACTTAGCTCAGTTTATTTTCTCTCCTGATACCTTGGAGGTGAGTTTCTCAACTGTTTGCGGAGAAATTTCCAACGGATCGGAATCTGCTTAAGACCAAACTGTGTCGTTGTTTGTAAAAAGAAGTGGAGTTTCGGCCGACGGTGGGTAAGAAGCTTAGCAAAAGCATTTGTTTGAAAAGTGTGAAATCACATTGGATTTGGACTCTGCCCTAGAGTACCTTTCGTCTTGAGCTCCGCGTCTGCCTGCAGTTGTGTCTGATTGGGCTGATTTGACTCGTCATCAAAAGTTAAGTGTAAACATTGTGTTTGGCGTGTGAATATTTATCTGAGTTGATACCTTTGTTTTTATCTAAAATATTTTCTCACAACGAGCTGAAAGTGTTATTTTTGTGAATGCTTGGTTTTCCGCTCAAAACTTAGCTTCTTGTTATATTTCTTAGTTAAGTAGGCGCGGGCTTAAATAAGCTATCGTGTTTCTGAAGCTCTCAGCTTTCGTTTAACGTACAGTCTATACGTACTGGGGTCAACAGGTAGCATCTAGATGAGGCAAACGATGAAGTGATAAATATCACCCAAAAGTATGGTATTGTTCAGAATTTGTTTTCCAACCAGAATCAATGTTCGGCGAAACTACATAGCCTTCTGAATCGTGTTTCAATCCAAATCTTTTTTACTTTATACTACCATTTTAGGAAAAGCCGCGGGTGCAGAGAAGTGTTCAACCCCGCAAAGGATCAAACCCTGTCCTTTGACTACCTCAATGACGGTCAAGCGAGAGCTTTTATGGATGGAAATGGGACACAAATTTATTCAAGACAGATTTAGACTTGACTTACTACCTTGTGCAAAGGAGAAAAGGGCCACAATAAGTCCGTAAAACATTGCCTTATATGGCATGATCGTGTATTGATTTAATTTTTTCGAAAGTTAATATAGTGCTGAGCAGCCAGGTTTCCATTATTATTTCGTGTAATTTCATGGTTTTAGAGGACATGTCTTTCTTGAATTTAATATGAAATTTTGAGCAAGTTTTCGATATTATAGTCAGATTCCTGGATACATGCCAAATAAAATCGCATCTAGTAATATGAAACTTATATTCATGCTCTTTTCTCAGAACTGCCACATAAATAAACTTTAATGCATTGGCTACTTCACAGTCGCTGTCTCCTGTCAGACAGGGGCGTCGACGCGGAATTTTTACTGGGAGGCGGACGTACCACAGACTGGTGACACAACGGAGGAGGGGGTGGGAGGCGTATTTTGGACATATTGTCTGCTCATTTAAGAAACTAACGCCTATGCACTTCATGAACACATTTATTTTCGTAGGTCAAATCATGTAATAGAGAGCAATGAAAAAACACTATACCGAGTCTCAAAACTTTGGGGGAGTTCTCCCTGATTCACAAGTTAGGGACGACGCTCCCTCCCTTCCTCCGGTTTTGACTTCCACGCTGCCAGATGCTTGCTTTTCCTCAGACGATGAATGTCCGAACAGAACATGAGCTTTAACCCGGAATGACTAAAAAGGGTAGCAAATCAAGAAAAAGCCGAATAAATACTCATTCAGGTTTACGAGGCAAATAGGTCAAGAGCTATTTAAATATCATTCACGGCAAACTATGACTAGGCCAACATCAAATCCAGTACTTTCCAACAAAACCCCCAGTGGTTGACCGTCACCGACCTAATAACCAAAAAGGTCAAACCGTATAAAAAAACAGACAAACAAACACTGGTGTTTGTTGCAGCTCATCAGGTCAAGTTTTCAAACTGTTTTACCATGGACGGTGACCTAAAGCAAACAAATATACCCCGTGGGGTGTCAAAACGTTGTCGCAGTGAGTATTCAATCATTTTGGCTTAAGAAACAACTCCCACTTAGGGGGTCGCCGGACACCAGAATAAAACCAAACACCAACCCGGTGGGGAAGGGGTTAATCGATAAATGTAGCTCTACAACTCTAAAGGGGAGGACCGTACCTCGGACCACGACCGGGTAAATTCAGGATGTGGGAAATGCAGGGGGCCCAACCGCGGTCGCGCCCGTCGTTCACCAAAAACCAGGGGCATGGCCCCGAGTTAAAAGGCTCTATTTTACATGATATTTATGAGACAGCAATGTTCCATCGCGACCTCGAAACTAGTCCCGACGGTGACAGTAATGATTGTTGAACGCATTCAGCAATGTGTGAAGCGATGCATTCGGTATGTGCAAAATTACTCCTACACTTGCGCTAAACTCAGTTTTACAGCATTCTATTCGGTAGAGCAACAACTCCGTGAAAAGTTCCAGCGTTTTCTAGCCTGTGGGCTTTGAAAATTAAGCACTTTTCCCGATCGGGACGGTTAGCTACGTCTAAACCTAATGACTAAACGCGTTCTAGCACACAATGGCACCAAGAAAGAATGGCTCTATGAAATCACACATGAGCGACGAAAATAATGTATAATATCAATTGATCGTGCTAATTAACAGTATTAAAGGAGAACTTAGAAAACTTGATGTTTAAACAAAATGAGAACGCTCATGATTCTACAAATTAACGAGACATTGCCAGGGTTTTGCTACTCCAAGCAACACACATTACAAGTAATTTCATTTTACTTGTTTCAGAATATGGATTGGTAGTTCTCTTCAGACGATCGGATCCAATTAATCTCAAAGTAAATTTTATCATTTAAATAATCGTAGCTTAGACATGCACTAACAATCTTAATAGGTATATTTTCTGCCAGCATAGGGCAGAAAGCGCCATTCAAATTGTAAAAGGTACCTAGTATGAAAAATCAGAACTTTGCCAGATCAGCCCTCGTCCCGGAATCAGCTACCTAGCCCGCTTAGAGCCAAGTGGAAATTTGAAGAAATCATTTTTACTGAATTTCTTGCAATCAGGCATTTGCAATAGATTTGTGTCCCTAATTGGCATCTCGTCATTAATACTGTTCGTTAATCAAAATTCAAGATTTTGCTCGTGCTGGGGTTTCAAATCAGGTATACACCCAAGTTATGCAATATTTCGGTTTCAGAGATATCAAAGAACCTATAAACTCTTGTTTTGTTTCTACAAAACACTAATGGGTAATTGGTAAACTTGCATTCATTTGTATTCAGTGCCTCTTCCCATAATGTTTTCTTTTAATACGTCCCTTATTCATCGGAAGTGGAGCACCACCGTAATCTTTTCGCGCAATGGTTTATTGATCTGCGCCAGTAACTGCAATATTCCTATATTGTAGTTGCAGTGTTATGAAGTGAACCTCCTTTTAAAATACCCGAAACAACTTCAGCTGTGTAAGGGGCTTCCGGTCTTCTGCTTCATAATGCATTTTTGAAGGCGGATAAAATGTTAAAGAAACTCAATCGACAGGTTAAGGGATCTTTGCCAGACCAAAAAGAACCGAAGATTGCAGACTGGTGCCCAAAATGTACCCTTCACGCTTTGGGTTCTGGAAAACACAACCGAGCTTGGTAAAGTTTTCAATTTTGAAGATAGGTAAAATGATTTTCTGGCCCCTGATGTCAAACTATTGCTCCTCGTGTGAGGGGCTGCACTCGTCTAGCCGCAGTTTATCAGGCCCAGTCGTAGTTGATTTTCTCGCTGCTGCACGTGACGTCAGTGTTTTCTCTCCTTCCCCCGCGTCCGCCCAGGTACGCCGTTGTCAGCTCACAATCAGTCTGGTGGTCCCCGCGGGGCATCGACGCCGGCCAGTTATTCATGGCGACTCCATCAGTGGGGGCCCGGCGGCGGGTATTGTTTTCCAGCGCTGCTCACACCTCCCCGATGGCGCAACGCCTGCGGCTACGCCACGCGTACACATGCACCGTAATGGGAATAGCCGCATCAGGAGCAGCGGCCCTAGCGGAAAAGCTCACTTATCGCGGCGGGAGGACAAACCCAGCTCGGCGGGAGCAGGGGCGGATCCAGAGGTGGCGGGGGAAGGGGGCGTAAAAAGAGCATTTCCCTCAAACCCCCCAACTTCCCTGATTTTCTTCAAGAACACCTCTCTCATGGTTTTGCGCCCCGGGTGCCCCCTAACCGTTGGTCTGGATCCGGCACTGGAAGAGAGAACGCACTATCTGGCAGCGATGCGCGACTGTGCGGTGCGGGCACGTCTGGCGCAGGAGAACCACATCAGTGGGAGGTGAACTGGAAAACGCCGAATTGGGACTGCCATCCAAAGAGACGGTGGCTTCAGACGAAACATGCAGGTTGATTGGAATTCTCTACATTAATTAGCTACTAATGCTCCCACGTATTGGAAGCCGCCAATTCTTTTGAGTATTGATTGCTAATTAATATTCTTCTCTCGGAACTAAGATGTTAAAACTATTAGTTGGTTGTTTAGGGTTTAGGGCGCACTAAAGTGTTAGATAACATAACTCCCAAGATGCTACAATTGCAATGGTGACGGAGATGTAGGGATGTTTTATCCAACCCGAGAAAACCAAGACTACGCTGAGGGTCAAACTGTGGCGATAGCTCTAGCTGGAAACACCGCGCTGAAATATGCGGCGATTTTCTAACTGTTGACAAATTGCAGAATGAACAATCGTCTGCCATAATTAGTCCTAACTGTCGGATTATTTCCGAGCTGTTAACCCTGCCGACGGTTCCGGAAGATTAATCTTGCGCAGTCACGTGAAATGTCAGAATGGTGACGGGATCGCCATCGGGTGCAGTTGGCCCCAGGGGCTTTCCAGGCAGACTGGAGGTCAGTTGGTCCCTGGAGCTTTCCAGGAGACTGGAACTCAGTTGGTCCCAGAAGCTTTCCAATGAGACTAGATTACGACTCTAGCCTCTGGAAAAACGAGAAGATACCTATCCAAATGCAAAGGGATTCTTGCGCCACAGTAGTATTGTCAGCGTTGTTGGAGCAGTTACCATTAATGCATGCAAATGCATTAGGCATGCGCATTTGACCTTTGCATTAGTAGCAGACAAAGTTCAATGGACTTTGACGTAGAATGAGCGTCATAGGTGCTTCAAAGGTATATATTGCCACCTGCGTTAATAATTCATCGAAATATCAACGTTAGATTCATAAGTTATCTTCTATTTGACAATTGTTGAGGAGATTTCAATTAACTATATTGATCTACATTGTGACCAACTTTCATTGACCTGAATCGATGTCCTCTAGCTCAAGCGATGTCATAATAGTCAAATCTGGGTCTTGTTGAGGACCTTTTGGGAAATGCCGGCATTTTATGAAAAATAAAATAAAATAAATAGACGAATACACTGAACATAGACCAAAGTCATGTGGGAAAGCCCTGTGCAAAGTTCTTTTAGCTTTCGGGTCAAGGTCATTCAAGGTCCTTGTCCTATGCAGTCATGATATGGAGTTTTCCGCATTGTGTGCATAATTTGAACTTGCAGTATAACAGCCGAGCGGTAAATGGGGATTTCACCTTGATCCATGACCTTTGACCTTGCTCTGTAGATGTGACACTTAAAATTGAGTAAACAAAACATTGACGTCCAACATAATGCACGTCACACTGGGTGACATCATCTGGCTGGAGGAAGTGAGATGACCTTGACATATCATCCGGACTATAGCCCTGTTGGCAGCATGCTATGATTGGTGCTTGTGGCAGATATGACGCCTGCTAATGGGGATAGCTGAGTCGGGGTCGAGTTTTAGTGGTACGAAATGCAGCATCAGGCTTGAGGACGAATAAGGGCCGAATAGTCCAATACAGCGCGTGTTAAGAGTTTGTCGGCCAATAAAAACCAGTGTCACTGGTCTCTCTGTGCTGAAGTGATGAGATAAATTTCTGGAGTCTAATAACTGCTTCCTTCTGTCCAATAACATTTTTGTTACTGGTCAGTAGCATTTCGGGGCTTGAGCTTGTGCGTTTGTTCTGGTCTGGAAAATATGCTAAGGTTTCCTATGATCCATATTTTACGACCTCACCATCCATTCTTCTGGAGGGCGGCATCCGATAAAATAGTTAGAGAACTTGTGCGTAAAATATGTATCGTTGAACTCTCATGCGGTTCATCCAACAACAGATCTTTCAGTGACACTCGCACTGTAATATATGGTAGAGGAGTTGTGCAGAATACAACACCAGTTACCAATTCATGCTGCAGCCCAGGGCTGCTACATTTTCCCCCATCAAAATTCGACCCCGGACATCGGAAACACCCTGGATACGGGCAGGGCTGCCTGCTCCACCCGCGCTGGCCGCGTCTGGCGGGAGAGCGGTCAAATTCCGTGACTGCGACATGATCATAGGCGGATCCAAGGGTAGGGGCAAAGGGGGCAGGTGGCCCCCATCGACCCTCGTCGCCCCCTGAAATGGTCACAGCGCCCCCCGTAAGGTCGATGGCGCCCCCTAAAATGATGCTTCCCACCCTCCCCCAGGATGCGAAAATCGGCGCCAACCATCAGGGTTTTGCGCCCACCTAATAGATTTTGCCGGTCAAAAGTAGCACCCTCCTGTCCGATGGCGCCCCGGGGGATGGTGCACCCTCATTGACAATCCTGGATCCACCTATGGACATGATAGCTTAAATGGCAGCGGATATGAGAAAATACGACGCATCCCGGGGAAAAGGAATGTTTGAATACTCATGAGCATCGATGACGGAGAATGTCCGAGTTTGAGGTATTGTTTGACGTTGTATCAGTACTTCCCTGAACTTAGTAGGAACAAAATAGGAAATTTACCTAAATTGAGCCCTTTTCTTTCCGATCAAGCATCGGGTTGAACCTGATCTGTTTACTAGTGCAAAGAAGATAAAAATATACTGTTAAATGGTATGGGTACCTTGGTCGTCCAAAGGCGATGTCTCTGAATGCAACACTGATGTGAAATATGTGGTTAACGCAATGAGAAGGCCTTGAAATACAATCTAAAAAGGGACACGAGTAGCTATTTTAAATCTGAAGCAAATTTGTTTGGAAGCAAGTGGAATGTTTCTCGGGACGTTATTTCAACATGGCACACAGTTCGTTTCCCTCAGGCAATGACCGAAGGTTAGCAGCATCTAATGAAGAGAAGTGAGTAGGCAGGCCTTTCTGATAATCGAATCAGCTAGATTGGCAAATTAAACAAGGACCGTGATCTTTCCATTGGAAATACAATTATGTAAGCTCCATAAATTTGCATAGAATGGAGATAGAGAGTGTATATTGACGTCATTGTGTTTGACTTCCTTCTTCAGTTTGAATGATAAGGATTATGGCTCCTAGATGCTTAGATCAGGTGAAAGTTAGCATTTTACCTGGACTTTTCATAAGAAGCCTAATTTGATCGTGCTTGATGGGAGGATTCTAATACTGCTTTCACGTTTTCTACGGCGCTGCTCTGTCGTCTGTTGTGGCACAAGAATTATGCTTACATTGCATTCTTATAATAATTGTATGAAAAATTTTCGTTACAGACCAAGACGGGTTATATAACGCTTCGTGTCGTTCCCTAGAGCAATTTATGAACTCAAAGAGTAGGGGGGCCTATTAACTGTATCCCGTACCGGTAAAGGTACAAGGTTGACCCAGGGAGTCATTTCATTCTTTAGGTAAGAATTGGTTTACCTCCGTGCTGACCTTGCACTGGCCCAGCTTTTGGTGGAGATTGCCTTGTGTACGATGTGCACGATGCACCTGGCGGTCCTTGTGCTCTCTTGACACAAGCGTCCCCTGAATAATTTCTAGCCGCATTCCATCGTGCATACATATGTTCTAATTCATGAGTGTCTCATAAATTGGTCTTAACAAAATGATGCCCTGGTTCTGGCCTTGAATGCTATGCTTTTCGATTTCGAGGTCCATAAGCGGACCACACCCTTTGGGCTGTGAGTTTCCCTGTATTGGAATTGCGCACCAATTTAAATCATCTCATAAGGCTCGTGGGTGGCTGGTATTTGGTATGCCTCTGACGTCGGCAGCGGAAGCTCATGAGTCGGCGCTCTGGGGGCTTTTTCCTGTGTAGATGTAAACCAATGCTAATGAGCGCTGAACAGTCGGCCCACGCCATTGTCTGCCGTAGCCATAATGCGGAGATGTAGATCCATGTAGATATAGAGATATAGATATATATATATATATATATATATATATATATATAAGAGATATAGAGAGATATAGAGATGTAGATCCATACATGTGAGACACGTCTGGCAGGATCCGAGATAAAATAAATCAGACACGTGTATCGTGTGGGATTTCTCTGAGGGCAGATATAAGTGGGGTTTCGAAGAGAAGTGCAGGATTGTTTTTTAGGTGCAGATGCAGATCCTCTGCAGTTATTATATCCCTAGAGCCATGAGGCCCGAAAACGGGGACACGCTGTGACGCGCAGAGGTGCAGAAAGTATGCTGGCTGTCACAAACTCAATGTGACGTATGCCTCCTCTGTCACAAAAAGCTGGAAATGATAATTGTATACTTGAATACTATTTCCAATATGCTGAATGTCATCTACCTGTCTCTTACTTTTTGCAACAGACAAGGTTCAAGCACCAAGCCATTACTGCATGAAAGTATTAAACTGTGTTTTCATTTTTAGATCATGTTTATGTTTTGGAAGGAAAATTTCCAATTATGGATCATTGTTTCCAGTATTGGGATCATAACTTTTATTGGCAACTCTGACTGCAGTTTCCCACCAATGACATGCATTTCCCTTTTTGAAAAAGTTTCCATTTTTGGAAGGAGTGTTTCCAATTATGGTACATTTCCCCGTGATTAAATGTGATCATTATCATGAAAATAATTATTATTGGGAACTAATCTATGAATGGGAGCGTGCACCTACACACAATTGGGAACCCTGAGCACGGCTTTCCCCCCACTGAACTTCTATCTCACATATCAACAAAAGGGACAAAAATGTCAATGTCAACATAGGATTTGGATCTACCTAAAATGTGTTGGTAAAGTGGACCTTAGGTAGCATTTTTATAGACAGATCAAATGCTTAAAATTTTCCCTCAACACCTGATTATCACCTGCCTGTTCATTCCTTCTTGCAGTAAAAACTCTGAGGCAACTACCCTGCATAGATGTAAAATTATGTCTATTGGCCTAATAGGTACCTACAGAGGTATTGGAAGTCTCATACCAAAGAAAGATCCAGTGTAGTCAAAGTCCTGCTTTAACTCCATGCAATTCAGGTCCTGTGTGTTGCTTACCACCACTGGTAGTAAGCAACACACCCCCAACCAGCGTTTTTCAAAGTCTCTTTCTTTCTGAGATTTTCTGCGATTTCCTGAGATGAGAAGGGGGTCTACCAGGCCCCCCTCCAGTGCACGTTAGTGTGTGTTTTAACTCTTTGTGGAGGACTGCATTGGCACACATTTGCTATCTGTACAATATTGACATGATAATTTGATCATGAAATCTCACCTGAATTACTGTTGTTGCCAGTCTGTTGCTGACGCCAACTCTCCCAACTTCCTCCAGCTCCAAACCTACCTAACCAATCTTGATCTAGGGCACAAATAAGGTACGGCACAAGCAAGCTAAGGAATGAAAAACCAAGTTTGATATGTGAAAGTGCATCAGTCTCAAAGTAGTCTAAATTCATCTTAGATTAGCCATGGGCAGCACTATTTATACCAGCCAGTTTTAGCCTGCACTTATCTCAGATATACCCCAAAAAAATATGCCCTAGCAGGCTCTACATAAAATAAACATTACGAACATGTCTTGTCGCTGTTGCGTAGTCTAGGTAGAATTGCTGCCCAGCTATGTTTATTTCTTTCACTCATTTAGTACTTTCCTTAGTAGCTTTTAGGCGTACTTGATACTAAATTCAAAGAATTAGGGACCGCTAAATCGAAGAGGCTCAAACTTAAAATATTATTTAACCTGACAAAATGGACAGAGAAATATTTGATAACGTATTTGCGTTATCTTTAATGCCTTAAATATGCCCACAATCACGCATTTCTCGAAAAAATTGACTGTCACATTTCGGGCATCTAGGCGGCAACTTTCTGGCAACTACTAACAATCGGCACCATTGGGCTGCATGTTAAAATCTGTCAACTGTGACAGCGGTTTCCGGGTTTTCTGCAGCGGGGGTCCCTCGTTTTAGTAGAAACTGAACACAGTACCAATATTGTATCACTGATGGTACGCTGTGCAATTGAAGAACAGAGTTGCTAAATTAAATTTATTGCTACACGCTTCATTCTGTATTTCGAAAATATGCGGTTTGATTTTGAACCATACTGTCACGATCGCTATTTTGTCACAATTATGCACCTCAATTTTCATAAATGTGTCACAAACCCCAGTAGCCGAGTTGGCAAGTTTCTGCACCTCTGGTGACGCGTCCCCTCCATCTTGCGAATCGGGGGAGGCCTCCTGCAACACCGTTTGGGGCTCGGTCTAAATGTTTTTTGTATTTCTCCCCATTTCCTGCGTGGACTTACTCCAATGTGTTGAAGAGAATCGCCGTTGCCGTCTTCAGATAACCGATATGCTCATAATTTTCCTGCACCCCTTCCCCTCATTATCGCTAGTCTGGGCCTTTCCCTCAGAATAATTCTGCGGCGACGCCCCTGCCTTGAAGATAACTACGTTAAAATGCATATTGTGCTTCACACCTTGTCCCATTTTCCTTTAGCTTTTGCGGTTGTGCAAATATCCTAGCCTCTCCCACAATATTGGTTACACGTCAGTAAAAATACTATAACTTTCGGGAGAACGAGATGAAGCTCGACAGATACAATTCATGACAAAATAAAGGCGTTTTTCACTATCTATATTCGCTAAGTTGCAGTAGGTATTTTTGCAGTGTGCTCTGCAGTTTTTCAGGCCGGTTAGACTAAACAATGCTAATGAATTTGTAACCTGTATGTTGTCATGACAATATCAGAGTCGGTCCGCTATTTAACCCGCGCCCCACCGGGGGTCCGGCGCCACCTTCGCCCCACGGGGGGCCATCGATGGCCCCCCCTCTAACTCCGAAAATATGGGCGTTAGCGCAAATCTGCAAAGTGCAATAGAAAGCTCGCGTGAATTCAGTAAGAAATTACTTCGCATGTTTTAGTGCTCAGGTCAATGGTTTGACCTCCAGAGGCCAAATTAGGTCAAGATCGGCTATTTTCACTCAAATATGCAATGATTAACCCGCGCCCCACCGGGGGTTCGGCGCCACCTTCGCCCCACCGGGGAGGGGGCCATCGATGGCCCCCCCTCTAACTCCGAAAATATGGGCGTTAGCGCAAATCTGCAAAGTGTAATAGAAAGCTCGCGTGAATTCAGTAAGAAATTACTTCGCATGTTTTAGTGCTCAGGTCAATGGTTTGACCTCCAGAGGTCAAATTAGGTCAAGATCGGCTATTTTCGTTCAAATATGCAATGATTAAGCAAACTGGGCATAACTCTTATGTCATTAGAGCTATTGAGGCCTGGTAAAGTGCATTTGATAGCAAATTGCCAGTACGTTTTCCGCTATGTGGAACGTAAAGACCTCCCGCCAGTGGTTTGACCGCCAGAGGTCACCTCGTGACCTAATATGACCTGAGGTCACGAAAGGTCAAAAAGTGACCTTGCCGTATATCAAATGAAAGCCAGTGACAAGACAAACACGATGGTGTTTGTTTCACCGCTCTAGCTCAATTAGGTCAAAAGTTATTGTCAAAATACTGTTTTTGATCTCTGGTGACCTTGGATGACCTTAGAAAAGTCAAAGGGCAAATATGACCCCTGGGATCCGTGAAAGGGTGTTCAAAAACGTTGTTCTGAGCAGTCTGAGTATTTGCAATCATTTGTGTGGCTTTTATATCATGAAATAGCTTTTCCCCATGCTTTTCCAATGGGAGAGGTCGCCTCGTGACCTGACCTCAGGGCACGAAATCGAAAAATCCCGGATATACACCTTGTAGACCCTGGAGGGGTCATGAAGTGTAGGAAGTTTCAAATCGATCGACTTTGAAATGTAGCTCTTACAGAGCTCTAAAGGTGAAGTAAGGTGACCTTGGTTGACCTCGTCTGGTGACCTGACCTTGGGTGACCCGGGGTAAAAAATTTCAGGGATGATGGGAAAATGATGCAGTGAGAGGTAGAGCCCTCAACCGCGGTGCTGCGCCTCGTCGTTTTTCTGCTATTCCGGAAAAACCTTAGGGGGGCCATCGATGGCCCCCCGGTGGGGCGAGGGTTAAGCCAACTGGGCATGACTCTTATGTCATTAGAGCTATTGAGACCTGGTAAAGTACATTTGATAGCAAATTGCCAGTACTTTTTCCGCTATGTGGAACGTAAAGACCTCCCGCCAGTGGTTTGACCGCCAGAGGTCACCTCGTGACCTAATATGACCTGAGGTCACGAAAGGTCAAAAAGTGACCTTGCCGTATATCAAATGAAAGCCAGTGACAAGACAAACACGATGGTGTTTGTTTCACCGCTCTAGGTCAATTAGGTCAAAAGTTATTGTCAAAATACTGTTTTTGACCTCTGGTGACCTTGCATGACCTTGGAAAAGTCAAAGGGCAAATATGACCCCTGGGATCCGTGAAAGGGTGTCCAAAAACGTTGTTCTGAGCAGTCTGAGTATTTGCAATCATTTTTGTGGCTTTTATATCATGAAATAGCTTTTCCCCATGCTTTTCCAATGGGAGAGGTCGCCTCGTGACCTGACCTCAGGGCACGAAATCGAAAAAATCCCGGATATACACCTTGTAGACCCTGGAGGGGTCATGAAGTGTACGAAGTTTCAAATTGATCGATTTCGAAATGTAGCTCTTACAGAGCTCTAAAGGTTAAGTGAGGTGACCTTGGTTGACCTCGTCTGGTGACCTGACCTTGGGTGACCCGGGGTAAAAAATTTCAGGGATGATGGGAAAATGATGCAGTAAGAGGTAGAGCCCTCAACCGCGGTGCTGCGCCTCGGCGTTTTTCTGCTATCCCGGAAAAACCTTAGGGGGGCCATCGATGGCCCCCCCGGTGGGGCGAGGGTTAAGTTCACCATTCCGCTTCTCCGCTATTTGTGCTTTCTCCGTCCGGTAGCGGATTAACGGAATCAGTTTCCATAGCAAAAAGTAGCAGAGTAGTGGGTTGTGGACTCAAAATAATTCAAAAGTGCTACTGCTACCGACGGCCTGTCAGGAGACCATAACTTCACAAGAATAGGAATTGAGAAATGTCTTCTCGACCAGTAAACGAACAGGAAAATCGATGTATATTTTGGTTTTGTGATTTTGTGTATCTTACAGTAAAACTGCAAGTTTTCGACGTGATATACATATAGGCAGTAGTTTTCGTTCATATGTGTTCAAAATTAATTCTTGAAATTATTTTTGG
Organism: Lepas anatifera; assembly: GCA_034440635.1. Taxonomy (NCBI): domain Eukaryota; kingdom Metazoa; phylum Arthropoda; class Thecostraca; family Lepadidae; genus Lepas; species Lepas anatifera. The sequence goes on along the minus strand of JAOTON010000183.1, from coordinate 864,279 downwards.
CTATCGCTTTAGTAGCGTCTTATAATCAAGATGCAGCGTTGGCGGGTATCGATTTCGCAATTTTGAAAAAGTCGCGCTAGTAGTGGCAGCGGTTTTAACTAGCCAAAGCAGTGGAACTAGTTGTAGCGGTTTCAAAATTTGGTGGTGGTGCCACGGTATTTAGAGGAGACATAAACTGGTATAGGATGGATTTATTGGTTGGCTTTGTTCTCTGGTCCATGTGTGATGTTTGTGGACCATTGTGTGTATGTAAAAGCTGCTTAGATACATCGCGCATACTATGCTCGAAATCGACTTCGTATATTTTGCATCTGGATCTGTGTAATATAAGCTAAAGCACCATGCAACTCTGCGACACAGAACCCGCCTGAGCTTGGCGTGCCAACTGCATGTTGCCCCGCAAGGCTGACTTTGATATCTCCATTAATATTTAATGACGGTAACATTTCACGGTAGGTGAGGGGGTGTGATACTGCCCAAGAAGACATTCTGGATGTGTCAACGTTGGAGCAAAGGAACAAATGGTCGATGCAAAACAGTGTGATTTAATCCGCAACCCACCGGGGGTTTGGCGCCATGTTCACTCAATGGGGGGCCATCGATGCACCCCCCCTTTAACTCCGAAAATATGGGGCTTAGCGCAAATCTGCAAAGAACGTTGAAAAGCTGGTGTGAATTCAGTGTCATTTTACAATGCATGCTTAAGCGCTCAGGTCATTGATTTTACCTCCAGATGTCAAGTTAGGTCACAGTATATTAGGTTATTTCCACAAAATATGTCATGCATACCAAACGTAGGCATAGCTCTCATGCCAACAGAGCTATTGAGGTCTGGTAAAATTGATTGGATAGGAACATAAACAGGGCTTTCTCAACTACGTGGAACATTATGACCTCCCGCCAGTGCTTTGACCTCCAGAGGGCACCTCTTGACCTAACATGACCTGAGGTCATGAAAGGTCCGAAAGTGACCTTGCCGTAGGTATATCAAAGGAAATCCAGCGACGGGATATACACGATGACGTTCAATTTAGTGCTCTTGCTTAATTAGGTTGTGTTATCATCAAAATACTGTGTTTGACCCCTTGTGACATGTGATGACCTCCTATAGGATAAATGGCATATTTTGCCCATGGAATCTGGTCTGATCTGATAGAATCCGAGGTCAAAGGCTGTGCGTTACCGGTGTTATAGGTGTTTACTGATATTTTATTGTTTATCTGATGCTGGTTTTCTTTGGATGACGTGTTATGCTAACGCAGTCTGCATGTTTCAGGGCACTGAATCTCGGATGAGAATCAACAGAAGCGGGCGTCTTCACCGTATGACCACCGTTCTTTGGGCGCTGGTTTTTGTCGTCGATCAGTGCTACCCTCGAGATGAGGCTTGAAGACTTAACGCTGGTGGCCCTACTCTGGATTTCGACCTTCGCGGCTGGTCAGGTCGACATCTCTGGAGGTGGGACCAACATATTTCATTAGATAAACCATTAAGGATAATGACCTTATCTGGACTGGACCTTATCACCTTATCAGGTTAAGTTATAAGGCCTTGGACTGTGCATATATTTTAAAATTTGCACTCTATAGGATAAAAAGGTAAAACCACGTGCTCTACAAGATAAGCGCTGCTAGTTTTCTGGGAAAGATGAAAATGTCTGCTTTGTGAGTATCACACAAAAGCCCATATATATATATATATATATATATATATATATATATATATATATATATATATATATATATATATATAGTATATATAATGTTATTAGTATATCTGATGCTGCAAGGTTGGACTCGTGACCTCTGCGTGTTCATCTGGAAAATTTAGGCAGTCACCATTACGTTGAATTATTACAAGTGGATTCATATGCATATTGACAATGAAATAGGTCAGATGATCACCTTTTCCTTCGTTCATGTTATTTTTATGTTTTGACCTAGTATGGTCATGCTATATAGTATTTTATTCACTCCGTAACGAGAGAAATCAAATGGCGCCTAGAAATTGACTCCAACTCAACTCTGATGATAAGAGGAGCATGATGTAGCCAGACCTCGAATATTCGAATATTCGAGGTCTGGCTACACTATGACCAATAATTTTTTATATTTACTACACGATTCTGATTGAGGGCTGTGCCCGAATATATAATCTTCAGTATTTTTTACATTTCTGGATTCGAAGAGACGGGTCACCTTATCAACTTATCACCACCTTATCAACTAACTCAACTCTGTTAGATGCTAGAGCCCAGAAACCATTTTCTAGCCTGTCCCCTTCTTTGAAATGTCATGACCTCAATATGGACCTGAGCCAAAAGTGGCTAATGTAATTTATCATCAATTCTTTGAAGCTTTACACCAGCCTCCACATTTTTTCGGTATTCCGCATAGGAGCCAAGATCGAGGGGGTGTTTGACCCCCCCACCCTCTCACTGGGGGCGAAGGTGGCTCGGAAGTCCACTGGGGTGGGTGTTAACAGCATAAATACATCTTAACTCATGCACGTCCAAATCAGCCCATACAGTTTCCGTTTATACCGTGGTGACTGGTCAGTGCATATTTAACCACCATGGATCTAGCTGTTAATATCGGTGCTAGTTAGTAGTTTATAGGACCGTGGAATACTGGATGATGATTGGAGGATTTATAAGACATGAGAAATAAAAAACCATCAAGTCGACAAAATTTGCCACTTACATGCAAAATTTTTGCTACACGTACCTGTTTTCGATGCTCCTGGTCTACGATTATCCTTGATTTTACTCCTGAAAATCATTCTTGAGTTTTGTAGGATACACATAAATTTTTCATTCTGTGTTGCTGCTACAGTCATATCTATTGTGAGACAATGTTGCCGGAATTTCATATGAAACTCAAATATCGGGCAGAATATGGATGTGTTCAATCGTGCTTTCAGCTTCAGACACAAATATCTTTGAAGCCAAACAGAAAAGGCTCTTTCATCGTTCCAATGAGAAAAAGACGACGTGTTTCTGGTGCAATAAAATCTTCTCCAGGTACGATTTTATTTAAAGTTTGTCCAGCCATGTTCTAGTGGTGCTTTCTAGTTAGCATGTCCAGTTATGTAATGGAAGTTTGGCAACTGGATCCAAATTCATCCCGCTTCCTTCTAGGCTCTCATTCGCCCTACTTAACTGTATTCCTATCAGGGCGGGGGGGGGCTGTTTTCCACCCACTCTCATGTTTTGCCGGGATATCTCCAAAATGGTTTGTGATGGGGTTCTTATTTTGGATAGTTTTCCCAAAACTAAATTAGACAACTTTATTGAAAGTTATAGGATAATATCTTATCAAAGGTGCAGCTATGACTAGATATTTAGTGAATATATATTAGAAAACCTTGTATCACCGCGTACGGCACGTTCTTGGTGCAACAAAGCCGCTCGTCGCAATATTGATAACAGTTCGGAAGTGCAATGAATGGGACAAGCATCTGATACCGAATAGGAAGATACATCCATAGAAGATCAAGCAGATAATATCGTTCAGAGTCCCCCAAGGTCTAACATGGGTGGATAAAGCTTGGGCAGTATGAAAAACATCAATTACCGTGGAACATATGTACGTGCATGCATGCCTTTTAGACATTGATAATATGCATCTTGCCCCGCTATTTTGATTTCCTGAATCAGCCTCTGATATATTTTTGACATTTACTATGTTCATGTGAAAGATGGTGCTCGAAATTTGTTAATCAATGAAATAAGTAACTGGTAAAATAAATATTTGCTTCACCACATAGTGTTGGCCCTATAAGCGCCAATAAATTTAGAATGTTCACGTAACTGAAAATCAGAACAGTTGTACATTAATTCTCTATCAACACATATATACATAAAATACATCAATTCTCTATCAGTCAATAGTTTTGCAAAAATGAAAAAGAGAATCAATAATCATAAAGACTCTAAAAAAGATCATTCAGAGTGTATAATTTGTGCTAGAGTGCATGTTCCTACCTTTGATTTGATTTGTTTCCAAGAGAGTTTAGCGTGAGTGGGAAAAATATATCCCACCTCAAATTTTCAAGATCTGACGGGTAGATTTTGATATCTCTGGAGGGAGTGGGGTGCGACGGGAATATAGGTAACCATAAGCCTGGCATAAATGGGGCTAAGTGTAAGAATCAAATGTTTCAGACCACCAACATACAATATTTCCAAGCAAGCGTACGCTGAAAAACTCAGGTGGACCGCAATTCGTTTGGATCAAGGATCCAGCTGCTCGGTGAAATTTATGTGATGATCACCCGTTGGTATCACTTGCAACTCTCCAGTGTCTCTCGACTCTCATTGTCAAAGACAAATGAGCCACTTAGTCGGCGGCAGCTGCAGCCGATTACTCTCTTTAAGTCATGAAAATTAAGCTGCAAACGCCGGTCAAGGTCACGAAAAGTATGTCCTGATTCTAATCGATGCCTTGTTGGATTGGTGCCCCCATCGGTTTGGGCTGTTGACACCCGTGACACACGTGATGCTATATTTTATCGTGAAAGGTGTACGAGGGCTCCGAGAGTCAGATTTTGCAGTGACGCGCCTCACAAAGAGCTGGTTCTGGTGTGTGTCAGGAGACGGATGCTTTAGGTCTGCTTTAGGTGGCAGACCGACTACAATACAGTACACCTTGCGAGGTGGCCGATTATAATGGGTGTTATGGTTTACCGACGCACCAACTGGCAGGGTAGTCGCCAACCCTCACCCTGTTGGGAGGAATCTTGGGGATCAAATCTACTCATTCAGAGGCTCAGCCGGGACTTGAACCCGGGACCTGTGGCTCAAAAGACATGGATGCTACCCACTGAGCCACTCATCCCATGAGATACGTAATCATATCCCTTACTAATATCACAAGATCAGATGAACTTAAATATGGTCCTTCCTAGAAATATGTTCCTTGCGCTTAAAAATAAAATGATTTTCTCCTTTTCAATATCAAATCACAAAACCGAATGATCTAGCATATGGCGAGCTTGATATGTAATGGAGCTTAAAACTAAATTAGGGTAATGTTGTGTTGCCCCAGTTTAGGACCTATGGGATCAAATGAGGTTACGATAACAACCTAGATGTCTTAATCCTGGGGTTATGGGAGCTAAAATATTGACACACGCTAAATTGCGTTGAATAGTCTGGGTTCCCCACCATTAATGTTTTACCCTGGCCCAGGTGGGGAATATGCTTAATCACTCCCCTTTGCATTTTTCTGGCGGCACAAAAAAACGGCGGCGCGAAGCTCCACCGTACTTAGCTCACATTATCTGTGATCGATTCCACAACTTCCCTCAAAATTGTAAGTTTGGGTCATCTCAGGCCAGGTCACCAGTGCAGGTCAAGTTACCACACCACCATTTTTTTAAGGTGGCATAAGAGAGAACGCTGTGAATCTATCGAATTGAAACCTATACCACATAATGAGTCAACCAAATGCTACAAAATATATTCCGGGATTTTTCATATCGATGACCAAGGGCCAGATACGGATCCGATTAGAAACCTCTCCATTGGAAATACATGGGGAAGACAGAAATTGACCGACAATTTCTCTATTTGTGTAAATATAGCTTAAAGTACCTTCATATTCTCCAAATCGTGATATCCTAGGCCCCTTTCCAGGATTAAGCTGCAAGTTTGGATCTGTTTGGACCTGTCTAAGAGGTCATCTGGGGGTACTTAAGCAGTTTTTCGTACTTGGATCAATAACTTTGCAGAAGATAATGATATTACTTTTATTTTAATACCACTATGTTTGGATTATTACTGCAAGTCAAATAATATGCATATTGACTATGCTAGTTTAGATGGTGATCTTAACGCGACCCTATGTCAGGTCATGCTTATATTTTGACCTAGTATAGTCATATCATACATCATTCGATTCGCCAGTTCTTCTGGTGAAATGGCGTTACCCGGTCTGACGTACATTTTGCTATGACGTCATGGTTAAGGCAGTTCAATGTAAATGTCAAGGTCAAGGGTCATGGCTTAATGTCTATCCGCATTTCCCGCCAAACAGTTGCTATAGTGCCAGTTATAGTGTGTACTAAAACAAGTATGCCATATTGTGACCTCACAGGTCATAGGTTGAAGGTGGCTCAGACCCCCGTCACTGCGCGTGTTAAGGGGGCCTCACCAGGCCCCCTTCCAGTGCGTGTTAGTGTCAGACCCCTCTCCAGCCTCTCCAGCACGTGCGTTAAGCCCAGCATGCTCCGCGTGGCAAGTGGTTTGAGCCCCGGTGTTTGTATACGCAGTGTAGTGACAGAATGGAAAGGGCTTAAAGGTGTTTTCCCTGACACGCACCGACGCACAATTCACATCCGAATGGGGTTTGCTGTCCTCGCGAGGACATCATGATGAGACGGTTGTCTGTTTTTTCGGGGAAGGGGGGCTTAACCTTCGCCGGGGTGGGCGGTCTTTTTAGACCCCTCTCGGGTTTTTCCAAAGTGACCAAAAAACGGCGGCGCGCAGCGCCGCCAAACCTGGTCTAGCTGTTCCTTCATCATTTTTACATCTTTCCTGAAAATTTTGGCTCAAGGTCATATCAGGTCAGGTCACCAGGCCAGGTGAAGTGACCTCACCTAAAAAAATACTTAGGACCGCATAACTAAAAGAAGGATTAATCGATCAAGTTGAAACTCATACCACATATTGGGCACACCAGGAGCTACAACATATGTTCCGGGATTTTTGATATTGGTGACTTAAGGTCATGAGCAGAGCATGACCTGCCCATTGTAAATACATGGGGAAAATCACGAAATGAGCTTTTCTCAGTAAGTATAAATGGAATCAGCTTCAAACATCGGTTACGACTTGCTTTTAGCCCATTTCTGAAGTTGATGCTAAAAGTTTTGACTTATGACCTTTAAAGGGTCACCTGAGGTCAAATAAGCAATTTTTGGTGTTTTACTCTATAAATTTTAAATAAAATAAGATAGAGCTTTTATTTTGGCACCAAAGTGTTTGTATAGTCACTGCAAGTCAAATGATATACAGCATGACTATACCAGGTCAAGTTGGGTCAGACCACTGACCTGGGTCAGGTCAAATTCTTAAATTTGACCTGGCATAGCAATATCATATATCATTCGATTTGTATTGACGAGAGGATTGCAATGGTACATAAACTATGGCTGTATCTTGTTTGGTTTGGGAGCTATTAGCGAAAAAGTAAACGCCCTTATGCATGGGTGGCTATGGACATTCCCAAGAATATGCCCAATATTTAGTGACCTGTAGCTCCCTAGGCTTTGACCTGACACAAAAATGAATGCCATTGCAATGAAAGCGCATTTCAAGAGCTTTAGAATGGTGTTAGAAAAATGTTTCTAGCTATCATAGTTTCTGAGATATATGAGGTTTCCTTAGTACACCTCATATTAGCGATTTTGACCTATTTCGACCTCTGGTGACCGTGATATTGACCTGACAAGAAAAATGACTGAAGTATTTTCGATATCATTTTCGAAGAGCTTTCGATTGCTCTTTTGCGTTTTTTCTAGCTCTCTTAGTTTTTGAGATCGTGGGGGGTCTTTTTTAGCCCCCCCAGCAGGGCGAAGGTGGCTCGTACCCGCCACCGGGGCAAGGGCTAATAGCTGCTCTCAGATCTCTCTGTCGTAACGGAAATTAATTGTGTGCAACGTGGGGTGACAGCCTTCATTTTCCGTTGTTCTTGAGAGCCTGGAGGGAAAACGGATATCAAAAGCAGATTTTTCGAAGTTCTCCGGAAATAATTACATTTGAACGCTGTTTTTTTCTTGCTTTTGTCAGCAAAAAACTGCACGCAATTGTCTGTCTGCTCCACTAACATTTTAGCATAACTTGCCTTTTATATCGCCTGATAATTTTATATAAATATGATAGGCAGTACAACAGCGTATAAGAGTTCGATTCCAAGTTGAGAATATGTCTGGGAAAAATTTTTTAGCATCCGTCAAATCCCGTCCCACTTAATGCTCTCTCGGCCCACTCTGTCCCACTAAAATATGTCCCGTCCCATCCCATCCCACTTAAGTCTGTCCCATACAATTCCAACTTAAATCTATCACGTCCCACCCCCGTCCCGGGAATAGTATCCAGCGAGGGGTCTAACCCCGTCGCATCCCGTTTTTCTGACACGCCTCTATTTTGATAACAGGTCTGATTTGGGCTGTTGCCAACTGGAATGACTCACGTGACAATGAACCGCACATGATCGATTTAAGCTGTACCCACCCGGAACGACCCTCACGACAATGAACCGGGAAATTAATGCACGATACGAACCCAAGCTTTACCCTGTTCGGGCTGATGTTTGGAAAGAAAAGGTCAGAGGGTGGATTTTAGGTGGATTATATTGCCGTTTCGAGGGTCTCGGGTTTCCTGGGCACTCAGAACAGCTCAGTTGGATTGTGGTCGCTTGAAAACTTATGGCCTAAAGTAAGTGCACCAGATAGGGGCAAGGTGGTGAAAGCCCCGATGGTTTTTATCATGTTTTTTACGAGTAAGTTCTTATATCACCCACTAATTGAAGGTACTGGGGCTTGTCATGTTTTAAGGGCGTGCCAGTTTACAAAAACAGTGTGCTAACTTCATCCTCGGCTCAACTTGGGCTCAGCTGGGTACTCAAAACGCTAATTTTACCACCCCTATATTTCTCTGAGCGTTCTGCAGTGTTTTGGACTGAGAAAGGCGGGATCGTGCTATTTCATGTGCAATAGAAACTGCCAAGGCGTGGTGACTGATAATAGTACAAGTCGTATATCACCAAGGTATTTTTGTATATCATCAAGGCGAGAGCAAGGTATCTTTTATAAGATACCTTGCCGTTTTACACTATGAAATATTGTGTAAAACGGCATATAACAGTGGTGTTGTGCCGTATGTTGTGAAACTATACACACAGTGGGGGGGGGGGTAGAACTAGCCCATTCTCTCCGATACATGGTCTATGGGCGGTCCTTTGGCTATCTGTCAACGTACACCATATCACTGTAGAAAGACCAGTACATTCTTTTTGTATATTTTCATCCCTGATGCCATTTTTAGAACAAATATCGTGTAGAAAATGAAGTTAAGTGAAATAAAAACTCCACAATGAATGTGTAGTGAATGGCGACCTAATGCATAGACTCCCCAATTCGAGCTGGATAACTTTTACACCGTTCCTGAAGTGTTGCCTGTTATGTGCGATACATTCGCTGAAAAACGAGAGCATCTATCTCCAATGGAACCGGGTGTTTGCTACACTCCTTTCTGATGATGCACCAACAGAGTGATTTTCCTTATCGCTCAGTTTGGTTGCGTTGCTTTATGTCCGCGGCCGGCTATCACGTACGAAAAAGTGGGCATGCTCTGCTCAGAAGTCCAGGCTGCTGTTTGCTCATAAAGCCCAGTGTAAGGAACACGACTCCCCTGTGAGTCGGCAGCGTGTCAACGCAAAAGTGGAAACTATTTGGTTCGCCATCAGCATACCAGCTTAGGGCGCAGGGAGCAGCGATTAATTACATATTCCATGAACGTATCCAAGTCTGATGCAAAGCCAGCCGGAATATAAAAGCCTGCCCACTAACACACCGAACGCCGTGCAGACAGCATTGATTTGGCATTCAGCTAGTTTTAAAGGGAATGTGGCACCTTGGTCCAATCCTGGAATTTAGTGCAATTAGGCGTACTTTTAGCAGAAAATAATAAAACCACTCATGATTTGTCTGAAAAATGTACAATAAGCTCAATATTTTTATTTTTAAAATACCTCTCTGGAAAAAGAAACAAATATCAGCCTGTGGATGATGTCATGATCTGGCCACCACTACCATACTTGAAACGCTTCAAGGGCTTCGATTGGCTGATGCTCATCGTGACGTCAGCATATGTCGTCACACCAGCAGCTCACAATGGCCGCTCGGCGAGGGGTTGATGAGGGGGTTGGCAGGGGCCAAAAAGTGCTCAGTGTGTCACCATTGTAAATGTCAAAGCATAAATGTGTCACCAACCCAGGCTGTGTCACCAACCCCCAAATGTGGCACGTTTTGCCTTAGTAGGATACCAATGGACACTCCTGGACCATTCTAGTGGTTGAACAACATTGCGAGATCAAGTTATAGGTGCCAGTTTCTGTGATTTGTTCGGGTATTTGTCTGGAGGAAATATGTCGGATAGTTTTTATCACCGTGCCTGCCTTGGGTTGTCACCATTTTGAGTGCCAAAATGGTAGATTTTTCGACCCCTGGGGGTTGGTGTCAGGTAGGTTTTAGCTTTTTTCTACGGAAATATCGAGTTCCAAGACAAATGATATACAGAGTACCGGATTTTCCGACTTGCTTTACAACTTGGCTATCTCAGTTAAAATCACGTTATGAAGGTGCCACCTTCCCTTTAACTTTGAGTTAGCGTCACAGGTGTCTCGCCAGTGTTGATTGAGGCTGGATATGACACGTGGTCATCAGCAGACCCCGGAGTTCGTTATCTATTCATGCTGCCAGGCCATTGTTTGCTGTCTCATTATGTGGAGCCAGGCTGTCGCTGTGTTGTGACGGCCTCCAAAGGCTTGCCGACTGGATATGACGGTTTGTGTTGATTTCTAGTTCTGAGCCGAAGCAAATAGAGTGCTCCTGCATTATGCGAGAAGTGTCTCCTTCCATTTAGTACATAAATGCTCTGTTGGACTGGAAGGGTCTGTCAGACTGAGCGGGTGCCTGGGAGCAATAATACGGGTACATTGCTCATGTCAATCTTTATAAGCTGTGACTGCCGGAGACCTTGGGGCGCGTGTGCGCGCTAATGAAGTGATATTCAGACTATGGAAGGCATGATTATCAAATATAAGTTTCGGATTCGATATTTTAGGGGCTGGAATGTTGATTTTCATGACTGCATTGCATTTTGTATTACGATAGCTACATTCAAACTTGTAGAAAAATTATCAATACGACATTTAAACATATGAATACTGCAAGTATAGATTGGGTAGCTAGCTCTCCTTATAGTTTTGCAAGCAACCAAAAAAAAACGTGGTGCGCAGCGTTTCTATTTGAGAACTAGCACTTTCCTGAGTTCCGTGGCAGCTATTACCGAAATGTGCGTCTATGTTTTCTCAGATCGGGTCAACATGCCTGTTTAGGCGGTATAGTCATGTCAGGGTTAACAGAGTCAGCATTCATAGCGGACTGGACCTATTAACACGCGCATTGACGGGGGTCTGAGCCACCTTCGCTTTGACGGGGGTGGTGGGTACCCACCCCCTAAGATCTCGAGATCCACGCTAGGTAGTGAAAAACGGTAAACGGTGTTGCGTAGCCCATCCACTTCTCAATCGAAAATATTTGGACCATTTTTGTGTCAGGTCACATTTAAGGTCACTAGAAGTCAAACATGCCGTCATAGGGATAACATGTAAATGAAGGTTTTCGGTCATTAGATCTGAAGTAAAGAAAGAGCAAAGCGATTTAAACTATATGAATCGTCGGAGCAAGCAAATTTAATGATATATAATATGACATTGCTAGGTCAAATCAAGGATTTGACCTGACCTGAGGCCAGGTCAAGGTCAAATTGGGTAAAATGCATATTATTAGAACTTCAAAGACAATAGGAATATAATGCAATTAAAAAAAACATTATCACCATACGTTAATAAGTTATTCAGTTAAAAAAATCCCATGTATTTCCAATGGAGAGGTCATGGCTCGTACCTGACCTTAGGTCATCGATATCAAAAATACCAGAACATATTGTAAAGAACTCAGTGGGAACATTAGGTGATAGGGTTTCAATCCGATAAGCTCACCCTGTTCCGACTTATGCTATTAAAAAAAAAAACTTTTGAGGCCAGGTCACAGGTCACGTCAATGCGCGTGTTAATCTGAGATCAATATCACAGAATAAGGTCAGCGAGGACATCAATTTGTGGTAAATAGACTTTTGTAGAGATGATTCATGCAAAGGCTATCGCCTCCTTATTGGAATAGGTTGGGGATGTCTAAGTGGACTCATTATTTTGTATGGAATTCTGAAAGAGCTTTGCAGTATTTCGACGCCAATGTTCCTCTTTTTTACTGGAGTTTGAGGGATTTACATTTTAGCCATGTTGCATGATACCTATGTTAACCATCACCTGAATTTAAAATGTTTGGTATTTGACTAGTTCCTACCTCGAAAAAAGCTGTTCCCAACTCAGAAAGTAATTAATCACAAACATATTCCTTTGTCCTGTAGCCACTTTGTCCTTGCCTGAGGAGGATATCTTTGATATTTGCAGCTCACTAGTCTCTGTGGCTTGTAGTCAACTACACACACCAGTAAACCTATTTTAACCCGCGCCCCACCGGGGGTCCGGCGCCACCTTCGCCCCACCGGGGGCATCGATGGCCCCCCTCTAACTCCGAAAATATGGGCGTTAGCGCAAATCTGCAAAATGCAATAGAAAGCTTGCGTGAATTCAGTAAGAAATTACTTCGCATGTTTTAGTGCTCAGGTCAATGGTTTGACCTCCAGAGGTCAAATTAGGTCAAGATCGGCTATTTTCACTCAAATATGCAATGATTAAGCAAACTGGGCATAACTCTTATGTCATTAGAGCTATTGAGGCCTGGTAAAGTACATTTGATAGCAAATTGCCAGTACTTTTTTCCGCCATGTGGAACGTAAAGACCTCCCGCCAGTGGTTTGACCGCCAGAGGTCACCTCGTGACCTAATATGACCTGAGGTCACGAAAGGTCAAAAAGTGACCTTTCCGTATATCAAATGAAAGCCAGTGACAAGACAAACACGATGGTGTTTGTTTCACCGCTCTAGCTCAATTAGGTCAAAAGTTATTGTCAAAATACTGTTTTTGACCTCTGGTGACCTTGGATGACCTTGGAAAAGTCCAAAGGCAAATATGACCCCTGGGATCCGTGAAAGGGTGTCCAAAAACGCTGTTCTGAGCAGTCTGAGTTTTGCAATCATTTTTGTGGCTTTTATATCATGAAATACCTTTTCCCCATGCTTTTCCAATGGGAGAGGTCGCCTCGTGACCTGACCTCAGGGCACGAAATCGAAAAATCCCGGATATACACCTTGTAGACCCTGGAGGGGTCATGAAGTGTAGGAAGTTTTAAATCGATCGATTTTGAAATGTAGCTCTTACAGAGCTCTAAAGGTGAAGTGAGGTGACCTTGGTTGACCTCGTCTGGTGACCTGACCTTGGGTGACCCGGGGTAAAAATTTCAGGGATGATGGGAAAATGATGCAGTGAGAGGTAGAGCCCTCAACCGTGGTGCTGCGCTTCGTCGTTTTTCTGCTATTCCGGAAAAACCTTAGGGGGGCCATCGATGGCCCCCCGTTGGGGCGAGGGTTAAACCTCTCCGGTGGAAGGGGGTGTCTGAGCACCCCATGATATTTTACAAGAGCACCAGAAAACGGCGGCACGAGGTGCCGCCGTATTTGTCCTACCTTATCCTTAATCAATTAGGTTACTTTCCGAGCAATTTTGAAGGTTAATTTGTCCCAAAACAGATCACCAGACCAGTTCAAGTGGTTGCACCTCCAGAAATATTTGCAAGGGTACCAGTGAGGACATATTTATTCTATTGATCGGATATTCATATTACAGAATGAGACAACCGAGCATCAAAAACAATTGTAGTAAACATATTTCATTATATCAATGACCTAGGGCCAGGCACAGGTCATGAACTCCATTCCACCTGTCGAAAGGGCTCTATTTCTGTAGAGACGGCTGATAATACATTTTATTCTCAAAATCGTAGTATCTTAGCTCCACTCTCCACCGTCATGCCACAAGTCTAAACCTTTAGCCCCTGAGAGGTCATCTGGCACTACTTAAGCAGATTTTCAGACTTAGACCAATAACTTCGAGTGAAATGGCTACTGAGCTTTTATTTAAATGGAAATTACGTTTCGAGTATCATAACAGGTTTTATGATAATTGTTGGGGTTTAACGACGCACCAACTGCCAAGGCCATACGGCATCGCCAACTCTCACCCTATTGGGAGGGATTTGGGGATCAGATCGACTTATTCATAGGCTTTGCCTGGACTTGAAATCGGAACTGGTAGCTTAGAAGACAAAGATGTTATCTACTAAGTCACCCATCTCCCGATTACGAGTCTCTTGATATTTATATTATCTATGTTAGGCTAGAAAGTAACATTGACTTGACCTTAGCGCAAGTCAGCCCCATTTTGACCAAGTATGGATGTATCATATATCATTCAATTGGCCGTAACAAGAGGATTCGAATGGCACAAGAAATGTGGCTCTAACTGCACCCAGTTAGACGCTAGAATCAAGAAGCATTATATAACTAATCCCATTCTTCGACCTTTGATGACCTTAGTATTGACCTGACCCAAAATGTGACTGATATAGTTTTTAGGTCATTTCTTATGGGTTATCCTCCACTTTGGGTATTTTCTTTTTGCCGTCTCGCATAGGAGTACAGATCGATGGGGCTGTTGGGAAAACCTCCCCGCCCTCCCCCTTCAAACCCCACCGGGGCGAGGGTTGATTGGAGGCCGACTTGGTTGGGTTTTGGGAATTAGTCTCGTTTGCAGTGGGTCCAGAAAGTATCAATCCGTCAACATTTGATTTTTCTATCCAAATGTGAAAATTTTATCACAAGTGGCTCATTTCTCCCCAGTTTTGGTCATTGAAATGACCTGTGATCTGGTCATTTCAATCAGTGTCAACAAATTGAGTTCTAGGTAAGATAAGAATTCAATGATCCGCAATAAGAAAGGATAGACTTGGGTTTCAAAGAAGAAAGGTGCTGGTTTCAGCTTTACAGCTCTGAACATATTAGAAAGGAAAGTGATTATAGATATTTGCAAAATAAGCCCTACAAAGTTGAAGTTCAAATAACATCTAAACTTTAAGAGAGTTTTGTTTATTGTACTTATTCTGGCCTCAGTGATCTCAGCAGTTAAGAATACAGAGGATTTGGCAATATAGGCTGTATAATCTCATGAAACATTGATAACCAATTACGCACTTATATATAATTTTGGGTTGTAGCATGGTACTCCTTATCAGGAATGTGTCATTTCATGTCATGTCGATTTGCCCCTCTACTTTTGAATATTTGGTGGGATGTCTTTTTATAATGTATTGGCACGGCACAGCCATTGTTTCAATACTGTATTATGCTGTCAGTTAAGCTATTTTTCCTCCAAGGAAGTATTCTATTCTATGACTTGTGGTTTCAATGATTCCGAAATAATCGAATTCATTCCACTGAGCAGCCATGCCTTCCTTGGCCTTATTATTGGAAATGTAGAATTGGACACCGCATTGCCCATGGTTAATTGTTCATGATGCATTTGAAATTATACATTTTTTTGGTCATGAGCTTCAAAAATTTGAATCCTTATTAGTATAGGGAAACAACTATAAGGAGATACCTCTGCATTTTGGATGAATGACCTTAACAATGTTTTTATTTTCTGTCAGAAAATTAAGTCCCCTATTGTTGCAGTAATAGCACCATGCAGCAAGATTCCTTTACTTTTTACCATGCAGTACTATCACGACCCATTGTAGCTGACAACTTGTAGATAAGTTTTTGATTATAAATTATTCTTAATAAACTTTTTACTATTGCGCAGAATCTGGCAGCCAGTGCTGCCAGCGTGAACTCAGTGGTAGTCGCCGACTACCCGAAATGTTCGGCACGGCAATCAACTGGTAATAGCTTCCTGAGTGACCATCCTAGAGGGTGCTGGTGTGCTCGTGGATTTAACGATACAATTACGCTGCTAAAGTGGCCACTGACGAAGGTTTGAGCACAGCCGTGGCCGTAGGGGTGGGACCCAACTAACACCTGGATACTCCCAAAGTGACTTCTAAATTACGCCTTATGAAGACGCGTCACAGACCAGGAACTACTAAGACTTCGGATGGGAGGTCATCTGAGGAAAAAATCATGGAACTAGATAGATAGGAGCTCATTTCCTAACGGATTTGAACCAATGCCGTGTCAAATTACAACTTGAGATCGGGCTAATAAACTTCCAGAAACCCCAGCGTTTCGAACTGCCTCATGTATTTTGTCCATGCTATTAATTTTCAATTTAAGATCATTTATGAAGTTAGATTATCACCGAGCGGGCAAGCGGATATTGGATATCCCTTTTATAGATATAACCCTTCACATATACAAACAACACGTCCCGATTGGAGCGCCACGCTAAAGAAAAACTTGTTTCTCCGAGGATAGGTGGCTTACGAGAATGAGCATTACACTCAATGGTAAGATCATCAATTCAATTACATGTCTACAGGTATAGAAGAAGAAAAAAGGTAAAGCTACGCGCAAGGTGTGCATGTCTCCTCGAGACCTTGCAACGCCATACGAATAAAAATTTTGGAAAGCTTCAACACTGGAAAAAGCACAATATTCGCAGTCAGAATGCGCTTGAACTTTCTGAAGGGGTATGTATTTTCCAACTTGATAGTATCATATTTGGCCTGCACTATCCTTGTGAATTCTTCACCTTTTTCGGCAACAATATGTCACTGAGCGATGGATAAGCAGACAAACTAAAAGCAATGGATTTCTTACAGTCATTGGGGACCTTTCTATAATTCATACCTAGTCACTACGACCATATCTGAGTACCGTAAAAACAAAGATAAAATGATGATGTCACGGTCTAAGTGACACACCATGTGAAACATTCAGTCCATAATTTTGTGATATTAGGTTTCGCTCGGCCATGTGTTTTATCGGCCATAAGTTCGGTAACATTCCTTCATCAGGACCCGGGTAAAATATTGTTGCATACATGTTTATCATCTTTTGGGCTACTTCCTGGAATCGAATGTCTTAACACGCGCATTGACGGGGGTCTGAGCTACCTTCGCATTGACGGGGGGCGGGTACCCGCCCCCTAAGATCTCGAGAACCACGGTAGGTGGCGAAAAACGGTAAACGGCGTTGGGCTGCCCATCCACTTCTCCATCGAAAACATTTGTACCATTTTTCGTCAGGTCACATTTAAGGTCACGAGAGGTCAAAACATGCCCGTCACAGGGATAACATGTAAAATTCAGTTTTTCGGGCATTACATCTGAACAAGTAAAGATAGAGCAAAACGACTTGAACTATATGAATCCTCTTAGCAAGCCGAATCGAATGATATATAATTTGACCTTGCTAGGTCAAATCAAGGATTTGACCTGACCTGAGGTCAGGTCAGGGTCAAATTATATAAAATGCATATCATTAGAACCGCAAAGCCCAGGCGAGTCTAATACAGCTAAAATAAATGCTCTATCACCATCCGTTACTGAGTTATTCCGTAAAAACCATTTTTTCCCATGTATTTCCAATGGAGAGGTCGTGCCTCGTACCTGACCTTAGGTCATCGATATCAAAAATACCGGAACATATATTAGAGAACTCGGTGGGGCCATTATGGGATATGAGTTTCAATCGGATAAGTTCACCCTGCTCCGATTTATGCTATCTTAAACTTTTTTGAGGTTGGGTCACTTGACCTGTACTGGTGACCTGACCTGAGATGACCTAACCTTAAAATTTTCACAGAAGTTGTAAAAATGATGAGGGAAAAGGTACACCAAGTACGGCGGCGCTACGCGCTGCCGTTTTTCTCCTATCTCCGAAAAAACCGAGGAGGGCGGGTACCCGCCCCCCGTCAATGCGCGTGTTAAAAGCACCTTTTAGTATGAATTATTAGAAATTGCACGTCGAGCCGACAATGTTTTACCTTAGCTTGCGGATACACCCTTTCCCCGCAACGGAGCTAATCTAGACCAGTAGAATTACGGCAAACTTTTTTCACTTATTTCAGCTTGCAGCTACCGTTTATAAGATGTACTTTGCTCTAATGGGTCAATTATCCATTCACTATACACGCTGGCTGGCGATACACCCGAATGCATGCATTCCATTAATGTTCAGTACCGACTCGTTCTTTTGTAACATAGGCTTTGAATATGACACCTATATAAGTAGATGAAATGTTAGAAAGACCAGTTTGTCAATTCAACTGTTCTAACTGGTTGATTGGATTAATCGTTGATAATTACTCTTCGGCGACAGCTCGTATCCTTGTCACTATTTCAACAGGCGCAGTGGAGAGGGGTCTGGCGTCAACGGCAGTTTAGGGGTCCTACAGTGCCCCCTCCGAGGTCTCGAAACCAAGAGAGTTAAAAACATATGTTGTGGAGTGTGGGGGCGATGGCGATCTACATTATCACACAGTTTCATTGACCTAGGTCAAAATCTTCAAGGTAAAACGAGGTCGGAAAGGTCAAATCTGGACTGTGCTAGAGACCTATTGGGAAATGTTGTGATTGTGCGGAAAAAGCCGGTAATACACTAAAAATGGACTAAGGCCATATAGGGAAGGTCCAACACAATGTTATCTGCAATTTTGACGTCGGGGTCATTCCAGGTCATTGACCTGTGTCATTAAAAATGCGACATATTCCTATTAATATACAATATAACTAGCTTTGGACGGAAATGAGTGTTTGACCTTAAAAAATTACTTTTGGCCCTAACTTGTGACCCTGACCTTGACATCGAGATGCCTTAACTATGAAGTCAGGGTATGGCATACGTCTTACTGAATTATGTCATCTGAATGGAATACTGGCGTCAATGCCTTTGACCTATGCCTCCAACTTTGGATGAGTTGTTTGATTGCGTTTGGTCGTGATTAAACCGAAGCATAAGTGTAATCAGAAAGTTAAAATTGAAAAAATTGAATGAACCTCGATATAACTATTTTCTGTGGAATTTTTATCGTGCTCCATGTGACTTAGTTGATTTAGCTGTAAGGCTTATTCATTGCTGCTGGACTTACTTAGGTATTTTGCCATGTTTATGTTCAAGAGTAAAGATAAGCTATCAGATAAAGCTTAAGCCAATCTTTACTTGTCATCTGCAAACAGAATCGTTCACTCAGTCATCACCAACAAAGACATTGTACTGAGTAGAAGATACTGTGCACTATTCAAGTCCCTTTGATGTCGTTTCCACGCCAATTTTGTCACAAAGGCAATAGTTGCACAGCTACAGGAGGCATTCGGGCATATTTTGCTGTGGTCAACCGATCCATGCATCGATATCTTTGCGGTTTTTCAAAATTTTGGAAAAATGATTATTTCAATAAAATGTAATAAAATGTTTCTATCTTTCTTATTTTCAACCACCTTGCACGAAGAGTTGACAAAGAGCTATATTTCATTTTGCCGTTTATTATTATCTGTTTTTTGCCACCCGTATAATTGTCAATTTCCTAGCTGGTGCTTCTTCCTATTGTATGCTTTAATCAGGGGTGAAAATTCTACTTAGTTCGCCCATACACTGCCGGCACTCAAGACTTATATGTTCTATCGGCGTGATCTTGTTTCCTTGCTGTTATATATTTCATTAATGGTTTCCGAGAGTACCGAAGTACCGACTTTGAAAAGAACCTTATTCTATTATTCTGTCATTCTGTGAGACAAGCTTCACGCCCTGTGGTACACCAACACTGGTCGGCGTGGGAGGTACAGTCAGTCGGCTTGGTCGCTGCACGCAACTAAACAATGCGCCAACATCTTTTGGCGCAAGATTTTGGCCCCCAACTTTCAACGCTGGAATAACTAAAAATATATAATTGTATATTTCATGCTAAATGGTTTGTAAATGCTTGTATTCATACCAGTGAAAACAGCACAAGCATCTTTATGAACGGATAGACACAGATCCTTTGTAGCTAACTTGGGACTCCGTGTTCTATTCATCCAGCCCTCTTGAATAGCTTCTAGCAAAGCCACTGACCGTGTGTTCTCGCCACATCCTGCAATAATATCACTATTGTGATTGTTTTGCTTTCAAAAAAATATTATGAACATAGCCATTGGCTGAGCCACGTAATATGCCAAAATTATTGCATCAAGGTGAGTGCAAGGCACCGAAAAAACAACAACCCACCTATAGCGATTGGCTTATGTCGGAAATTTTTGTCCTACACCATTGTTTTTGTCAATACAGTTGCAATATACAGTCGCGATGAGGTGTGCTGTTATGTATTATTAATGCCTCAGCGCATCACCCAAAAGAATAATCCAAGACATATTGCCGCCACTCCTGTCTTGTTCATTGCCTGCGCCGGGCTGTGTCCGTTACTTATGATGGTTTTTTACTCTTCTCGTTTGCCGGTGATGCCTGAACATAATAATGCAATGCGGTGTTGCGTATCAATCTTTAGTTTTTATTTACCACAAAAAGTGATTAATATTGTGGGGAATAAAAGAGAAATAAGGAAAGAAAAATTATTTTATCGAAGATACCTTGCTTTTTATTGGGGCCTCTCCCAGCCAGTACATCTGCCCGATTACAGGGAGATCGGGGTGGCATCGGTGGGTAAAACATCATCTGCACCGGTCAGATGAGACATGTAAGGCGGTTTCCCGCTGTGAAGATTCTAATCCATTTTGTCCCAATCTGACGGCAAGCCATAAAGCCACAAGGCCACCCGGTCCGATATACCTAAAATACATAAGCCTGCTAAAAGGAAGACAATATACTTATACTGCGTATATTTAATGTACACATAGGTGGAACCAGGGGCCAAAGCGGCACTCCCCCTCCCCCACTCCCCACCCCTGATCAATCCTTAATGCCCCCTGAAATGGTCACGGCGCCCCTGAAATGTCGATGGTATCCCCCAAACGAGCGGCTCCCCATCCACGCCCACCCCCCCCACCTCTTCCCCAGAATGCGAGTATCGGATACCCACGATAGGATTTGGCGCCCACCTGATAGGTTTTGACGTCCAAAAGTTTCACCCCCAAGCCCATGTGCCTCCTCCCCCTCTTCTCGACCAGCAATCCTGTATCTACCTATGTATATACAGATACAGAAATTATTATGCTCCAGTAAAACGAAAGTCATAATTTATCAGATGGCAAAAGACGCTTGGAATCTACTAATGAGCACTGATTACTATTTTAGGAGTATGAACCATCCCTGCGGAGAGGGTATTATTAAACCAAACGATGATAGCGCATCATTTTGTTAATGTTCTTGGGCTTCATGCAATGTGTGGCTCCTGCATTTGTCAATGTATGGATATGCAAGGAGTATATTTCCTTATGGCGGGTTACCTCTATGGCAGGAGATGAATCACTCGCATTAGCTGTATGAAGAAAACTGCCATCAGCCAAGCTACAATTATTTTCATGTGTTTTGACTCTACATAGATATCAATCTGCAGTGAAAGCCAAACAAAATGACGTTTAAGTAAACGCGCTATCGCCCTTCTCTGCAAAGTTATCGAACACAGGCCAATTTCCTGTACCTTCGCCGGTGCGCAAGGGGAGGGCGGGCCCCCCCCTCCCCGCGTACTGGAAAAGGAGGCACGGACCCTGCACCGGCATGGGTAAACTGAACAAACTGTTTTTTTCGACGTTTCGCCACGGGCGTCTGCGCCAACTTCGCCGGTACAGGGGCGGGGTACCTGCCCTCTTCCCCTTAGATCTCAAGAACCATACTGGGTAGTTTAAAGAGGAGGGTGGCGCTGGATAGCCCATCTTAATCTCTGCCGAAAATGTGATTTACCGTTTCTTAGTCGGGTCACTTTTGAGATCACTAGAGGTTGAAGTGTGTCTTTATAGGAATACAGTGAAAACTTACGTTTTCTTCTTGCAAGAACGGCTAACAGAGAAGTGCTATGTAAAATGTGTAAGGTCAATTAGAACTCTTTCGCTACGCTCGATCAAATGATATACCATACCATACTTGACCTGTTATACCATATCAGGTCAGGTCCTGAAGTTGGCGTGATCTAAAGCCAGGCCAAGGCAGCGTAGATTATAATACATATAATTTGAATCTTAGTGATAAGTCAAACACAATGACGTCAAAATAAAAGTTCTGTTGTCATTTGCTGCACAGCTATCAAACTGAATACAATTTCCTTATGCGTACCGAATGGGGAGGTCACAGGTCTGACCTTAGCCCAAGTCTCCAGTATAAAAAGGTCGTTACCACAAGTTTTTCGCTCTGTGACCTTGTTATGTGGTGTCTATCTCAGATTGATAGGCGAGGTTTGCCCCCTGCACTTTTAACACGCGCATTGACGGGGGCGGGTACCCGCCCCTCGGGTTTTTCGGAGATAATAGAAAAACGGCGGCGCGTAGCGCCGCCGTACTTGGTATACCTTTTTCCCTCATCATTTTTACAACTTCTGTGAAAATTTTAAGGTTAGGTCATCTCAGGTTAGGTCACCAGTACAGGTCAAGTGACCCGACCTAAAAAAAGTTTAAGATAGCATAAGTCGGAGCAGGGTGAACTTATCCGATTGAAACTCATATCACATAATGGCCCCACCGAGTTCTATAAAATATGTTCCGGTATTTTTGATATAGATGACCTAAGGTCAGGTACGTGGCATGACCTCTCCATTGGAAATACATGAGAAAAGTTGTTTTTACGGAATAACTCAGTAACGGATGGTGATAGAGCATTTATTTTAGCTGCATTAGACTCGCCTGGGCTTTGCAGTTCTAATGATATGCATATTATATAAATTTGACCCCAACCTGACCTCAGGTCAGGTCAAATCCTTGATTTGACCTAGCAAGGTCAAATCATATATCATTCGATTCGGCTTGCTAAGAGGATTCATATAGTTCAAGTCGTTTTGCTCTATCTTTACTTGTTTAGATGTAATGGCTGAAAAAAACTGAATTTACATGTTATCCATATGACGGGCATGTTTTGACCTCTCGTGACCTTAAATGTGACCTGACGAAAAAAATGATTCAAATGTTTTCGATGGAGAAGTGGATGGGCAGCCCAACGCCGTTTACCGTTTTTCGCTACCTACCGTGGTTCTCGAGATCTTAGGGGGGCGGGTACCCGCCCCCCGTCAATGCGAAGGTGGCTCAGACCCCCGTCAATGTGCGTGTTAAGCATGTTTTAGGTTCGGTCACTTGACCTGAACTGGTGGGTCGACCTGATATGACCTGTGCCTACACTTTTGTCAGAAATTGCAAACATTACCACACTACGGGTGTACAAAGGACGGTGGGTCTGGACACTGCCGATTTCTTCTACCTATGTAAATCCTGTGGAGATGTGGGTTCCAGCCACCACCCCCTCCCCCCTCCGTGCTGGAACGTGATAATATTGGATTTGGAAGCCGTTGCAACCTCTAACTGGCATCTTATCACATCGAAATGCTCACCACATATGCTTATCTCGGCTAACCCCTCGGGCACTTGCAGTTCCAGGACAAAATTTCGGGGGGGGCTGGGGGGCATGGGGGAGGGGGCTCGAGCCTCCCCGCCGTTGGCACCCCTCGGTGAACACAATGGGCAGAGTAAACCAAATCAATATGCACTTGAGGCACCCCAATATATATGTTATTTAAACAATACGGTTATACATATAGGTGGTGCATTACTTGGCAAATGACGTTCTGAATGAAAGCGGAGGGCTTCTGCCAAAAACCCTCCGCTTGCTTTTCAGAGAAGGCTGATGGCTTATTATTATGCAGACTGGAACGCTGTTTCAAATGCATCCCGTCTCCGGCAGTCGCTGGGCGGACGGTGGTGGGCGTGGTGGACGGTCACGTGACCCTACCCTGTGACGTCAGTCGCACCCAGGTCACAGACAAGCTGGAGCTGGTGCTGTGGTACCGGCTCGGCTCCAAGCTGCCCTTCTACACGTGAGTATCGGCGACCGGTGGATCCAGAGATCCTGGTCGTACCAGATGCCACCTGGGTCTAGAGCTAGGGACGTATTTTGACTCGGAGGGACATTATTGTGACTAAGGGCATCGATTCTTAAAATGTAACTTATCAGATGGACGCCACATTGCCCTGTAGGGGCACCAATGCCTTTATCGTGGGGAGGGAAGCGACTCTCCAGCTGGCTACCGGCGCGGTTTCGGGGCGCGGTGCGTCGACTGCGAGGAACACCCTCCTTTTTGCGCCCTGGATCTGCCTTTGGTACGCGGTGGCTCACTTTCCGTGTGTTGCATTTTGGCATGATCAGAACTATGTTTAACGTTCTATCGTTGCAAGAAGCAGCCCGTGCCGCAGCGTCCTTGAATAAGTAATGGGAGTTGATTATGTGACACGGTCACGCCACCAGCTACCAAACCGGCAGCTCTGTGGTATTAACCCAGCAAAACAACTCGACTGTGGTGGTCATGGATCTAGCTAGCACCATTGTGGGGTTGACCTTTATTTTTTTTTTTGCTCCTGTGTATTTTGCTATGTCCTATTTATGCTTCATTTCTGTATTGAATACGCCACTCTCTGTATCACAGCGAATTACCACGTACACCGGAGGGGGTAGGGAAGATCTCCGTCAAATTTGTTTCTGGTAGCCGGAGAACTGTATGGAACCCCAAAAGGCTACTTGCCTACATTTGAGAAAATTGATTAATGTGTTTGTTGGTGAAAAAAGCATTGAAAATCAGTTCAATGTTTTTCAACTTTTAGGCTCTCAAAAACAGACCTGTATTTTTGGTCCGAAAACGATTGCGCGGTCGCACCAGTTGACTTGCATGGAAGGTCGAGGAGTGACGATGTAACGTCATATGATGTAGATGACATATAAATATCAACTCACGTGAAGGTCAAGCTTATTATATAATTGTGAAAGCCATTGGTTCGGGAATTTCGGTCAGATAACTACGCCCTTTATGGCTTATATCATATTATGACGTTATAGTTGATGTCACTCATTGTTAAATCACATATGGCACCTTGATGAAATTACAGACGGTAGTTATTTTAGGGGCAATATGTATTGACAATAATGAATATAATATTTTTCCTAAAAATATGTTAAAAACCCAACTAATCGTCCCTTTCAGTTTTCCACTGTTAGATATAAGAGCATCTTCATATACCGTAACGTCAAACCGGCGTACGCTTTGTGGCAGATCGGACCTCATATTTGTGCCACAAATGGATACGAATATAAATGAAGAGTGGTTAGCTTAAAGTGAATTTTTATCCCACTACCCATTGAATTAGGTAAGCAGTAGCGCCTTTCCAGGTCCGTGGAACCACGAACGAAATTGTTCACACATATCACCTGGCAAACAATGTCAGCCGGGCTATGTTAGTTATGAACACTACCTTCACTGTGTAGTTTTTGCACCACCTGACATTAATTAATTCACCTGTCACGGTCCCGCCGACGGCTTATATAACTGGTTTTCATCAATGGTACCATGAAAACAGCTGCATTGGGGTCTAGCGGGTTAATGATATGTTAAGGGTTAGGAAAGAGAGACCTTTGTGAGGTGTTTTATGGTAGCAGAGAAGGAGTGAAAGAGGGAGTGAGAAAGCGGGAGGCAGAGACACATAACAGAGGTAATTTCCGGTTATACTGAAAGGTGAACAAGGGAAAGGGCTGGAATAGTCAAACTGTCGATTAAATTCTTCAGAAAGATACTTGTTCCAGAAAGAAACAGTCGTAAGTGTGTGCCTGTCGGGGGTGGCCCTAATAAAATTAAAATTAAAAACGTGAGGTGTGATGAGGTTCTTTTTGGACCGCCCCATTCCCCGATTATTTTTGAAGCTAGACCCTTACCAGGGAATGTTTGTGATCGGCTACAGACTCCTGGGGTAGTTTCAGGTAACATCAACACCTCCAGTAGTCTCCCTGGTCTACTGATGTAGACTCCAGTTGTCTCAGTCCGATCCTTACAGCTGGACTGTGGTTGGAACGAGGACAGGAGGTTATTACATCCGATTACTCAGTCTTAAATTTCAATACCACCTAGCCTTGCGGTGCATTTCACGGAAAATACCGCTGGAATGCTTCTTACGCCCGCCTCTTCTGCAGCCCCTTCCCCTAAGTGTGTATCGGATGTCGATACTCCTGCAGTTTCCATCAGATCACCAGAAACTTCAATACAAGCTGCATTCCTTTGTAACCCCGCCCTTCCAGCACTGCGCTGCGCCCCTCGGTACGTGTACAGAGGTCAAGAACATGTCAGGTTGGCTACCCACATCCCTTGACGCGACCAACATGGCTACCTGAAGCGAAATTAACTTTTGCATGAACTGAGGCTTTAAATGGCTCCCAGAAAAACTGTCTTAGTGAGTGAAAAAGTATTCTCAAAAAGTGGAATTATGAAAGTAATTAAATTTACAGTGATTTGGAGACTAATGAATTACATATAGCATACTCTTAGTAACAAACAGCAAAAGGTTAAGTATATGTGCAGTGATTACAAGTTGTGTGTGCTGTAATACAAGCATGCGTCCATTAGCTGAGCATATTTATCAGTCAAAAATGTTATCAAGTACCTAATTAAAAAATACATGAAAAATAATATGTGCCGTCAGAGTCTAGTACCCTTACTGCAACTGCTTGCTATGATCAATCATTGCTTAGATCATCATTGCTAAGATAGCAGACAACCACCATTTGACTGTAGCAGTCACCATGCTGAGACGTAAGCTACTTGAAGGATACATTCAATTAACACTCTGTTAAAAGAATACATATAATTTAAATATCTCCAATGCATGCAACCAAATATAGGTACTCAGCCAGAGGACAAGTACCTCTTAATACAACAACCATCATCCAGCAAATTCTAGAAATATTGAAGCAGATCAATAAGCAGCACCACATTCACCTGCTGAATGGAAAATTTTGTGGAATCATTACAATGTTGTTAAGTTTGATTTGATAAAATTGACACCAAAACTGCAGGTAGGCACCAAAGAAACCTACCTGAAGTTTACCTGACTTCATGGGCACCAAACAGCATCTAATTTTCTAGGTGCAAAGCCAAAACTTGCAACTCTCATCTCCACAGGTCTACAGTTTTGATATCTCGCATGCACAGGATTAAAATGTGTGCTCTTATTGACACAATCACACTACTCTCCTGGGCTTTTGAGATCTGGCAGAGTTCACTTTGCCCTGCGTTTCTCTGGCTGCGGCATAATATATAAGAATTGGTAGTGTATTTACCACTGGCAACAAAACCTCCTATTTTGATTTAGGTCAAAATCTACAGCCTCATAGTAAGATACCCAAACAGCAGCTTCAACAACACGTATATCTGACTGCTTTCTTCTCGCTACTTCCGCGCCAGAAACGCAGAACTTTGTGGTTACCCAAGTGGCTACCTGGTGCTCCCTAATCGTAATTTTCGTTGGCGGCCTGGCTACCAGACCATCTCTAATTCCGCAAAACGAGTCCTCAAGTACAACGTAAGCAGTGGATTTACTCTCCTATGCAGAATAATTTCACTATAGATCCTGATATAGATTTTAAATTTTTCTCTTCTTATTCAAAATAAATAGTCAAATTCATATAAAATAATGAATATTACCGTTTTCATGTCATCGCAATTTAGAGTACCTTTTTCTCATGGCTTTATATGGGTCAATTTCGTTGGCGATGTGGTTACCTACCCATCTCTAACTTAGCTGTGAAATAACGCGAGTGAGTAAGGATAAATTATTTGTCACTAATTTGCATCGTCTGTCACTAAAGTTATAATGTTACTTAAAATCAGCCAAGGTAACACTGCATATTATGGATAGTTCTTTTTACGTGGCGGTAAGATCGTGGAGATACTTGTTTTGTGCTGGTAAGTGCAATTCTTGATCTCTGTCAAATCTCCGTGATTGGCTACCTAAGTTCTGGTCCTTGAACCTCATTTGGCTACCCACGAGCGTGGGCGAGTTGGCGAGATTCTTGACCTCTGTACGTGTACTTGGACGCGAGTCTGGGTATTCCCGCTTTTCACTACACCCTACATGGTAGAGCGTACGTAGCGCATCGGTGCAACGCGGCACAGTATATCTAGTTCAGATCCCTGCCGTGAGATGTCTGCTTTAGAGGCGGGCAAAGGTGCCTTGCACACATTGGCGGACGCAGGGGGCCATTCTGGCCATGCCCCCCCCCAAGCACTGGGGAAAACTATCTTTTGGCCCCCCTAAGGCCGGATAAATTTTTGAAAAAGGTGTTTTCACTAGTTCTGTCGAGCAAAAGAATATTCACCCCCATCCCCTCCCCCAGGAGAGCGATCATGTACTTGGAGAGGTAGCCTATACTAGGTCTGTCGAGAACCCAAACCGCACGTCTCACCCCCCTCCCCCAGGAGGAGAGGCAGACATAGGTTTGCCCCCCAACTCGGGTCTGCGTCCGCCCCTGCTTCCACATACATGTACCGAGCCCCGATGCCTCTTTCCCTTTTTGCAGCCCGTAACTGCCGTGGCAACAACTTTTACTTCGATATTTTCCCTCCGGGAGAAGGGACTGGGACGACTTTGGGCAAACACTTCGGCTTAACCGCCCTGATAGGCGCCCCACTTTGTTGGCACAGCCACTGTCACTTTAACACACCCGCTGGAGGGGGCCTCGGAGACCCACCACCTTTTTCCGAGGTGACCGGAGAACCGGTTGTTGCAGAAAAACGTGACTTCACCACATTTGAGAAAATGTATAATGGATAAATATATTATAAGGATAAGTTCAAAGACCATGGGTCAAGTTCAATTTTCATTTCTTCCCGCCCATTTTTCGCAATAGTACTGGCTATACTTTATGTTAGAGAGAATATACCGCGCCGTGGGGTCATAAGTCACCGAACTTGAATGTCCTTGACCTCAAAATTTCAGTTATATTTTTGTGGGATCTTACCTCTATGACCTTTTTCCACTTTTAGTATATTCCCGACTTTCCCGCATAATTATGTCACTCCCCAATATGTCACCGGCACCGTTAATATCTAAAATTTATTACCCGCTTTGAATGTGATGATATTGACCTAAATGAATGAAAGCTGGCTATAATCTAGATTATCATAGCCCTCACACATCCACATGCGGGCATTTTGCAACGGCTCCTTGTTTTTTTTTAGATCTCAAGAGTCTACCAGAACCCTCTGTCCCCTCCGGTGCCGGTTAGTGCCAGACCTCTCTCCAGTGCCGGTTAGTGCCAAACCCCTCTCCAGTGCGGGTTAGTGCCAGACCCCTCTCCAGTGCGGGTGTTGAGTTGTGGGGTCGTGTGGTACCTATACATGTTTCATTCAAGTAAAAGACAGCAAGATCACTGAGGACTGCTCCACGAGAATCAGCTTTGTTCGGAGCGATACAAATGGGACGCTCTTCATCAGCAGTCAGGCTGACGTCGCTGATGCAAGACTCTCAAAACTTGAGATCTTCGAAATGGCCAATTCGTGTGGTGAAGTCCTCTGACTGATAGCCTGAATGATTTTCCCAGTTTAAATGATTGTCCCAGACTGAATGATTATCCCAGTTGCGTCGCAGAACGCAGGAGTGTTCACCCGGGGCGGGGAGAAGGGCTCTGGGAGCTCCGTGTCCCCTTCCCACTCCCGCTCTCGGAAATGAGATGGGCGCGACCTACGGATGATGATATATCAAAAAAATATTTTGAGTCGAAACCGTTGAATATGCTGATCTTAACACGCGCACTGGAGGGGGCCTCCGAGGCCCCCCCACCTGTTTTTCCAAGGTGGCTGGAGAACCGCTCGTAACCGAAACATGATACTTAACCACATTAAACATAATTTAATAGCGCGTCGATTGGTGAAGATTTTTTGAAAATCGGTCGAAAATGTTTTGACTTATAGGCTTTTAAAGTCAGACCTGCATTTTGAGATCGCCGTAATCGAGCTGTCAGACCAGTTAGCTTGCATTGGAGACCGAGTGGTGAAGTCTTCTTCATTATCTTCCATTATCTTCTTCAATGTTCAAAATACGCCCAGGAAAGAAATGTCATGTTCAGGTCTGTGGAACAAATTTTAAACTCAGATTTCACTAGCTTATCATCCTCAAGAAAAATGTCAATATTGCTTCACGGCCTCGGCTTGGCAGATCACGAAAGCTTAGAAATTGCGCGTGGTGTTTACAAGTTCATCCGTGCCACCCAACGGTTCACGCAGTAAATGTTCACAGAGTTCACAGAGCGGGATAACGCGGCGTTTGGGGCGATGCTGGTGGCGGTGCTGGTGGTGGTGTTGGTGGCGGTGGTGGTGCGGCATGGCGTGGGCTGGCGATCCTAGTTTAATAAAACCCATTTGGCACTTGTCTGAGCTGCTGGTCGGGATGGCGTGGGGCTCCCTTGGCGGCGAACATACGAGTATAAAGAGAGTAGACAACGCGAAAGGTACCTCGTAATAAGTGCATATATTGCACTTTTGTGCCAATCGCCTGTTTATGCTATGTGTTGCATAACGTGTATTGGAAAAAAATATATGTCTGTCTGTCTGTCATAACACCATATCACCGAGATTATATGTCAAGGTCACCTCACATGAAGGTCAAGGTCAAGGTCAAAGGTCACAGGTCAAGGTCATATCTGCACTTTCAAGGTCACTGACCACAGTGCTTCCGGTCAAATGACGTTACCCGGTCTGACGTACATTATCCTATGACGTCATCGATAAGGTACCCCAATACCAAAGTCAAGGTCAAAGGGCAAGGTCAAAGGTCATTTGCAAAGGTCAATCCTCATTTCCCGCCAAACAGTGGCTATAGTGTTAATCAAAGTGTATATTATAAGTGGTATACTATATTGTGACCTTACAGGTCAATGATTTTGAATGACCTTGACCCCAAAATTGAAGGGAAGGCTCTTTGAGACCTTCTCTATATGACCCTGGTCCGCCTTTAACTTATTCCCGCCATTTTCCCGCATAATCACGGCATTTACCAGTCGGTCCCCAGCATGGCCAAGTTTTGACCTTTATGACCTCGTTTGACCTTGAAGATATTGACCTAGGTCAATAAAAAATTTTCATGATGTAGATCACCATAACCCCTACCCACCTCTCAAAATTCGTTTTTCTACACCTCTTAGTTTCCGAGATCTTAGGGGGGCCTACCAGGCCCCCTCCAGTGCGCGTTAGTGCCAGACCCCCTCCAGTGCGGGTGTTATTGGTGGACATTTTCCTTTGTAATTTTCATTAGGAAGTATCGGGGTTTAATGCGACCACGGCAGGAGTGCTGTACTACCTAATATGGCCAGCTAACCCTTCCCCGCCTGGTGTTTAAACACCCCCTCAAACTGGGGGATGGGTGGCGTAGTGGATAAAATCCCTGTGTTCTAAGCCACTGGTCCAAAGTCCCGGCGGAGCCTCTGAATAAGTTGATCTGATCCCCCGAAATCCCTCCAAACAGGGTGAGAGTTGGCGACGCCGTATGACCTTGTCATTTGGTGCGTTGTTAAAACCCAGCAAATATTATTATACCGCCTCGAACTCGGCTCCTAGGCGAGATAGCAAAAAACGTGAACACTGGTGGATAGCTCCTAAAAATTCATGGAGAAACTAGATAGTCACTTTTTGGCTCAGTTCAATATTGAGGTCATGAGAGGTCAAAGAAGGCGACATGTTAGAGAAGTGTGTGAAACACTGCAATGTTATTGAACCAAGTCTGAAAACCTGCTTAAGTGGGACCTCCCAGATGACCTCTCAGAGGTAACAAGTCCAAACTTGTAACATTACCCCGGGAAAGAGGCCTAGGGTACTACGATTTGGAGAATATGAAGGTAATCGCTATATTTACACAACTTTAGTCATTTTTTGTACAATTCCCATTTTCCCATCCATTTCCATTGGAGAGGTCATGATGCGTAGCTGACTCTAGGTCATCAAAATGAACAACCCCGGAATTTATTTTGTAGCACTGGGTGGGCTTATTATATGATGTTAGTTTCAATTGGATATATTAACACTGTTCTTACGTATGATATCTTAAACTTTTTTGAGATGAGGTGCCTTGACCTGCTCGTGACCTGACCTGAGATGACTCGGCCTTAAAATTTTGGGAAAAGTTGCAAGATTGATACAGGATAAACTGTATCAAGTACGGTGGTGCTTCGCGCCGCCGTTTTTGTTTTTTTTGGTGGCTCCGGAAAAAAACCCAAAGGGGTGTTCAAATGCCCACCCAGCAAGGCAAGGGTTAAATGAGACGCGCACTGCTTTGCATACTTCTAGGGTGAGCAGCTTGAAAACGTTTAACCAAACTGTGAATCAGGTCAGGGCAGATCAACAACTTGTATCGTTATCTTTAAACTCATGTAAGGCAAGTCCATTCTTCTAAAATGAGGCTGACAAAACTGAGGTGTGGCTCAGCTTTTAGAAAAGGTAGATACAGTTTTAAACATCATTCCAAACTTATTACATATGAATTTTCGGTGTTGGTATTTTAATTGTTTGTGTTTATTACTTTTGAATGAAAGAAGATACAGCAATAAATTTTGAATCATAGTAACAAGTATGACATAAATATTCCAATGATACGTGACATGACATCGAAGGGTCGTTATTTGACCTTAACCTAAGGTAAACGTCAGCGAAATGTCACCATTTGACCTCGAAAGGTTATGCCGTATATCATTTAAATTCTTGAGTCAAAACAAATACTTTGATGGATTTGGTTTTGCTCTACGTCTAATGGTTCCCAAGTTGTAAGGGATTACCTAAATTGGTCAAAATGTGTCTCACTTTGGCCCTCTGTGACGGCACTAGTCATTGGTATGGTTGGCATGGCACAAGGCAGGAATGAGCCTAAGAAGGGTGGTTGCCACCTTTCTTAGATCCGTTAAGGTGTTTCTTCAGTAGTTACTGGTGGAGCGCTCACATAGGGAGCCTTGGGTGCCGTCAATGGGCAGCCGCCTATAAAACGACGAAATCATGAAGCACAGGTGCCTTGAAATTGACTTCTAAAGGCATGAACTGGCCTTGCTGAGACACAGACGCCTTGTTTTCTTTTGGCGGCAGTCTGTCCAATGCTGGCTCCAGACCCCTGCTCTACTATTCCGCCCACTCGTCAGCCGTTAACTTCTCTGTGTTAATATTGAATACGCTAATTTGTACTGCAATTAGCGTCCAGAGTGCACCCCTCTCCCCCAGCTGGTTTATTGCCGAATACTGGGGCTCTGTGCCTCCCCCTTTAACGAAGTTCTAGATCCGTCGTCGTTGTTAATTAAATTCATTTCATAACGGTAAATCACTTCTTTCCCTTAGGCCATGACAGGTAGCCATCCCAGTACGAATGCCTATTTTATGTGGTAATGTATTTCAGTTATTTACCTCCCTACTCATTTTGCGTGTGGTAGACAGTCATTTCATTTTCAACAGTCTCTACAAGCACGTTTCTCTAAGCAAAACCTGTTTGATCCTGGGGGTTTTGGGGGAAATATATAATTTTTTGATCTTTGGGCTTAATATACCGTTATGTAATGTCCGAGAAGAGAGTAGAGCTCATATAATCTTGATCTTGAATCTTGATCTTGATACAATACATGATAACATATCGGTATTATATCGATATATCTGATATTCAGACTCGTATCTCCTTTTTGGAAACATCGTAGTTGTCATACCTTCTCACCTTGGGGTTATAGTTCGGCTAATGTATGTACGTGTCGCACGTTGCACCGTCCCTTTGTCCGCACCCGTGCCTGACCGGGTAGCGTTTCCCTTGCAGCGGCGGCGCGTTATGTAAAGGCCGCAGCTGCTTTAAGTGCTAACGATTTCCACCGCTTCCTGTGCGGCGCCGGCCGACTCGCCGAGCGGCAGTTCGATGAGCTGCAGCTCGCTATGGCTGATTGCATCTGGGTCGATGTCCGCTGAGCGGCGCCGTTGTTCTCTGTTTCGCAGGTACGACGCGCGAGGTCGCGCCGTGGGCCGGGGTCAGCACCTGGCCGACGACCTGCTCTCGCCGCGGGCGCGAGCTCACTTCCAGCTGAGCCCGCCGGGCCTGGTGCTGAGCAGCCTCCGGCAGCTGGACCAGGGCGTCTATATCTGCAGGGCCGACTTCGAGCAGAGCCCCTCCCGGGTGGGAGTCAACAATCTGACTCTGATCGGTACGTCAGCGCCCGCCCGGGGCCCGTTCCCAGAAACGCTGTTGGCAGGAGTTGTTCGCTGACTGACTGCGTTGAGTTATAGGAGGTGTTTCCTGCTGACTGCTGAGGCTCTGTATTGAGTAGTTTGGAAAAGCGGCACGCCACAACCAAGAGCGAGTGTCGCCGCGGTGCAGCGATTGCCGTTCGGATTGCTGCGCGTGGGATGGCGGAGCTATGGAATTTTTTCGTACCAAACTGCAAAATAGTAATGTGTGCAATGAAGTGGCTTTAGATTGGCCCACCTTGAATTTCTGAAATGTGAGCTGGTACAATTCCTTTTCACGTAATAATGACGGGGCGGATAAGTAATCAGGAAAATCATGTTAAAGTAAATTTGGCTCTGACATATTGCTTATAATATTAGACGTTCACAATTTCTTCTAGCTGTATCCATGAAAACATAATTTCCACCTTTCCAAAGGTGGGCCCAGAGGGACATCGGCAAGCAGGTGCTCTGCCCCCTCCCGCGCCTCCATAGAGCACTCGGCGCCCTGGAGTCTCACTGATAGGCAGCACCCTAAGAAATTCCGCCCCCTTAGCCCAAAAGACACCCTCTTGATTGAAGCGCCCTCTCAAAACAGAAATCCCGGAT
Organism: Lepas anatifera; assembly: GCA_034440635.1. Taxonomy (NCBI): domain Eukaryota; kingdom Metazoa; phylum Arthropoda; class Thecostraca; family Lepadidae; genus Lepas; species Lepas anatifera. Next base: position 829,797 of record JAOTON010000183.1, on the reverse strand, counting down.
CCGTCTGTACGCCTTATCATTATTCAAGATCAGAGCTCTAACTTTGTGGGCCTGTTTTATGTCTGATGCTAAGCATGCCCACAAGACATTGCTCAGACTATGAATGGGCGTAGGTACAGGAAAAGGGGGAAGGTATTGGCACTTCCTGCCTTTCGACCTCCGAAGTGAAAGGCTTTGAGAAAGAGGACGTTTCTCTCGCCCCAAGGCTGCAATTTAAGGTGACTGATTTCACTGCCGATTTTAGTCCAGTTTCCAAGGTTTGAAATGAATGCCCTATTTTAACGTCATTTAATGACCGATTGACACGAAAATATTAGACATTGCATCAATCTGTGAAATTTATCTAAAACATTTTAAGGCATTATTGTCAGTGCTGCCTTAGCCGCCGAACCCCTCAAAAACAGAAAAACCACGGCCCAAAAAAAACCATACAAATCAAGGCCCAGCAAAAGTAAAACAGGAAAAACCAACCAAAACACATCCCATCAAACAGTGGCCAAAGTCATCCAAAAAGACACAGGCCAAAACAATGCAGCACCCCAGGGCGTCCAATACCCAAACCAAACAACAGCCATATCACCCAATCCCGTCAAACAAAAATATAAACACACCAGGCAAATCAAAATCCCCGGACGGCCAACCACCAAGTCGGATGAAATACTCAGTGACTAACAAACACTGACAAAATAAAACACAGTTACAAAATAGTAAACACAAAAATCATTGCCAAACTTATAAAAGTCACAAGTCAAAATTCACCACCAAAGCAGCAAGAACAGTAGTGACATCCAACCAAAACCATCGATTTCCCCATGTATTTAAAAGGAGGTCACCCACCAGACACCAATATAAAAACCACAATTACCCGGGCCCAATAAGTTCAACGTCATAACCCCTTAGTATCGGTCCAACATTTTGGAGGTCCTACCGCCGGGCCGACCGAAAACTAACTAAAATTTAAAGATCAAAAAAAGAACAGCTATATAAGTTCGGCCGCGCGCCCCTTTGGTCACTAAAACCCGGGGGCAAAAGCCCCCACCCGGCAAGGTTAATTGCTGTCTTAGATAACGTGTTTTCAGGTCAATGATCAATAGATGGGAATGACGATAAAAAGCTTCAATATGGTGTCGTTTTTCGGTGCCTGTGTTGGTTCTATGAAATATGTTTTGAATTATGAACATTATAATAAAACAAATAAATTCATGCACCTGGCAAGCATTTTCTTCATAACTTTCGTCCACTTCACCAGCAGTAGCTATTCTATATCCTGTCGCCGACCCTCTACAGAGTCGGGTACGGACTCTCCTGGTTATTCTGAGGCCTCGGCCAGCCCCGTGACCTCTCTCCCGTGTCGGCGCTCCTGGATCCACTGAACCATATCTGTGTGCGACTGATACCCCTTTGTGTCGGTTTCGACGCTCCTAGACTCGAAAAGACGGTTTTTGTTTGTGCCCCGCAACCCCCCGCCGTGCCAGGTGTGGCCGTTCCGGTTTCGCTGGATCCTGTTCTGTGCCCTGTGATCATGTCCCATTCTGTGTCCTGTTCTTTGTCCTGTGATCATGTCCTATTCTTTGTTCTGTTCTGTGCCCTGTGATCATGTTATATTCTTTGTCCTGTTCTGTACCCTGTGATCCTGCTATATTCTGTGTTCTATTCTGTGCCCTGTGATCCTGTTCTATTCTGTATCCTATTCTGTGCCCCATGATCAGGTTCTATTCTTTATCCTGTTCTGTGCCCTGTGGTCCTGTTCTATTCTGTGTCCTATTCTGTGCCCTGTGATCATGTCATTTTCTGTGTCCTGTTCTGTGCCTTGCTGACATGGCCGCCGTGCCTGAGTACGCTGACCCCTATCTATTTCTGCTGTAGAGAAGAAAGCTACTGTTTTCACACGGAAAAGAATGCGATCATGGAGTAAGTATATACATGTTTATTCGGATGCATATCCCTTGATCACATAGTTTAAGTATCCCACCTTGTTTACCCTCATCCATCCTTATCCTTACCGTTTGCTCCCGTAGTTTTCATTACTTCATGTTCATTACGACATTGCTTGAAAGCCACCTCATGTGGAAGTGTAGGCAGGTAATAAATAAATGAAATAGATCCTCGATGGTCCTCACTCTATAAAAGCTCAGCCTGTTTATAAACATAGAACACCCACCTAGGATCTCTTGCTTCGGCAAAGGCTATTGAAACTAGTGAACATAAGCAACTGCTTCGTACACATCATTTCCTCCTCGAAAGTACCATGCTTCGATATAACTGATTGCATTCAATGTTTACTTTTGCTGCGAGTCGAAAAGAATGAATGCAGTGGTCCTGATGACTCAGAAAATCGATCCTGGACCTGCTTGATTTGCGCAGAAGTGTTGCTGTCAATTTTCTGTATACGGTAAAAATGGTAATCTGAATGCATATCTCTTAGATCATTTCGTAAGACAAGGCATACATCAATTGAGGTAGTTCTGAATCAGTTTTCCCGTAACCTTTCTTATCAATTTCTCCGCTGCTTAAATCACAAGATTACGAAGCAGGAATTCGTTACTGGACGTGCTGACTTTTTAAAACGCGCTTCTGAGTGGGCTGACCCATAAAGATCACATGGCACCCAACCTCACTACCCTCTCCCATTTCAGCAAAATTAATGTTGGCTCGACTGGCCACTCTCCGGAGCTTCATTCGTTTCCTCCCCCTCTCCCCCCACCTCCAGTCCGAGTGGATGTATCTGCCACAGGCTGTTTCTGAACAGCCAGTCTTAGATATGCCATGCCATGGTTTTTTACGGAGTTGTTAGCTGGTCGATGAATCAATAGTCTAGAACGGTGTGTACTCGGCTGGCAGTACCTGACTCCCACCGGCGCGGCTCGGCGTCTCCAGGGTCGCACTCCCGTGATTGTCAATCGGACAAATGCGCGTCTTACCCGCGGCCCGGGAGTGTCCCACGTCGGCACGCCTTGTCGCACGCGCCTGAAGCGTCGCCCGCGACGCCCGCCCCGTGTCGTGCCGTCGTTCGTCGGCGCCGACGCGGCGGTGCGCATCCCTGCCCGACAAGACGAAGGCATCACAATCGGATGAGGCAAACATCACAGGCCGGTTGGCGTGCTTGTTGATTCCGGGTGTGTCTACAGCCGCGCTGCTCTTAGAAATGCATGGAAATTTTGCATTCACTGCCGGTCTATTGTGTGCGGTTTCGCTGCCTGGTTGGATTTCAAAGCACCGCCCGCTACCGCAGAAGGCTGAATAGAATTCCTGATGTAACGCGTTTTACTGCATAACTCACCAGTGGGTGTTTGGATTTCTTACCGCGGCGGAGCTGCGCGATAGGGCAATATGTTTGCAGTCGGGCTGGTTCGGCATTGGCGCAGCGGTGGCTGCGTGGCGGGACGGCGGTAGTTTGAGGGCCGAGTTTATGGTCTGTCCAGACGGTACTATATCACCGCAGGACGCCGCCCCGTAGTCGTCAGACGGTGACCGGGTGTGTTTGTGGCTCTGAATGTCTCCAGCAGGCCCGCCGACCGCGTAATTGTCGCTGTGGCCCGCGGCGGAAGGAAATTGAACAGTTCCAGCTGATTGCATTGAGATGGGTATGATAGTTGCCGTTTGCTTCATGAGCGGATCTAGGATGGCCGATCGGGGGGGGGTGACAACATGGTCAGATGGGGCACCACATTTTGACGGCAAAACGTATGAATAGGGTGCCAGATAATGTCGGTGGGGCACCGATACTCACATCTTGTGGTGGGGGGGGGACAGTGACCATTCGAGGGCGCCGCGACCGTTTCAGGAGCGCCGCGACCGTTTCAGGGGCGCCGTAACCGTTTCAGGGACGCCAAAGCCCGATCGGGTCCCCACTTTTCCCCTTTTGATCCGCCTATGGTTTCCTTCACCAAGTTATCGGCGTTTGGGTCAAATACTAGGGTGACATGTAGGTAGTCAAACATCGGAGGAAGGATAACGAATGTATCCCGCTGCCATCAGCGCGCACAACCACTCAGCGCAAACAGCTCCCAGCTGTTACAAACCTCTGCCAAATTCTAACGTTGGGGTTAGCGGAGTCGCTACTCCACCGCCAGTTCAGCTGTTGCGCCTTCCTCCGCGGGCACGAATCACGTGACCTGGTCTGGCGTGGCTCAGCTAGTCGAGACATGGGGACAGCCAGTATTCTGGGAGTGTCGACTGTGTGCTAGCTGCATCCCTTCGCAAGCCTTTTCCTTCCAAAAACTCGGCTAAACCAACGTCTTATAGTCCGTTTATTAACTCTTAACACGCGCACTGGAGGGGGCCTCTGAGGCCCCCCACCTGTTTTTCCAAGGTGGCCGGAGAACCGCTTGTAGCCGAAAAACGATACGTGGCCACATTTAACAAAATTTAATAGCGCGTCGATTGGTGAAGACTTTTTGAAAATCAGCCGAAAATTTTTTGACTTATAGGCTTTCAAAGTCAGATCTGCATTTTGAAATCGCCGTAAACGTGCGGTCGGACCAGTTAGCTTGCATTGAAGACCGAGTGGTGACGTCATAACGTCATATAAGCAGGACTATATGTCAAGGTCACTTCACATGAAAGTCAAGGTCAAAGGTCACAGGTCAAGGTCATATCTGCACTTTCAAGGTCACTGACCACTGTGCGTCCGGCCAAATGACGTTACCCCGTCTGACATATACTATGCTATGACGTCATCGGTAGGGTACCCCAATACAAAGGTCAAGGTAAAAGGTCAAGGTCAAAGGTCAAGGTCAAAGGTCAAGGTCAAAGGTCAAGGTCAAAGGTCATTGGGAAAGGTCAATCCTCATTTCCCGCCAAACAGTGGCTACAGTGTTAGACAAAGTGTAAATAATAAGTAGTATACCATATGGTGACCTTAAAGGTCAATGACCTTGAATGACCTTGACCCAAAAGTTGTGGGGAAGCCTGTTTGAGATCTCTTCTCTATGAACATTGTCTGCCTTTAGCTTATTCCCGCCATTTTCCTGCATAATCACAGCATTTGCCAATCGATCCCAGCATGGCCAATATTTGACTTTACGACCTCGTTTGACCTTGAAGATATTGACCTAGGTCAATGAAAATTGGTCATTATGTAGATCACCATAGCCCCCACCCACCTACCAAGTGGCGTTTTTCTAACCTTCTTAGTTTCCGAGATCTTAGGGGGGCCTACCAGGCCCCCTCCAGTGCGCGTTAGTGCCAGACCCCCTCCAGTGCGGGTGTTAACTGATACAATTTGCAACCAAATTAAAATGATTTGTCCGAGCAAAAGCGGTAGGAAAGGTACAGGATTGGTGAAATCTGCCTGCGAATGGTAGCGCACGCTCCAAATTTGGTGTGTTCAGAACCAACTGAACAAACTCTTTGTGCCATGGCGCTATAGAAGAACACGTGCAACAACAGGCAATGAAGGCAGAAGTATCATTTCCGGTTGGAGCGAAGTCCCTGACCTCCCGAGAGTTTTGACGAAAGTGATACCATATCGTGTCATATGGTCCAGTGCTCAATTGGTAAACTAAAACAAAAATGCGTGGAAAGCGGTAGCGGATATAGCCGATAGGTTGGGCGGGGGGGGCGGGGCAAGCTAAAGTCGAAAAGCAAAACCAAGACTCACGCAGGGAAAGGTTTTGTCATAATTTAACTAAGCAGTAGGTTTTGGGAGTAAAAACAATTCTAAAAGATGTCACGGGGTGAAAAATGAGGCCACAAGATGCTTGTTTTTGTTATCCAAGGCACAATATTTTCACTGAAGCTGCCTGATTCCGTTTCAAGTTTAGAATTGGAGCACAAAAACCATGCTTATAAACTAAAAAGGCGCGGGGCAATAAGGAGATCGACAGCTGGGTGGGGGGAACCCCTGTTCCCCCCCCATCTGACACTGGTGGAATGTGCATTGCATGTTCAGATGTATATGATTGCCACATCCGAGTCCATTCATTTTATTCACGAGCGTTTGTAAAGCTAACTACTTTGGTGAATTGAATGCTGAAATGACTAAGACTTGTTCCAGCTACCCTGGAGTATTTATAACGGTCCGGTGAGGTGTTATAAGCCACTGTGGCTCATTAGAGTCGCTATATGAGCATGGAATGGTGATAAGAATCCGTGCGATGTCCGGCAATGAAGGCGGAAGTGTCATTTTCGGCATCCGGCAATAAAGCAGGCATCGTATTTCTTTGAAAGCAAAGGCCATGACGTTGAGAAATTTGCGTCAAAAGCTTACTCAAAACATCGAATTACATCGAAAACTTACATCGAAGAAAGCTAAGCACTGCGCAAGAAGTTCGCAGATGTTTTTTGTTCCAGCCTGTCATTACTGGTGACTTATGCGTAGGGTGCGGGTCAGGTACCGCTGCTACACCCGTTTTGGCTGCAGTCAGCCCGCACTCGTGGCCTGAACTGCACGCAAGGATTACCTCAGCTAAATATGGCACGTGCAACAAAGGCCAAGCTGTATGGCGGGAGCAGGGCCAGTCGGAGATTCGTGATCGTGAGCGGGGTCGGTGGCCGGACGGTCGTATCGACCAAACGGCCCAGTGTAGATCGCTGGCCAGCCAGAAATGTGTCTGCGTCTGCTACAAGTACTTTTCAAGAAGCTAAGCGTGCAACAGCGGCGGCTCAACCTGCAGCAGCCAAGACGTGTTATCTTTGAAGCCCCAGGCTAGAAAGCGAAATGTTAGCTGAGATGTTCAGACAGGTGGAGTTTCAGTTAGCATTGTTTCCGCGATACCGCATGCTAAGTTGTCTGCTCAGCTAAGGGTTTGTCTCTTTTCCCCAACATAATACATTGTCAGCGGGCTGCTTGTTGACCAGTCATCCTCAGAACTCCGCGATAGAGCTATAGAAAATATTTCGTGATCTTTATCTGTCTATCAGATCTCCGATCAGGCAAAGATGTACAAAACTCAGGGTTTTATTCCCAAAACACTGCTCAGTTCATTATTTCATTCACTAGGCACGTTCATTTATTCATCAGGCACCCTTAATCAGGGCCTAATGAAAGCGCCACATGTTGGCAGAGAGTGAAACTAACCTGGCAGGATTATTGCCCTGGATAGCACGGCATCGGTTATAGTTTGGAGCTGAACCTTTTCAAACGTATGCTTCATAAGAGTCAAACGTGGAATGCCAGCCGCGGACATATTACTTGGTCTTGAGTTCTACTCTAAAAGATTAAAGCATGTGCCTAAATAAAATAAAAATTATAATTCAAAATTGGCCAGCCGCCTGGTACTGGTAAAAATAACTAAAGACAGGGGAAGGCCGCTACAGGGGCAAGACTGTTATAAACATATAATGACTGTGACTGAGAGGAAATTGCCATTCCTGCCAAATGATTTTTAGATGTGCAAAAAGCTTATTTTTTACCCTCGAACTAGCATCCCCCGAAAATGCGGTAACTACAAGTCGCATAGTAGCTCGACTCCGGATTCAGTCCATAGGGAACGCGAGAGCACAAGAACCTAAAGGGAATGTGGCACCTTGGTCGTATCCTGGAATTTAGTGTAATTAGGCGTACTTTTAGCCGAAAATAATGGAACCACTCATGATTTCTCTGAAAAATGTGCAGTAGGCTGAATATATTTATTTTTAAAATACTCCTTTAGGAAAATAAATTTTACAACTTGGCTCTCTCGGTTAAAATCACGTTATAAAGTTGACACATTCCCTTTAACGTTTCTACCTGTTTTGTGATGGAATAGTTCGCCGTTTTCAGCCGCAACTCCAAGCCGCTGTCACCTAGTTAGTGCTAAATAAACGTCCAAGACTCGGTGACTAAACGCTGCATTATAGCGCGCCCAGTAAACACGTGACTCCGTCAATGTCTGCGCCAACAAACCTGCAGACACTAATTGGTCAACAAAGCGTCACTTGCACTAATTCACAATTAGTCGTAAGCTTATTGTGCAAGCGATAGCCCTTACCCAGACGTCGCCAGAATATCAAATCAGCAGAGATCCTGCAGTTACCCGAGCTGACGCCGGCGTCGTGTTGAGGTTGACTATTGCTCGGGACGGCCGGCCACGTCCGCAGGATGATGTGGTGGCCAACACTAACAAGGTATTTGGGAGTGTGGCGACACCCCGTTGTGTCGCCGCCGCCTCCAGAAATAGCACGCCAACGCGCCGCGACACCACTTCGGATTAGAATCAGCTCATTCTGCCCAGCTCGACAGACAGGCATTTGGAGGCAAAATATCCTGCTGGCTGGGTTAATGGAATTTATTAAGACAAGAAAATTAAGTTAGAATTTTTCCAGAGAAAATTAAATGACTTGGACACCGTTTATCTTACATTCTGGTGCTATAATCGACCACGGGTAGCTCGCTGTCAGATTGACAGGTTATAGCACACCTCTCTCATGAAGATTAGCGATTTAATCTGATAATCCGGTCTTAGTCCGAACATGGAGCGGTATCTAAGCTGCCACTTTGTCCTTCAGATTTTTATTTATGTATGTTTTTTATTAGCTGCCTACACTTCCACACATCAGGTGGCCTTTCAAGTGCCCTCCTAATGGCAATTAAGTTATGCAAACTATGGAAGGAAATGTCGAGGATAAGGATAAATGAGGATAAATGAAGGTCGGATACTTCCTGGAGAAGCTTTTGTGAGGCAATTCAGTTTTTCATACCCTCTCTTTTATCTAACATGTAACCCTCATATGGAAGTGTTTGAGCCCAATGAAGGTATGAAAAAATAAAATCTAAGACACGCATTGACATTGAATACACTTGTTAGATGTGCTAGTGCAAGTCAGAAGGAAACGGAAGCTAATGTGTATCCGCTACTGGTGGCCCCGCAGCTTTCCCAGCCATCGCTGTCTTCCGTTGCACGCATTTTCGATCTCCCCGCTCACTGCAGCAGATTACAGGCGCTGGTTTCTGCCGGCTGCCTATAAATCTCGATGATGCGCGAACTTCCTGTAAACAAGACTCTGCAAGTGATGCGGACGGACTGGGTGCTGCAGTGGGTGGCGAAACAAGGAAACCAATAGCTGTTTTAATGGTCAAACGGAATGTGCATCCTTTACAAGAGGATTTGGATCGCCAAGACATCAAGATAGCCAGGTGAAACAGCGTGCTGAAAACCTCCTGGTTTTAAATTTTATTGGCCCTGGTACCCACCATTTGTATAGATTTAACACGCGCATTGACGGGGCCGGGCACCCGCCCCCTTCGGGTTTTTCGGAGATATCAGAAAAACGGTGGCGCGTAGCGCCGCCGTATTTGGCATACCTTTTCCCTCATCATTTTTAAAACTTCTGTGAAAATTTTTAGGTTAGTTCATCTCAGGTCAGGTCACCAGTACAGGTCAAGTGACCCGACCTAAAAAGTTTAAGATAGCATAAGTCGGAGCAGGGTGAACTTATCCGATTGAAGCTCATATCACTTAATGGCCCCGCCGAGTTCTCTAAAATATGTTCCGGTATTTTTTAAATCTATGACCTAAGGTCAGGTACGAGGCATGACCTCTCCATTGGTAATACATGGGAAAAACTGTTTTTACGGAATAACTCAGCAACGGATGGTGATAGAGCATTTATTTTAGATGCATTAGACTCGCCTGGGCTTTGCAGTTTTAATGATATGCATTTTATATAATTTGACCCTGACCTGACCTCAGGTCAGGTCAAATCCTTGATATGACCTAGCAAGGTCAAATTATTTGTCATTCGATTCGCCTTGCTGAGAGGATTCATATAGCTTAAGTCGTTTTGCTCTATCTTTACTTGTTCAGATGTAATGGCCGAAAAAACTGAATTTAGATGTTATCCCTATGACGGCATGTTTTGACCTCTCGTGACCTTAAATGTGACCTGACAAAAGCATGGTTCAAATGTTTTCGATGGAGAAGTGGATGGGCGACCTAACGCCGTTTACCGTTTTTCGCTACCTACCGTGGTTCTCGAGATCTTAGGGGGCGGGTACCCGCCCTCCCCGTCAAAGCGAAGGTGGCTCAGACCCCCGTCAATGCGCGTGCTAACTTGTTAACACGCGCATTGGCGGGGGCCGGGCACCCGCCCCCTTCTCGGTTTTTTTAAGATAACATTCAAATGGCAGCGCGTGGTGCCGCTGTGTTCGGTATACCTTTTCTCTGATCATTTTTACAATTTTTTTACTCTAAGGTTAGGTTATCTCAGGTCAGGTCACCAGTACAGGTCAAGTAACCTAACATAAAACAAGTTTAAGATAGCATAAGTCAGAACAGAGTTGACCTATCCATTTGAAACGCACATTACATAATGGGCCCACTGAGTTCTCTAAGATATGTTCCGGTATCTTTTATATCGATGACAAAAGGTCAGGTACAAGCCATGACCTCTTGATTGGAAATGCATGGGAAAAATGTTTTTGGGTGAATAACTTAGCAATGGATGATGATAAAGCGTTTATTGTACCTTGATGAGATGGACGTCGTCTTTACGGTTCTAATGATACACATTTTGACCTAATTTGACCTTGACCTGACCTCAGATAAGGTCAAAAGACATATATGACCTCATTTGACCTAGCAAGGTCTCATAATACATAATTCGATTAAGCTTTCTGCGACAATTCCCATCGTTTAAATTGTGTTGCTCTATCTTTATTTTTTAGATGTAATGACCGCAAACCTTCATTTATATGTTATGCCTATGACGGCATATCTTGACCTCTAGTGACCTTAAATATGACCTGACAAAAATGGTTACAATATTTTCGATAGAGAGGTAGATGGGCTACCCAACACCTTTCACCGTTTTTCGCTATCTGCCGTAGTTCTCGAGATCTTAGGGGGGGGGGGGCGGGTACCCGCCCCTCCCCGTCAAAGCGAAGGTGGTTCAGACCCCCGTCAATGCGAGTGTTAAGAGCGGACTCCGCACATACTGGGACCGCAACAACACCTGGAAAACCACCGAACAGCCAACTCCGGCCACTGGGTCCATAGGGAAATCATCATTGTTGGGGTTTAACGACACACCAACTGCCATGGTCGCCAACTCTCACCCTGTCGGTAGCAATCTGGGATATAGGTGATATATTAACTTATTCAGAGGTCCGCCGGGACTTGAACCTGGTACCGGTGGCTCGGAGACTTTAATGTTATTCACGGAGCCGCTCATCCTTAGGTCTGGGCGGGCCCTGGTATCCGTACGCTATAAAGTAGTACGCTAATTAAGCGCTGGTGCTTGGTAAAAAGTGATATCTGGGAGAAGCTAAATATGCCACCAAGAGGCTTTCCATTGGTGGACGCAGGGGGGAGCATTCCGGCCATACCCCCCAAAGCGCTGGAGGGGCCAAGCTATCTTTTGCCCCCCCAAACGCCGGAAAAGTTTTTGAAAAAAGGTGTTTACACTAGGTCTGTAGAGCAAAAAATCTTCGCTCCCCCCACGAGAGCAATCATGTACTTGGAGAGGTAGCTTACACTAGGTCTGCCGAGCACTGAAAAAAGGTGTTTACACTAGGTCTATAAAGCAACAAAATCTTCGCTCCCCGCCCCCCTCCCCAGGAGGAGAGGCAGACATGAGTTTGCCCCCCCCAAAAAAAAACTCGGGTCTGCGTCCGCCTCTGAGGCCTTCTGTATAGTCCGATGGTTCAGGGTCAAAACTTACGAAGGCAACATGTTCCTTTAAATACTTCCGAACGGTTTAAAAACCAGCATCGGAACTGTGCCCGGTTATATCCTGTATCTACTGCAAGCGAGTGCTGGCAATACAAGCCATCCAACATATGTTACGTGTGAATGGGGCCTGCTATTCCGAGTTTGTTTGCATACATTCTAAAAACTTAATTTTTATTTATTTATTAGCGCGGACACTTCCACACATGAGGTGGCTTTTCAAGCACCGTCGTAATGGACATGAAGTGATGCAAACTATGGAAGGAACGGTAAGGATAAGGATAGATGAGGGTAAAGTAAGGGAATACTACCTGGAGGGGTCGCGCTGCCCAAGGCGCAGCGCCCGCTGCCTCCAGGTAGTTTAAGGATGAGGAGGCGAATAAGGATAAGGATTTCCGGCTTCTACACACACATACACACACACACACACACACACACACACACACACACAGACACACACACACACACACACACACACACACACACACACACACACACACACACACACACACACACACACACACACACACACACACACACACACACACAATTCACAGACAGCCAAACGCATACGCACACACACACACATATGCACTAAAAACAAAACTGAGGAAGATGAAGGGAAATCGACGATGCTCGACTTCGTATTCGTTTCATTTTCGTATCCACATCCAGTTCAAAATAAGTCACTTCTTTATTCTTCTATGAATCTTGTCTTCATGTTAACAAGATTCATGTTAACACGCGCATTGACGGGGGTCTGAGCCACCTTCGCTTTGACGGGGGCGGGGTACCCGCCCCCTAAGATCTCGAGAACCACGGTAAGTAGCGAAAAATGGTAAGCGGCGTTGGGTAGCCCATCCGCTTCTCCATCGAAAATATTTTAACCTTTTTTTCAGGTCACATTTAAGGTCGCGAGAGGTCAAAACATGCCGTCATAGGTATAACATGTAATTTAAGGTTTTCAGCCATTTCATCTGAACAAGTAAAGATAGAGCAAAACAACTTAAACGATATGAATCCTCGCAGCAAGCTGAATGGAATAATATATAATTTGACCTTGCTAGGTCAAATCAAGGATTTGATTTGACCTGAGGTCAGGTCAAGGTCAAATTATATAAAAGGCATATCATTAGAACTGCAGAGACAAGGCAAGTTTAATGCAGCTAAAATAAAGGCTCTATCACCATCGGTTACTGAGTTATTCAGTAAAAATCATTTTTCCCCATGTATTTCAAATGGAGTGGTCATGCCTCGTACCTGACTTTAGGTCATCGATATCAAAAATACCGTTTGTTTTATGTTTTAGAGAACTCGGTGGGCCCATTATGTGATATGAGTTTCAATCGGATAAGTTCACTCTGTTCCGACTTATGCTATCTTAAACTTTTTTAGGTCAGGTCACTTGACCTGTACTTGTAACCTGACCTGAGATGACCTAACCTTAAAATTTTACAGAAGTTGTAAAAATGATGAGGGAAAGGGCATGCCAAGTACCGTGGCGCTACGTGCCGCCGTTTTTCTGCTGTCTCCGAAAAACCCGAGAGGGGGGCGGGTACCCGACCCCCCTCTCGCCAATGCGCGTGTTAATTAACATTGACAGCGTCAACTATTTGCTTAGTGACTATTTTTTGTTCATTAATAGCACCCTTGAAGAAAAACACATTATACCATAACACAAACATTGGAATACTTGTTCTAATATGTATACCTACTTCTGAGAGACACATTTTTGGCCCTATGAAGACCTGAAGGAAATGCATCCTTTACTGAAATTAACTGTAATTTGACCTTCAAAACGCTAAGCCTAGCGGCATCACGGTTGCGTGCGGTCCGCACCGAGGCAGGTTGTAAACTTGCGGAGCATCCAGTTAGCAGAAATATTGCAGCAGGCCTTCTTTGTTCAAAGCTTTGTAGGTTCATTAACCTGCCCAATGTGTGTCTCTATTTATTTCAAGGTCTAATAGGTGTGAACCGTTACCAGGAATGTCACCAGAGGTAGAAGTTGCTGGCTGTCACAAACTCAATGCGACATATGCCTCCTCTGTCACACAGAGCTGGAAATAATAATTGTATACTTGAATACTATTTCCAATATGCTGAATGTCCTCTACCTGTCCCTTACTTTTTGCAGTAGACAAGGTTCTAGCACCAAACCATTACACCATGAAAGTAGTAAGTTTTCATTTATAGATCATGTTTTTGTTTTTTAAGAAAAATTTCCAATTATGGGTCATTTTTTCCAGTATTGGGGTCATAACTATTATTGGCAACTCTGACTGCAGTTTCCCCCAATGACATGCATTTCCTTTTTGAAGAAGTTTCCATTTTGAAAGGAGTGTTTCCAATTATGGTACTTTTCCACATGATTACATGTAGCAATTATCATGAAAATAGTCATTATTGGGAACATACCTATTAATGGGAGCATACATGTACACACAATTGGGAACCCTAACCGCAGCTTTCCCCCTCACTAAACTTCTATCTCACATATCAACAAAAGGAAAAAATGTCAATGTCAACATAGTATTTGAATCTACCTAAAATGTGTTGGTAAAGTGGACCTTAGGTAGCATTTTTATAAACACATCAAATGCTTAAAATTTGCATCCCACTCACGATCATTACCTGCCTGGTCATTCCTTTTTGCAGTAAAAACCTGAGGCAACTAGCCTGCATAGATGTAAAATTATGTCTATTGCCCTAATAGGTACAGAGGTATTGGAATTCACATACCAAAGAAAGATCCAGTGTAGTCAAAATCCTGCTTTAACTCCATGCAGTTCAGGTCCCGTGCATTGCTTACCACCACTGGTAGTAAGCAACACACCCCCAACCAGCGTTTTTCGAAGTCTATTTGTTTCTGAGATTTGCTGTGATTTTCTGAGATAAGAAGGGGTCTACTCGGCCCCCTCCAGTGCACGTTAGTTCCAGGCCCCTCTCCAGTGTGGGTGTTAACACTTTGTGGAGGACTGCATTAGCACACATTTGCTATCTGTACAATATTGATATGATAATTTGATCATGAAAACTCACCTGAATCACTGTTGTTGCCAGCCTGTTGCTGGCACCAACTCTCCCAACTTCCTCCAGCTCCAAATCCATCTAACCAATCTAGGCACAAATAAACTAAGGCACAAGCAGGCTAAGGAATGAAAACCAAGCTGATATGGGAAAGTGCATGAGCTTACAATAGCCTACATTCATCTTAGATTAGCCATGGGCAGAAATATTTGTTCTAGATAGTTTTAGCCTGCACTTATCTTAAATATACCTAATGAATATGCCCTCAAAATAAGTGGCTTCCCGCCTGTTTAAATTTTTGGCAGGCTCTACATCACATAAACATTTCTAACTTGTCTTGTTGCTGTTGCGCAGTTTAAGTAGAATTGCTGCCCAGCTATGTTTATTTTCTCACTCACTTAGTACTTTTATTAGTAGCTTTTAGGCGTACTTAATACTAAATTCGAAGAAATAGGGGCCAATAAATCGAAGACACTCAAACTGTAGATATGATTTAACCTGAAAAAATGGACAGAGAAGTACTTAATAAAGTATCTGCGTTATCGTTAATGCCTTAAATATGCCCACAATCGTGTATTTCTCGAAAAAATGACTCTCACATTTCCGGCATCTAGGCGACAACTTTCGCAAACTACTAACAATCGGCACCATTGGGCTGCATGTTAAAATCGGCAACTGTGACAGCGGTTTGCGGGTTTTCTGCAGCGGGGTCCCTCGTTTTAGTAGAAACTGAACACAGTACCAATATTGTATTACTAATGGTACGCTGTGCAATTGAAGAACAGAGCTGCTAAGTTAAAATATTTCCTACACGCTACATTCTCTATTTCGAAAATATGGGGTTTGAGCTTGAGCCATACAGTCAGGATCGCTATTTTGTCACAATTATGCACCTCAATTTTCGTAAATGTGTCACAAACTCCGGTAGCCGAGTTGGCAAGTTTCTGCACCTCTGAATGTCACGCTGCAGTCGATAAATGAACCGTGAAATGTTTAACTAGTCCGAGCACTAGCGTTTTACCAGTCATGTGATTCACCCGCACTTGTCTTCATTACCCCTTCCTTTCAAGTGTATTAAAACTGTGTGAGGTTAAAATCCAAACATTTGTTCAACTAATCTGTTGGAATTCTTAGTTCCTGCAGTTCGTTAGCTGTTGCATCAGCATTGGCTTGTGTCTGTTTTGTTATGCCCAAAGGTGCTCCAACACAGCCCCAAGCTACCAGTTCGGAGCTGCCTTTACTATGACGTCACGCTGGCGATGAAGTTTCCCTTTACCCATAGGGTACAGTATTTAAATTGATCAACTTCGAGCGTCTTTAATAGGAAGCTGCAATATGCCTTAGAGGAAATCAATTTGTCCTTCGTCATAATTCTACATTTGATCAAATTCTAAAATCCGCCCTCACAATAGGATTTAATTCAAATACAGGATTTAATCCAACACAGCCCCAAGCTACCAGTTCGGAGCTGCCTTTACTATGACGTCACGCTGGCGATGAAGTTTCCCTTTACCCATAGGGTACCGTATTTAAATTAATCAACTTCGAGCGTCTTTAATAGGAAGCTGCAATATGCCTTAGAGGAAATCAATTTGTCCTTCGTCATAATTCTATATTTGATCAAATTCTAAAATCCGCCCTCAATATAGGATTTAATTCAAATAAGTCAAAAGTATTGTAAATCAGTCAAAATTATGTATGTACGTCTAAAGTTGCTAGCTCTGCAACCTTCGTAAAGATAATCGGAATGACACGATAACTGGAGTATGCGTGCGGTTAAAATGAAGGAGTTCTGCACTCTGTGAAAAGTTCGTTTCGAAACGCTTTCGGCTTATTTTGCAAACCCTTGTCAGCGAAATCGTTATTGGAATGGTAAGGAGAGGACTTAGAGGAAAAAAACACATTTGATAGACACACCATGCCATTCCATCAACGATTCTGCTTACAAAGGTTTGTAAAATAAGCTGAAAGCGCTCCGAAACTAACTTTTCACCGAGTGGAGAAAACCTTTCAGTCTCACCTCCGTAAAGATTATGTTCTGTTTATTCCAATCATATCATTGTCATATTGCTCTATGACGTCACCATGGGGATATGGTCCTTAAATGGGCCACCCTCATGTAGAGTAATGTTGCTTCCACCTAACTCGTCTCCAGTTTTGTTTCACTTTTGAAATTCTGAGCAAAGACGACATGTAAGTTTTGGTATTAATTTCAAAAATTTCAGCTATACAATAATATAAATGTAGTCTAATATACGTATTCGATCGGCCAATGAAATAATCTGCTGTTGGTATATCAGAAATGCTTCCGTAGCCTGAGCGCTCCGTCGCTTTGTTGACTGTTTCTTGGAAGACTACAGATCTTTGATAATGACAACGCCTAGATATATCTCAGCTGTTATCTGTATCTTGGCTTTTTCTATCTGTTAAGCCAGTCGAAGGTTTTTAAACCCATTGAACGTCATTTCAAATATCATGGCGTTGGCTTTTAGGCACCAAGAACCTGAACCTCTGCATAACACGTCAACTCCAATTACAGAACTACTTAGGAGCCTTGCTTGTTAGTAACTGACTTATATAATTTTGTGTGATAAGTGAACATTTTTATTCTGCTTTTTCTTTGCTCTTTAGTAAAATTATGCATCAAGTTGCATCCAACACCTTGTACAATAATAAGTATAATATCGATACCAGTATTGCTGAACGCGATTGCATTAAAATATGTCAGGTAGCTCACGTCGACCAATCTCCAGCAGCCCTAAAGGCGATGCTACCACCAAGGGTAAGTGTCTCCGCAAGGGTGACTAGAAACTCAAACACCCAGCTCCAACTGCCTCGATGTCGACTGGAGAGTACGAAGCGTGCCTTTCCTTACAGGGCTATTGTCCACTGGAACACGCTTCCCAGGGACGTCACTCGGATCCAAAAGCTGAATACAATAAAGAAGTATTTCCACAGAAAACTAGAAGATAAATAATAAATTGTATGGTATGCTTAGTTATAGCGTGTAGTTGATGTGTGCTGCTTATCACCTGTGTGTCAAAGGCGTTACGACACCTGATGTACGAATGTATGGTATCTGTGAATACCTATATATAACGATGGAATTTGTAACGATACCTGAAAAACCAAATAATAGGATGACACTCGAGCTATGAATACAGAATACAGAATACAGAAAAACAGGATCCATTATTTCTGTCCAATCTCCACGGTAACCTAATATCAATAATTTGTGCACCAACTTTGTGTTTTGCTTGTGAAAAGCTAGCGTCCCACGCATTTACTCGTAGGTAAGTTGATAATCTAGATTTAAAGATGTATGTTCCAAGCATTTTTACGAAGATTCCAGACTCAGTCTCTTGATGCACATTCTCTTTTACGGTAAATTAATCACTTCACAGCAATGCTGCGATCAAAGTATGCAAATTTGGGAAGTATATTGCAGCTTGATGGACTCTATCTTTTGTCAGACCCGAGCTCATTTTGCTAAAATTGTTTGACTGTCGGCAGAATAAATACACAGGTCCAGTCACCTGAAGAAATTAATGAGTTAAATTAGTAATGATAGTCATGCAGCCGCTTGCAATAGCCATTTTATCCTATTCTGACGGCATGAATTTGTCCTTCACCTTTTTCATTCATTCGGAAATTCTGAATGATTACCATTGAGTTGCAAATGACTTGAAGTCGAAGTCTGATCGTAAGGCGCCAAACCTTTTTTACAGTTCTACAAAACAGATTTAGGCATTAGTTTCCGCCTAAATTGTCAACTTCTGCATTGGCAGAGAAAACCATATTGCAGCTAAGGATTATTGATTGCACAGTGAAAGAGCCTGATGGGCTGCAAAACAAAGTGGAGAAAATCCTCATCAGTCCATCATGCTCCTAAACGCCTCGTTCCGGGATAAAGCCAAGCCACTGAAAGCGTCTTAAAATCCCCAAACTCCTTTCCGTTGATCTCAAAGTTCAAAACAAGTGGTGTTTGAGTCTGCATGCTGGAGTTTTTTTCCAGCGGAAGTTACAATGAGATGCGGAAAGAGGCGCACCGACTAAACAGGCTAAAAAAGCCGCGGTGAGTGGCGGTCGGTTGATAAGTTACAGCCCAGTGCAGAAGGACCATTGCAGTGGTCGCCTTGCCGTAAGATCTGGGATTGTTGACCACCAGTCTCCTAGCAATTGGGAGTATATAGTTGATTGACGTTTGAATTAATCCACCGCTTCGGTGCCTGCTCCTGGATGCAGTGCCTTGCCACGCTTCGCTGTAGCAGTCCTCCGTTCCGGAGATCGGAATGTCCCGCTGTATGGACGGCGGGGCGGGTGAAATGGAGTGCGCCGACCTGGCCGCCCCGCATAGGTGCCCGTATGTGGATAGCCGTGCCTTGTACAATGTGTGCACATACATAGTGTGTGTGTGCAGTGGATGGGAGTGCCGTGCAAACATGTGAAGTGTTTCCGGAGCAGGGTCGCAAAAGTAAAGAAATGCTGGAAAGGCTAAAGTGGCACTCTCGGCTTGTGGTCGAGCAGGACTTCCTGAAAGTTGCCATATGTTTCAGTTCACCACGAAATTATGTCCATGATGTTTCAAATGAAATTTTTAAAGTACTGCGGGTTTACTCTGTTCCAGCTGCGATATACTGTTGTGATCTTTGGAAGCGTGTAGTCATGTTTCATATTTCACACGACCTACAGCTGCAGGTGTCCCGTGCAAAGTCCGTTGCAACAGGTGCAATGCATAAGTCAGTATCTATTCTGATGCTTGCTGTTGGTGAGAGTTTGCAGGTGCTTTCGACTTTTTATATACGTTTATATGCTTCCATTGCCCGGTCAAAATCGATCCACTTAAAACAATTTTTCCAGCTGTTTTCGCTTCCCAATTATTAGCATTGATACCACCGCTGAGAAGCCAGTGACATGTATGTATTGTTTTCAGTGCCGTCTGACATACCCATCATATACGACTCGGAGGGAGCCAGACTAGTGGACGTGACACACTCTATTGCCCCCGGCGATAAGCTCAAACTCACCTGCGAGGTCACCGGAGGTAAGTCCATTCTCAGTGAGTTGTAATGTGGTGTGGGTTTTGTGTTGAATCGTAAAGCTTTGGGGTCTATAGCCATTGTTCTCAGGCACATTATTTCTGCGCTCCCCTCTCCTGTGTGCTGTGTGCCTGAAAGCCTCATTTTTCCGGTCACGTTATTTATGTTATTTCGGGTGGAGGTTCCTTTTGGCCCTTAAATCAAAATAAGTGCTAGCACACGTTCGACTGACATACGTTATAGGAGTATTCCTCCACAAATATACAGAGGCATGAAAACCGGTCATATTTTGTTCTGTATGATATTGGGTCGAGGGTCGAGTTTATGCGCATAGTATTCGGAAATGGTATCCACAAATCATTTGAGAATTGGTTTCGGTGGTATCACCCTTGACAAATTATTGAGGGTATTGTGTAATCGTTTTCTGCAATAATTCTGCAACGATATTATGTCATCCTTTTGGCCAGAAAAGTGTTCGTAACCGCAAAACACCGCTAGGCAGCAATGAGGCTAGCTTTTGTTATCGTTCCGCATTCCGGGAGTCGCTATGGTTTTCATCTCAAAGCTCTGCAGCAATCAAACGGCGGCACGAAGCACCTCCATTTTGTTTACTATACTATACAAAAAACGGCGGCGCTTCGCGTGCCGTTTTTTGCGCGACATGACTTCTCCCTCGGAATAAGTGGGAAAAATGGTTTTAACTGAATAACTTAGTAATAGATGGCGATAGAGCATTTATATTAACTTCATTAGATTGTTATTATCTTTGCAGTTATAATGATATGCATTTTGACCTAATTTGACCTTGACCTGACCTCAAGTCAGATCAAATGCCATATTTGAGCTGATTTGATCCAGCAAGGTTATATTATACATCATTTGATTCGGCTTGGCTGCTGCGAGGATTCTAGAGATCCAAATTATTTTGCTCTACCTTTACTTGTTCAAATGCAATTACCGGAAACCTTGATATACATGTTATTCCTATGACGGTATGTTTTGACTCCTAGTAACCTTAAATGTGACCTGACAAAAAAGGTTCAAATATTTCCGATAGAGAAGTAGATGGGCTACCCAAAGCCTTTTACCGTCCTTCGCTATCTGGCGTGGTTTTTTAGATCTTAGGGGGCGTTTGCCTGCCCCCCGTCAAAGCGAAGGTGGCTCAGACTCCCGTCAATGCACGTGCTTATCCTCGCCCCCGTGGAGGGTGCTGGAACACCCCCCTCGGGTTTTTCCGGTGGCACGAAAAAACGGTGGTGCGAAGCACAGCCGTACCCTGCACACCTAATCCTTGATCAGTTTTGCAGCTTTCCCCAATTTTTTAAGCTGGGTCATCTCAGTTCAGGTCACCAGCGCAGGTCAAGCGACCTCACAATCAAAAATGCTTAAAGTGACATAAGTAAGAAATTGGTGAATCTATCGGATTGAAACCATAATGGGCCCACCGAGAGATACAAAATATATTCCGGTATCTTTCGTATCGATGACCTAAGTTCAAGTACGGACCATGACCTGTCCATTGGAAATGCATGAAAAACAGGAATTGGGCTGTATTTGTGTAGATGCAGCTGGGAACACCTTCATATTCTCCACACCATAGTATCCTGGGCCCTTTTCAAGGTTCATATTATAATTTTTGACCTGTGACCTCCGAGAGGTCATCTAGGGCTACTTAAGAGTAGTTTTCGGACTTAGTTCAATAACTTTGCCTGAAATGATGATACAGGATTTATTTTGATATCATTACGTTTGGATTGCTATTGCGAGTCGATTGATATGCTTATTGACTATGCCAGGTTAAAAAGTGACCTTTAACTGACCTGAGGTCAGGTTATTTTGTCTTTTGACCTGGTATGGTCACATTATTCAGCATTAGATTTGCCGTGACAAGAAGAAGCGAATAAGGCCAAAAAATGATTCTAACTCAATTCTATCAGATGCTATAGCCCAAAATATCTACTCAAAATCCCACTTTCTTTGAACTGTCATGACCTTAATATTGACCTGAGCCAAAAAGTGACCAATATAGTCTCTTCATGATTTCGTACCAGCTGTTCAACAGTCTTCGCATTTTTTCGCTATCCCGCATAGGGGCCGAGTTCGAAGGGGGTGTTCAGACACCCCCACTCGGGTGAGAGTGGCTCGGAGGGCCAACGGGGCGCGGGTTAAGACGTTACCCGAAAAAGGTGTACCCCATATGTAAAGGAATCTTCTTCCTATCTAACTAAATAAAAATAACTAGACAATATCTCCCTACAAATCAAACAGTGATTTTGTAGGACGATACATCACATTTACTGTTCTCAATTTCATAGAATTCTGTCTGCCCTCTTGAGCCTGAAATGGAGCACTTTGTGTTAAGTGAATCATGTCGGTCATAATCCTGCCAGGTTAGCCGGTGGTTCTGTTTGCAGAAGACTCGTGCACTGATGGATAGGAATTATCGTGTTTGAATGTGGAGCATTATTTGCAGACCATCTAATCACTCATCAGGCGGACAGTGCTGAGGCATCACGGCTCACGCAGTCCGAAAGTACTTATGCCAGTCTGGTCCACAGTTATTGCAAAATGGCCCTTGTGCATTCCGTTCTGCCGTACGATATTTCTCATATGATCGCAATGCCCCTAGATTTCAATGCCGCGCGGCTTTTGTTGCCATGGTAACGATATACTCGTGCTGTTCGTCCATGAAGTCCGAATATTTCTTGTTTTCAAATATACAGCGTGGTGTGAGAATGTTGAAACAACATTTCCCAGTAGAAACCTTCACGACCAGTATTTCTGCGGTGTGTTTCAAAATATTTTTCCGCTTTCTCATATGCGGTCTTATGTGCACCACGTTAAAAAACCCGGCACAGTTTATTATAACTGTTTTCCATGCTATTGCAAGGTCGGCTCTTGAGATCAAGGTCTATCCGAAGTCATGAAGGGACATGTCTTACAGGCACTGACAGCACCATCTGAACCAGCAATCCCCACAGTGAAAGTCAATTTGGAAGCCAATGTTTAGCGTTCCACAAAGCACAGGGACGGCCGCCCCGCCCAGGTCACCCTCTCACCGGTCAGCTGCCAGTCGATCTACGCCGGGTAAATACTGAGCGCCGGAGCGTCTCAGGGGAACCGATCCCAAGCCTGCACACGCACTGCCACTGCATGTTTCTGAGCAGCAGGCCGGGCCCAACGCTCTACCAACTGAGCTACCGGGAAGGCTGCTGTGGTGATACTCAAGGTTTTGTGGTGCTTATGACGTTATTTATTCAGTATATTTAATGAAATGCCTTCGTCGAAAGACCGTATTGTAAGAGGAAATGACTAAAACAGAAGTATTCATTCGTAAAGGGAGATAGTGTTCAAAATATATGTTAATGGCGTTACTCTAAATGCGTGTAAAATGTAAAATGGAAAATGCTTCCTGATAACATAGTCTCAACAATTGTTTTTCTGATTCCTGTCGTTGGATTTTCTTTAGTCTATCTGACCAGTATGTCTTTTTTCTTCAAAATCTAGAATTTACACGAAAAAATGAACATCCAGAGAACGGAAAAATTTAGGACCTATTTTACAACAAACATCGGTATTGAACTCATACAAAATTAGTACGGATGAAGAGGAAATCAGTCCGGCAATACGCAAATATTAAAAAGATATATGCAAATTTCAATCTCTGTCGCCAAAAATAAAGACAAATATTAAAATCATAATTTCTCTAAAACCTCAACTCTATGACGTCACTATGGCATAACAGGATAAACAAATTTTGATTGACTACCGAAAGTGTGACTCATTCATTTCTTGACAGGCGCGGAAAGTTTAGTTTCACTTCATATAAAGCCTAGGAGATGTACTCAAAAGCGTGAAGGGGGGATGGACGAAAAATTCCCCTGTACCAGGAACGGTTTAATCCACTTAGTTTCAGCTAATAGCTTCTGCTTATCCACTAGCTGAATATTATCTAGGCTGAGCGTTCGAAGAGGCTGTTGTTTTCCCAGGGGCCTCTGCAATCGGTGGATCTAAGCCAAATACACTTATTTTTCCGTTGCGAATCTCCACCAGAGCTGGGTCACAGACCGATACGCGCAAACTACCGCGTCTGGACCCGCTTCAAGACTGAGGGGGGACTGGTACGAAGCCGCCGATGAGAATACTGGTCCGGGCCGTAGCGAGCTATTGAGGGTTCTCAGAACTTCACTGCCTCCTCTTAGGGCAGGGAGTAACGGCCAAATACTACGTTCATGAAGGACTTAAATATTCGGCAACATCAGAGATGCAGCGGAACGAGTGATAGGCACAGATACACCGAACCCCGACCGATGGCGTCACAGATAATGTCTCAACAGTCTGGAGTTCCTGCTAACAACGCCAGTATCCAGGAATCAGCACATTTGCACATTTACAAGTTTTTTAGAGAACAGAGTGAGGTCGAGCCACAGTCCTGGCTTCTCACCTGGCGAAAATATTGAGACTCTCGTGCAGGGAGTGCTTCAGGAGAAGGCGCCCCCTCCCCCCTCCACTGAGCAGGCTCTGAATTCCAGCCTGCGGAGTCTATAGAGCTGTAAAATAGCCAACATATTCTTTATTGCGCAAACAAGCTATAGTTCTGGCTTTTTCGGAATGTTATAAGCTGTTGTTAAGGGCCAATTCATTTTGGGGACACGCTGTAACCGCCTCCGCACCGGCACGGCTCACACTCCACATTTCCCTAGCTATTTCCAATCGATGTCCCACCGGGATGAATATCTGTGCCGCACAGTGGGGGCTTACGTTTTGGTGTCCGACTGTGGCTAGCACCGGTAGCTTATTCCTCGCTGGAGCCGGGCTGGACTGAGTAAACTAGGAATATCCGGTGAGATCAGCGCGACAAAATTTCTGACCAATGAATACCAATGCATCTTATATGTTGCACTGCTGGCTGCTTCACATACTTGGCTGAAAAAAGACTCACTGGCCTCTTCCCAATCTCCAATTGTTGCTGAGGGAAGTATTCTACTGAGGCGAGAATGGCCGAGATATGGCGTTGGCTGCATCATTTCGAGCTCAGTAACTACTGAAGGAAGCGGTCACCTTGGAGTTCCATGAACTAATTCAAAGCTCGGATGCCAGTGGTGTTACATGTTGTACCCGGTTGCGCCTATTGTGTCCCGAGCACACGTGACCGCTGGCGGGTGAGTTTCCATGAAGAGTTGTGCTGGGGGGTTGCCAGGCACAAAGTCCTGAGTCGGCGGCGACGCTAGAAGTAGCGCCATTGTTGGAATTTTTATGCAAACAGGGTGTTAACCCTATTCCTGTCAGACTGGTAGCTACCCATATTCCTGTCGGGGGGGTGGATTTTGCCACCTAAGATCTAAAAATCTTCTGGTCAGATTAAAAAACGCTCAAAGTGAGACTATTATCCCACGCTGAATTCCAATGTTTAGCAAAGAAAAATTCAAAATTATGAAAGTTGTGAGCAGTGACGTGACGTAGGTATGCACTTCGGCAATCGACTGAGCATAAAATATTATTTATCTTGAGTGCTCATTTCGTTTCTACTCCGCACGATTATTCTCTGTTCCAACTATAAAAGTATTAAACTTAACCACTCACTTTCTGTTTTCTGATGGTATCAGCGCGACGCTCCCTTGAATGGCATCCCAGGCATTGTCCATCACCCCAGCCACCTCCGACGCCGGCTCTGCGCCGTCCGGCAGTGCTCGATTTATCCATAGCCCCCCCCCCCCCTCAGCAGTGAGTTGCGCTCCACTTGCCTCCATGTAAGCACTTTGTCTAGGCCCGTGTCGTAGGCCGTTCGTGACGTGCGCTAATGTGACAACTCGTCCGCATTTCCCCTCCATGGTCCTGATCATACTGGCGCGACACGCCAGCCGGCTACCCAACAGAACATGGACACAATACCGCCAGCAATAGAGAGACGGCGGCATGTCGGTGTATGGGTGAATGAATCTGGGTGGATTCCGCACTCAGGTGTACGGATGCTTCTCAACGTCCGCTTCAAATATCTTGAATTTCTGCCAGAATAAGGAAATGTACTTTTCTCGATAGCTTGAGCCATTAGTAAGCCAAAATAGATTTTGGCATTTTCTGTGATAGTTTCTGATCGGTCAAGCGTAAAATATTCTCACTATTCGTCCCGTTCAGCCACTCCATTGGCACTTCTTCCTGGAGCTTACGCTGTTGGGTAGGCTTAACCCGCGCCCCACCGGGGGTCCGGCGCCACCTTCGCCCCACCGGGGGGCCATCGATGGCCCCCCTCTAACTCCGAAAATATGGGCGTTAGCGCAAATCTGCAAAGTGCAATAGAAAGCTCGCGTGAATTCAGTAAGAAATTACTTCGCATGTTTTAGTGCTCAGGTCAATGGTTTGACCTCCAGAGGTCAAATTAGGTCAAGATCGGCTATTTTCACTCAAATATGCAATGATTAAGCAAACTGGGCATAACTCTTATGTCATTAGAGCTATTGAGGTCTGGTAAAGTACATTTGATAGCAAATTTCCTGTACTTTTTCCGCTATGTGGAAGGTAAAGACCTCCCGCCAGTGGTTTGACCGCCAGAGGTCACCTCGTGACCTAATATGACCTGAGGTCACGAAAGGTCAAAAAGTGACTGCTGCCGTATATCAAATGAAAGCCAGTGACAAGACAAACACGATGGTGTTTGTTTCACCGCTCTAGCTCAATTAGGTCAAAAGTTATTGTCAAAATACTGTTTTTGACCTCCGGTGACCTTGGATGACCTTGGAAAAGTCAAAGGGCAAATATGACCCCTGGGATCCGTGAAAGGGTGTCCAAAAACGTTGTTCTGAGCAGTCTGAGTATTTGCAATCATTTTTGTGGCTTTTATATCATGAAATAGCTTTTCTCCATGCTTTTCCAATGGGAGAGGTCGCCTCGTGACCTGACCTCAGGGCACGAAATCGAAAAATCCCGGATATACACCTTGTAGACCCTGGAGGGGTCATGAAGTGTAGGAAGTTTCAAATCGATTGACTTTGAAATGTAGCTCTTACAGAGCTCTAAAGTGAAGTGAGGTGACCTTGGTTGACCTCGTCTGGTGACCTGACCTTGGGTGACCCGGGGTAAAAATTTCAGGGATGATGGGAAAATGATGCAGTGAGAGGTAGAGCCCTCAACCGCGGTGCTGCGCCTCGTCGTTTTTCTGCTATCCCGGAAAAACCTTAGGGGGCCATCGATGGCCCCCCGGTGGGGCGAGGGTTAATTCACTTAACCTGTGGTATCAGAGGAAACCAGATTAGATCAGACGCAGTCTTTTTCTTTTTCACCTAAGACGGCTTTCTCAGATGGATAGAAATTCAGCGAATATTTGCACGATTTAGGCACAGTTATACTCACTATGTTTAAATGATCATTATTCGGTGAAAATCATCAGTTGTTTCCCGGCTCAATGGCAGGTGATGAGAGGGAAGTGCTACTTTGTTTCGATGAATTAGGGGTTTGTTCATACACGTTGAAAATACATAGTTAAGTGGCTGGGGTGGGTGGGTCTGGTAGGTATACGAGTGCTAGCTGCTGTAATGAACAGTATCAATACTTTGCTTGCCGTTTTGTCAAGTTTTTTTGGCTGTTTTTATATATTTCAGGATGTTTCTGCGTGAAAAACTTGATACCATCGGTTACCAGTAGAAAACGTGTTGTGTACCTCACCTACCATTAACAATTTTAAACATGGTAGGCTCAGGGAATTGAATGTTTAAACATTGAAGACAAATGAAAATGCACCTAACCTATTTTCAAGGCTATACCTGTCTCTTTATGGTGAATACTAATAATTGTTGGGCTTTAAAGACGCACCAACTGCTAGGTTTATACGGCGTCGCCAACTCGCACCCTGTTGGGAGGAATTTGGGGAATCAGATCAACTTATTCAGAGGTTCTGCCGGGACTTAAACCCAGTATCTGCGGCTTAAAATCTCTTTATGATGAAACAATGATCTGTTGAATCATTTTTAAAGTTGGGTATATCCAACTGCATTTGTTGAACCATCAGATATATTCGATTATTATATGTGATTATTCTGATTTATACATAGATCTGAAAATACTGAACTTTCTGGAAACCCGAGTCTTATATTTCCCGCGAACGGCTCAAGTCTTATAACGGCTCAAGTTATATAATCTTCTCATAATCATCTTATATAACGGCTCAAGTCTTATCTTGTTCATATATCCCATCCGTATCAGACTCTCCTACACAACATATTTGCAGTCCTTTATTTGTTGTGGTTATTTATATATTTATATATTCTAATATCTGTCCGATCTCTGGCTGACTTTTCTGATCCATGGGCTACTCATTAATTAAGATTCATGGCATCATCTATGACGTAAGTCATTTCAGTGGAATCAAACCAAACGATAAAAGTCATATTTCTTATAATCCTATTCTAGGGACATTCTTATATTCTTTAAAGACCAGAATATGACTCCTAAAGCAGACTGATTTCGTTTGAGCTCGCTTGGTGCTTTGTTTGGGTTTGCGCTAGATTGTATAATTGATTTGCCCTATGAAGCCATACTAACTTCTACACCTCACTAATCTTGTGTGGAGCACAGTCTGTTCCGGTGTGAGGGTTGACTCACATGCTATATTTTTCCGAGCCGTGGGCAGCATCTGCAATATCGAAAAGTAATTTCAAAAGTGATACCATCGCCGAATGAAGGCTTAGACGTGCTACAAGGCCTGAGCGAAGGTGATGTCAGAATATTTAACAAACGCTCGTTGATTTTACCAGGAAAAGTGGGTGTAGAGCAGTGCTGTCTATTCTGATCCAGAATTGTCATAAATACACCTGGATCTAGATCAGCAAGTCAATAACTCAACTCGTTGAATTGGGGTGACCTAGAAGTCTTTCTGGGGCCTGGTATGGAGCAGTTTCTGGCACCTCGGCAGCATGCCTCACTGGATGGTTCAATACATGGCACAAGTCGGCCGTCGTGGCCTTGTATATGCCTGTACTGCCGAGAGGCTTTCACTGCTCTACTGGCCGAAGACAACAACGGGCATGCTGCACAGTGTTTTATGATAGTCGCAGCAGTGACAGACGCTCCGATAACATTCTTCGATGGCGATTATCGACGTGGATTTTAATTATGCCATTTTCTAATTTGTGATTGCTTACTACCGGTATTGAAGTCAGCGTTCCTGATGATTTTCACTCACCGCTTCCCTCAGAATGTATCATGTTCAAAGCACATTGAACATGTGTATCGTACGGGAATGGGACGTGCATCAATGGGTGGCGACCTTGCAGTCATTCAATATATAATGTATACAACGGTATGTCATTTTTACTGCTCTCAGAGCATCATCCGAGGAGAAATCCGCATGTACCCTGTGTTCGTTTATACTCACTTTCCTTGACGAGGAGAGAGAAGATTATTTTCGCCAAGTATTGAAGAAAACAATTGTTATGTAATCTTGTCTTTAATCATGCCATTTTACTGATAGCAATACGTTGTTTAATGAATTATTCAACGCACTTAATGATCTTTATGTTAAAGCTAAGTAATAGTGCCTAAGCATCCAGCAACTTTGAGAGATTTTCGTATCTGAACGGAACGGCAGCGCCACTTTTTCCAGTCTGAGATCCCAAGGCAAGAAGATGCTGTTTTTCGGGCTTAAGGGTGCGCCAACCATGAGGTCATATACCACCCATGCGCGAGGAAGAAGACATCCGTGCGGGAAAAACACAATCACGAAGAGCTGAGGCTAAACTTATCTGACATGTTGGCAAGCTGTTGTTGGGCTGAGTGCCCCTGCACGTCACGCCGTCCACTGGATGGTGGTGAACGAGCTGTACTCGTCGTCGCCCGGGTAGTTGTGCGGGGAAGGCGTGTTCAAATGTTTTCCCGATACAGGAATATACATGTCAATTTTGCATTAAGTTTTCCTTTGCTTTTTACGCCATGCACTTTGTTTTCAAGACTTTACTGGCATTCCACGACGAAGGAGCCGGCTAAAATAGTAATATGAATTTAACTTTTTTCGTTTTAGCCCCTGATGAACATCATGATTAGCGCGATGACTTCGTCAATATCAAAGTTGTATCGTCGCAGTTGGACTTAGCTTATCGAGTGCCCACCACTCGCCCTTAGCAGAACCAACTCTAAAGAAAATTCGCACAGTCAAAGTATTGGCCAAGTTTTGTTAGGTGTTTCTAGAAGTTGGCCAGGAAATAGCTTAAGCGATTAGCTTCTTTGGAGGAACTTGCCCGCTGAATAGCGACACCGCACTAAGTTTCCGGCTGTCAATATGGGTGCAGTTGGAAACTGTGCGCTGTGCACTGAACTTACTCAGCTTCATACCTGTCAATACCTTGTCGGGAAACTTCCACCCGGAGTGCCCAGCGGTATCAATCAGAATAGAGGGCGTCCTGAGCACTGACAAGTTTTGGCCTCACACTTGGCCCAATTGCCGGCCAGTGTCACCGCTTGAAACGTTTCATTCCGTTAGATGTTTGCTATTACTTTTGCTGAGCGTCATATGACATTGACCGCCGGCGCGCCCTAACACGCGCCGCGGAGGGGTGCCAGTCCCCTGATCTATTTTTCCAAGGCCGGAGAACCGTTCGCAGCGGGAAGGCGATACTTGCCTGCCCTTAGAGAATTGATGAGCACGCCGATTGGTGCAGGAATTTCGAAAGCCGGTGGATATATTTTTCATACTCTTCCAAGTAAGACCAAGATTTTGAGATACAACAATGCTGACGCATTAGTTTGAACTGCATTGTTGACCGAGTGGTGACGTTTACGACACTATGTAATCAGGTTTATGTGTTAAGGTCACCTTACATAAGGTTCAAGGTCAAGTTAAAAGGTAACAGGTGAACATTATATGAACATTTTCAAGGTCATTAACCCCAGTGGTTCTGGACAGATGACGCGGCCCAGTATTATGATGTCCAAATTAAGATTCCTCAATGTCGAGTTTGAAGTCCCAGTCAGGTCAAGCCTTGGCCTGGACCTAGGTCTGCCTGTGGTCATTATGGATTATTATGCATATTCTATTTGCATATTCATGCGTGTATTAACATAGGTTATTATGCATATTCTGTCAACTGCAGTGACAAACCAAACGCAATGACATCTAACGAAACACGTTATCGCTCTTATCTGTGAATTTATAGAACGTAAGGTAATTTTTCCATGTATTTCCAATTAAGAGGACATGGACGTGACCTGATCCCAGGTCAGTGACATAAAAATCCTGTTTCCACAAATTTGTTTAAATAACTGACCTTATAACGTGATATGAATCACAATTCGATTGATTATATAAGCCTGCTCTTACTGCTACACCTCGAAAGAGTTTTCGGAGGTTAGGTCACTTGACCCGGACTGGTAGCAGGATCGGACATGGTGCGACGTAAAATGTTATTGTTAGCTGCAAAAACGCTCAGGTGTAAGGAATACCAAATACGATGCTAAACCATTTTTATTTTATTTTTTAGGGTCTGTGAGAAGTCTCAAGGAGAAGCATGCACCTCTATGGAGCGGCGCGTGTTAATTACGTTCCCACGATGTCGTAAGTTTGGGTGTGGTAACGGTGCTTAAGTAAAGATCTTGCGGAAGTTGTCTCAAATATTCCAGTATGAATAGTTGCATTTTCTGTATGCTGAAGACATTTTCTTCCACTACACCCTCTTGCGGCGTTGACGAATGTAAAACCAATCCTGAGCCCTTGGAAAAAGCATAGCCTGAGGAAGTATGGGTTTTTGTTCTGGCACGTCCACGGGACGTTTATAGTGTTCCAAAGATCAGGCTGGTGATACGTTAAACGTCACAGCTCGTGGCCGAGCGGGTCCAGCGGCCGTTCAGAGGCACTTCCACACTGGAACGGTCATCAATATGCATGGGTGTGTCATGCATCACAACAGAAACGCGCCGCCGCGTCAGCATCAGCGCTGCTATCAGATCAAATTATTCGGGAGTGGTCCTAGCGAGTGGCGGGCTGCTGAAGGCCTAGGCGTTTTGAATGTAGCAAACCTGTTTTCCCTCTCGTTGTTTGTATCTATCTTTGGTTTTCTCGAGAATAATGTCAAATAGACACATACTTGTTTTTTTTATTTGGCATAGTGACCAACCTACAGAAGAAAGAGACTTCAAGTATGCTTATCTCTTGTCATGAACAAGTTTCACTTATAATAACAATTTTTTTGCTTATCGACGCACCAACTGCCAGGTTCATATGTTGTCTCCAACTCTTTCCCTGATGGATGTTTCTCTCGGGAGCCAGCTTGCTGCCTGTGCAGGGAGGCCGCCGGGGCTTGAACCCAGGTCGGCTGCGTGGGAGCCAGCTTCACTGACCTATCCACTGCCGCTACGGCTGAGGGAAACCTGCTCACTGCAGGCTGCTCCATGGCTGCCCAAGCTAATCCAGCCCCATCCAACTGTTGACCAGGATTCTGGCGCCAAATGGACACCTCGATTTTTGCTAGCTCTGATACCATTTAGCTACCAAATAGAAGGTAACGTTGACGACAACATCTGCCTAGGATAAAGTGGCAGGGCCGTGGAGTTTCTCAAGTCTCTGAAATTTCGGAAATGAAAAACAACGCCAACAGTCAGTGGTCTCAACAGAATGCGCCTGTGAGAGACAAGAACGCCAGAGACAGAAGGGAACCAAAATAGCTGGTTTGAAGACTGAAAACAGAACATGAGTCTTGACCACCAGTCCAATTTTTATGGCAGGTCATGTCATGTCGATGAGCTATTCAAGGTCATGCGACTCGACATCAAAACCAAGCATGAGTTTGAAGCGGCGCCAACGGAACATTGGACAACAAATCGCCTCCAAACTTTTATAATATGGCGACAATATTGCTGTCTCTAAATCTACTGTTTTAGAATGTTGGTACTGTTGAAATAAGACGGCATCAGTTTTTTTATCACACTGTTGCAGGTCTATAAGGAAATTAGAAAGAGTTTTTTCAGTAAGTACGGGCTATATCGTATTGGAGATCCTCGTGCCAAGTTTTCCCAGTACGTTGTGAACCATCAGGCTTGTCGTTTGAACATCTGACTTCTCAAAGGCCATCAGAGACCGTGACCCCTTTGTCAATAACTTGGCACTGAATTGAGATTGAGCTTCCACTTTGATTTTATTGCGCTTGTATTGCCACTGGGGGTTATTGATGTGCGACAGGACCATATAAGTTTAGTTCGTGGCCCTGAGCAGCTTGAGGTTATGCTTATTTTACCATTTCACCTAGCTTGGTCGTATTATACATCATTCTATTCGCTACGATAAGAGGGCTGCTATAATACATACTCATTCAATCTAGCCCTGTTTTCTAAGATTCTGCAGGGGCAATAGAAATGCCCTTTTGCAATCCTACCAAACCTTTTTTGACCTCTGGTGACCTCAATATTCACCTAAATGAAGAAATTTATCTCAACTTTCTTCTTCCGGCAAATGCTTTCAAACGCCACCAGCAATTTAATTTAACTCCTATTCAATTTCATATCCGCTTTCCAATTGTAATTCTACTTCAGCCAGTGATTTTTACTTAGTGTGACGAACCCCGCCAGCGGGTGCGTCACACCAGAAATCACACCGGGAGATCCCGGAAAGCGACCAACCATCAGAGTTAAACAGCCAAATTGAGGGGACCTTGGTTAAAATGGGACTGCTTACACGTAATTTTGCATTCCGTTTGGCCATCTTTGTTACTTATGTCACCAATGTGAATAGTTAAGAAAAGATTGAATCAGGCACCAAAAGAAGCAACAGATAACCTTCCGGAGGTGGATTACCGGCTTTCTTGCGCTGAGTCCGCGTTCAAGAACAGCGTTTGAGTTGGTATTTAAATTCGTGTTCAATTTGTTGGATAGTTAAACACGCAGAACTGCAAGCTTACACCAAACCTCTGTTCGTCGGAAGCATACTATTGCAGTGTCGTGTTTTTTTCTTCACCAAAATGAAAACAGGCTCAATCACCAAGTCAAATATCCAGGTCGTGCACAGCGCAAAACCTGTCGGAGAGAATGTTTATGAATTTAGTGACACGCGCTCTGACATATATTATTTTGAGTGATCCTACATGTAAAAACTTCCACGCCATCTGCGTGAAATTGTGTTGTATACTTAATGCTACAGTGAATCGTTCTTTTCTAGAGTAAAACAAAGTGTGGACATTTTTTTAGACACTCGGTAGGAAGCTTCGCCTGCATTGTTGACAAGGCACGAATTAGGATTACGCTGAAACCAGATGAAAACTGGAGTAAAACCACTGAAGATAATCCGTGGCTGCGTTCCCGCTCCCGCTATTATGTTATTCCGCTGGGTGTTGGTCGCGACTGGTGGTGTGCCTCTGGTTCTAGTTCAATTCCAAGTTCAACTGATACTAAATAATCAGCTGATTGCTGTCACCATGAAAGTAGTGCTTAAAATACATAGTGGTGTTCTGTTTACATCTGATATTTATTCAATCCTCAGGTCTGAAGTTCCTATATGTACTAAGTGAAATGGTTGTAAGAGTACCCGATGTTATGTGCATTATCCATCAAGAATATTCATTTTCTCTTTCCCAGAAAGCCTGTTTGCCAATGTCGTATCTTTTTACAGTGTAGATTTCTTCTGAAGTCAATGCATTTAAATGACCCTGCCTTCTGTGATGCTACCTTTCGGTGAGCTAGAATGTCAAGGTAGGCATTTCCAGCTGTTATTTTCTTCTGTGAGGGAACATCTGACGTATTTCAGCGGAGCTCCAGCGGAGTAAAAACACGGGCATTCAGTGAACTTGTGGGAGCTTGAGCGCCCTTCGAGTGACCTTCAGGGGGTCAAAAATAAAACCTCAAAACCACCAAGATCTGAAAGTGCAGTTCTGGGAGTTTGATGAATAAATGAAATTGAACTATCCCAGGCCTAGATCAAACTAAAGGTGCATACCAACCCAACATTTACCCTGTTTTAAAATGAAAGGATCAGATATCTAGAAATAGACGTAAGTACCAAACATACTTTTTGTTTCACCTGGCCAAAGATTGTGTCGCATTCTCAGTATATGATTCAGTACCTGAAAGCTAAATTTCCGGTTCAATAAGGGTCACTTATCAACATCAGATATTTAAGAGGTGAAGGCCATAAGTGAAGACTCGAAACCTGAAACCTAAGTTGAGACCCAGCCCGGGTACAGTTGCTGTTTCTCGTTCAAGCACAGGGAGGAGAACAGCCGAAACCTCGAGTAGCCTCATGAAAATGTTCGCATATCTCCAACACCTAACATTATGCAGGCACATGTAGTATTTGCTTAAAATGTGTGCAATACTATTTTTTACATCTGTCGGGTAACTTTTCCCCTTTAGGACCCGATAGGACGGTTGTTCTGTTTGACCACTGTGAATTTAACCTGTGTTGTATTCATAACTAAGATCCCGTGAGATGTGGGTAGGTGAACAGGATGTAGAGAAACGTGAGCCACTTTGTGATAGATTTTTATTTTTTTTAAGAACACGTGATAAAAACACATTAAATTACAAATTCCTGTCCATCGCTATTTCCTGGATTTTCGATAGAAAGCATGCATGTACTATTTCAACCAAGGTTGCATTGTGACAATGATGAAATGTCTGGTGTCGGTTTGACCTCGGAGGGCGGATATTGCGGCCTGCTGGGATCGGGTCCCTGCGGACAGGCACGCAGTCCACGCGGGGGTCGATAACGCCACCCGCCGAGCCGTTAAAGCCCACTCGCGGTCATTGCATCATTTGTCACAAGGTGGCAGGGGTGTGGGCTCTCGCCTGATCGTTAGACACATGCGGCGCCGTGCAACAGCGGCAGCCGAGTCCGTGGACTTAGCACTTGTGCATGGTGCGAGTGCTGGCGAAACTCGGGGACTTAGGACTTGTGCATGGCGCGAGTGCTGGCGAAACTCGGGGACTTAGGACTTGTGCATGGTGTGAGTGCTGGCGAAACTCGGGGACTTAGGACTTGTGCATGGTGCGAGTGCTGGCGAAACTCGGGGACTTAGGACTTGTGCATGGTGTGAGTGCTGGCGAAACTCGGGGACTTAGGACTTGTGCATGGTGTGAGTGCTGGCGAAACTCGGGGACTTAGGACTTGTGCATGGCGCGAGTGCTGGCGAAACTCAGGGACTTAGGACTTGTGCATGGTGCGAGTGCTGGCGAAACTCGGGGACTTAGGACTTGTGCATGGTGCGAGTGCTGGCGAAACTCGGGGACTTAGGACTTGTGCATGGTGCGAGTGCTGGCGAAACTCGGGGACTTAGGACTTGTGCATGGTGTGAGTGCTGGCGAAACTCGGGGACTTAGGACTTGTGCATGGTGTGAGTGCTGGCGAAACTCGGGGACTTAGGAC
The DNA here is from genome assembly GCA_034440635.1 of Lepas anatifera. Taxonomy (NCBI): domain Eukaryota; kingdom Metazoa; phylum Arthropoda; class Thecostraca; family Lepadidae; genus Lepas; species Lepas anatifera. The sequence continues at coordinate 793,807 of JAOTON010000183.1, read as the reverse complement.
TTGTGCATGGTGCGAGTGCTGGCGAAACTCGGGGACTTAGGACTTGTGCATGGTGCGAGTGCTGGCGAAACTCGGGGACTTAGGACTTGTGCATGGTGCGAGTGCTGGCGAAACTCGGGGACTTAGGACTTGTGCATGGTGCGAGTGCTGGCGAAACTCGGGGACTTAGGACTTGTGCATGGTGTGAGTGCTGGCGAAACTCGGGGACTTAGGACTTGTGCATGGTGCGAGTGCTGGCGAAACTCGGGGACTTAGGACTTGTGCATGGTGTGAGTGCTGGCGAAACTCGGGGACTTAGGACTTGTGGATGGTGTGAGTGCTGGCGAAACTCGGGGACTTAGGACTTGTGCATGGCGCGAGTGCTGGCGAAACTCGGGGACTTAGGACTTGTGCATGGTGCGAGTGCTGGCGAAACTCGGGGACTTAGGACTTGTGCATGGCGCGAGTGCTGGCAAAACTCGGGGACTTAGGACTTGTGCATGGTGCGAGTGCTGGCGAAACTCGGGGACTTAGGACTTGTGCATGGTGCGAGTGCTGGCGAAACTCGGGGACTTAGGACTTGTGCATGGTGTGAGTGCTGGCGAAACTCGGGGACTTAGGACTTGTGCATGGTGCGAGTGCTGGCGAAACTCGGGGACTTAGGACTTGTGCATGGCGCGAGTGCTGGCGAAACTCGGGGACTTAGGACTTGTGCATGGCGCGAGTGCTGGCTGAACCCGTGGACTTAGGACTTGTGCATAGTGCGAGTGGTGGCCGAGTCCGTGGACTTAGCATTTGTGCATGGCGCGAGTGCTGGCTGAACCCGTGGACTTAGCACTTGTGCATGGTGCGAGTGCTGGCTGAACCCGTGGACTTAGCACTTGTGCATGGTGTGAGTGCTGGCAAAACCCGTGGACTTAGCACTTGTGCATGGTGCGAGTGCTGGCTGAACCCGTGGACTTAGCACTTGTGCATAGTGCGAGTGGTGGCCGAGTCCGTGGACTTAGCATTTGTGCATGGCGCGAGTGCTGGCTGAACCCGTGGACTTAGGACTTGTGCATGGTGCGAGTGCTGGCGAAACTCGGGGACTTAGGACTTGTGCATGGTGCGAGTGCTGGCGAAACTCGGGGACTTAGGACTTGTGCATGGTGCGAGTGCTGGCGAAACTCGGGGACTTAGCACTTGTGCATGGTGTGAGTGCTGGCTGAACCCGTGGACTTAGGACTTGTGCATGGTGTGAGTGCTGGCCGAGTCCGTGGACTTAGGACTTGTGCATGGTGAAGCGAGCAGAGGAAACACACAGGCGCCGCAGGGATGATGTAGCGTATGGTCTGCAGATACCTTTAATGGCATGTGTCAGCACAATTAAATTTAGCTGGGATTTCAATGAAGTGTAGCACATTGCTGATCTGGATTCAGACTGGCCACAGGGTCAGTCCAAGAATGAGCTCTGACTGAAATGTTTGTGGTGACCGAGCACATCCCTGCTGGGGTCCTTTCTGCTCCTACACGAAAAAGAGTAAAAGCGAGGCTGTTTAACTATCGAACTCAAGCGAGTGTTAGAGGTACAGGTTCACCCCATCAAGATGCTCTATTTTTCGCAAGCTTTGCTTTTCTCACCTTTCACACACATTTTCTACTATCCCCATTGTTCATTTTGCCGATTGGGCCGATTTCCTTGCTTGATATGTATATACAAAAATGTTTTCACATCACTTAAAACCCAAAACATAGCACAAATAAATCTCCATAACTGCTGGTACCCGCTGCTAGCACAAAGTTGATGGACACAGCCTGTCTGCATTGTATTTTTCTCCAATATGACTACCGGCTGGGGTATGTGCGGTGTTTGATCTGTCGGAGAACAAACACTAGAGCCGGTGGGTTTTGCCAATACCTCTCAAGTGGTACCAACAGCTGTCTCAGCAGCCAGCGCAATATCGTAGCATTCCAAGAGGTATGTAAATTAATTGTTTCCATACGTTAGGTATCGCGTGAAAATCAATCGCGGCTGGAAGTAATCCAAGCCAATTTGTTACTCTACTCCTGCCTCAATGTTTTTAAGTAGAATATGCAAGAAATTATTTGCCTTTGATGAAGTCACGCACGTTTCATCATTACGAACCTGACATGTGTGGGCATTCACAGCTGACATTGAGTGTTGAAACTGAGGAGAAATGCAGGGTGAAGGATGGTTTCGATCAATGCTCTGGTGGTTGAATTAGCGGGAACCAAGGGTGTGGACTTATACCCCATTTTGAGTGCCCGGGCACCCCTGATGAAACGTCGAAATAGTGGTAAAATATCCTTTGAGCTTTCGTTGTTTTAATTTCAAGGAACTTAACATAGTTTCGTTCGTTACAAAAGACCTGCGGAAGGCTAAAACGCAGGCTATATTAAGCTATCCCAATAAATGTGTAATTTATTGATGTTGTTTCAAAAATGTGTTCCCGTATTTTTTCATCCACGCCCTTGGCTGGGTCTAATACCACATAGATACATTTTAACGTATTAGGACCACGCCCAACAGGTACACTGGCTCAATTACAGGTAGTGTGGGCATGGGCGTTAACGCTCGCTCTGGAGTGGGGTCTGGCACTAATGCGCACCGGAAGGGTCTGGAGGACTCCGCCTGAGATCTCAAATACCTAAAGGCTTAAACAAGCCAGTCGACTGGACGTGTGCGGGGGCTTTGGATCTACATTATAGCCAGCTTCTGATAGCCTCGGTAAATGCCTTCAAGGCCAATTGAGGTCAAGGAATTAGAATTTTGGCCGTGCTGGGGACCTATTTGGAATTTCCGTTATCATTCAGAAAGAACCCGGGAATATACTAAAGGTCGATAAAGTTCATAAATTTAACACGCGCATTGACGGGGGTCTGAGCCACCTTCGCATTGACGGGGGGCGGGTACCCGCCCCCCCTAAGATCTCGAGAACCACGGTAGGTAGCGAAAAACGGTAAACGGCGTTGGGCTGCCCATCCACTTCTCCATCGAAAACATTTGAACCATTTTTTTGTCAGGTCACATTTAAGGTCACGAGAGGTCAAAACATGCCCGTCATAGGGATAACATGTAAATTCAGTTTTTCGGCCATGAAATCTGAAAAAGTAAAGATAGAGCAAAACGACTTGAACTATATGAATCCTCTTAGCAAGTCAAATCGAATGATATATAATTTGACCTTGCTAGGTCAAATCAAGGATTTGACCTGACCTGAGGTCAGGTCAGGGTCAAATTATATAAAAATGCATATCATTAGAACTGCAAAGCCCAGGCGAGTCTAACGCAGCTAAAATAAATGCTCTATCACCATTTGTTACTGAGTTATTCCGTAAAAACCATTTTTCTTATGTATTTCCAATGGAGAGGTCATGCCTCGTACCTGACCTTAGGTCATCGATATAAAAAATACCGGAACATATTTTAGAGAACTCGGTGGGGCCATTATGTGATGTGAGTTTCAATCGGATAAGTTCACCCTGCTCCGACTTATGCTATCTTCAACTTTTTTGAGGTCGGGTCACTTGACCTGTACTGGTGACCTGACCTGAGATGACCTAACCTTAAAATTTTCACAGAAGTTGTAAAAATGATGAGGGAAAAGGTATACCAAGTACAGCGGCGCTACGTGCCGCCGTTTTTCTGCTGTCTCCGAAAAACCGAGGGGGGCGGGTACCCGCCCCCCCCGTCAATGCGCGTGTTAAGGTCCCAAAAAATGTTTCCAGAAGTTCCGGGTTCAAGGCCATTCGAGGTCATTGGCCTATGCCGTCTCACATCCTCTTTACACGTAGTAACATTTCATCAATTCCTACGCTCGGCTGAGTACAGTGGACATGCCAGGATTGACTTTTTGGGGCAGGCAGGAACTGGTTTTCTGTCTGAACCGATCTTCTATTTGTTCTAAAGCACTAAACCCAGCTTTGACTTTGAATCCCACTTGTCTTATTGCTTGACCTGCGTTTGGCGCGCTTGGCAGACAAAACAAGTGCGCGGCCAGCACGGTAGTAAGTGGTGTTTAACCCGCGCCCCACCGGGGGTCCGGCGCCACCTTCGCCCCACCGGGGGGCCATCGATGGCCCCCCCTCTAACTCCGAAAATATGGGCGTTAGCGCAAATCTGCAAAGTGCAATAGAAAGCTCGCGTGAATTCAGTAAGAAATTACTTCGCATGTTTTAGTGCTCAGGTCAATGGTTTGACCTCCAGAGGTCAAATTAGGTCAAGATCGGCTATTTTCACTCAAATATGCAATGATTAAGCAAACTGGGCATAACTCTTATGCCATTAGAGCTATTGAGACCTGGTAAAGTACATTTGATAGCAAATTGCCAGTACTTTTCCGCTATGTGGAACGTAAAGACCTCCCGCCAGTGGTTTGACCGCCAGAGGTCACCTCGTGACCTAATATGACCTGAGGTCACGAAAGGTCACAAAGTGACCTTGCCGTATATCAAATGAAAGCCAGTGACAAGACAAACACAATGGTGTTTGTTTCATAGCTCTAGCTCAATTAGGTAAAAAGTTATTGTCAAAATACTGTTTTTGACCTCTGGTGACCTTGGATGACCTTGGAAAAGTCAAAGGGCAAATATGACCCCTGGGATCCGTGAAAGGGTGTCCAAAAACGTTGTTCTGAGCAGTCTGAGTATTTGCAATCATTTTTGTGGCTTTTATATCATGAAATAGATTTTCCCCATGCTTTTCCAATGGGAGAGGTCGCCTCGTGACCTGACCTCAGGGCACGAAATCGAAAAATCCCAGATATACACCTTGTAGACCCTGGAGGGGTCATGAAGTGTAGGAAGTTTCAAATCGATCGACTTTGAAATGTAGCTCTTACAGAGCTCTAAAGTGAAGTGAGGTGACCTTGGTTGACCTCGTCTGGTGACCTGACCTTGGGTGACCCGGGGTAAAAATTTCAGGGATGATGGAAAAATGATGCAGTGAGAGGTAGAGCCCTCAACCGCGGTGCTGCGCCTCGTCGTTTTTCTGCTATCCCGGAAAAACCTTAGGGGGCCAGCGATGGCCCCCCGGTGGGGGCGAGGGTTAAAGATAACACTCGACTTGATGTTCTAAAAAGATTGAAGTGGTGTCCTAAAGAAAACAACAGGTATTCGTGCTGGAGCCAAATCTTCCAGCCTGTCCTAAAAATGACAAACCTGGCACCGTCTGGCCAAAACTGCCGCTCGTGTAAATGGGCTACCATACTATATATTCCCTAAAATGCACGCTATAGGTAACACCATAGCAGTATCTGGACGTGAAATAAGGGCTTACCTTGACCCATGATCTCTAACCTTGAAATGTGACCTTCATTTTAACTTTGAGTTACCTTAACTATGACGCCATTGTAAGATATGCATCATAATGGGCAACGTCATTTGACGGGAAACACTGGGGCCAATGACCTAGAAAATGCTGGTATGACTGACTTGTGGCCCTTGACCTTCATTTGAGGTGGCATTGACATATAATTTAGTTATATGGTGTTGTGACGTCACCGCTTGGTCTCTAATTCAGACGAACGCGACTGCGCCGCGATGGTGACACGCACAAAATATAGGTCAAATTTTGAAAGCCTAAAAGTAAAACAATTAACGTCAGTTTCTCTAAAATATTACACCATTCGACTCGTCTATACATTTTCTCAATTGTGTTCAAGTAGCCATTTTCGGCTGCGAAAATTTATCCGGTCAGAAAAATAGGTGGTGGGGGGTCTCTGAGGCCCTTCCAATGCGCGTTTTAAGGATCATCCCCACCTGGTCGAATGGAACACAGAAGGCGCTCGTCCGCCGTGGGGATTAAACCCACGCTAATCGATACTTTTGCAATCCGGATACGAGGAATAAAGCCACAATGGGGCAGCCAGCCCCGCAGCGGCGTTAACGTTTCCGCTAAACTTCATTAGCGGTAATTCAATATCGACCTGTATGTATTTCTTAAAATATGGGGAAATTGCTTCCGAAATTGGTACTGACTGTTTCACGAGCGTTTTGCACCCTCTGAACCTGAAAAATGCGGAGGGCAAATGTGCTGTTCCTGAAAGGACACCAAAGGTACACAATTTATGGTGTAGACATTAGCCCGAAAAGGGTCTACAGCGGAACACCAAGATTGGTAAATGCTTACCGGGTAAAAGCGAGCTTATTCACCGTCGGCTTTTTACAATCTCTTAGGGTCAGTCGATTCTTTAACAGAGACAAGAGTAAAAATATGCGCTATCTCACAGAATTTTAGAATTGTCTCACTTTGTCTCATACGTCAGGTCTTCAGGTCATTAATGAATGTATTGAGTGGGTAATTGGTACCGATGAAGGAGGTGAATGAGGCCAAGGCAAGGTGCACCAGTTATACCGCGCACCACGGACAAATCCAGGCAGCGCCAATTGAAACATATTTCAAATAGGAAGGTTGAGAGACATGACCACCCTTCAAAATCAAAGTTTATCATAAATTACCCAAGTATGACGAAGTGTGATGATTGTCCCTGGTCGGTCTATTAACCGTAATAATAATTGTTGGGGTTTAACGACGCACCAACTGCCAGGGTCATACGGCGTCGCCAACTTTCACCCTGTTGGAAGGGATTTTGGGGATCAGATCTACTTATTCAGAGGCTCCGCCGGGACTTGAACCCGGGACCAGTGGCTTAGAAGACAAGGGTGCTACCCACTAAGCCACCTTATCCCGGTCTATTAACCGTGCATTCACTTGGAAGAAGTATTTCCAAGTGATTTAAGTATTTAAGATTTTATTATTAGTGATTAAGTATCAAGTGATTCCAAGTATTTTCAAGTCATTATTTGTTGTTTACTGGATATCCACAACACTGTAGGGTTTTTAGGCAGAGAATGACTTCAATCGCCCTTGTCCGGGGTGACCGGTACCGCTTCTCCTCTGGTTGTGGCCGATTACATCTGTTCCAAACGCATAGGGTCGCCGGTTCTCTGGCTCTAACCCTAATCTTCCCTTTCCAGGGAGGCCTGCGCCGCGGCTGCTGTGGTTCTGGAACGGCCACCCTCTGAACAGCGACTCGGAGGTCACCGCTGTCGGCGTGGTCAGGAACGATCTGGAGATCACGCGCCTGAGTCGGCGTGACCTGCACAGTCAGCTGGTCTGCTCTGCCAGCAACACTAACCTGACGGCGCCGCGCACGGCGTCGGTGCGGCTGGAGCTGCTGCTGCCTCCGCTGACGGTGAAGCTGGCCAGGGTGCCGACCCACATCAGGGTGGGCAACTCCTACGAGGTCAGCTGTACCTCGCGCGGCTCCCGCCCGGCGGCCCACATCACCTGGATGGTGGGAGGCCGGCGGACACTCACAGGAGTCAGGGAACGGGTGAGTGAGCCAGTAGTCAGGAAAGGTGGAAAGTGCCGCAGGAGTCAGGGAACCGGTGAGTGAGTGATTCAGGAGTCAGGACCGGTGAGGAGTGATTCAGGAGTCAGGGAACCGGTGAGTGAGTGATTCAGGAGTCAGGGAACGGGTGAGTGAGTGATTCAGGAGTCAGGGAACGGGTGAGTGATGCATGAGTCAGGGAACGGGTTAGAGTGTGTCGTATGAGTCAGGGAACGGGGGAGTGATGCAGGAATTAGGGAACGGGTGAGTGAGCGACGACTTAATCGCCATGCTGCATATCATTGAAATCGTTAGATCATGCTTGTCACTATTATGTCAATGTATATTCATGTATCTTGCTTGGTTCAAAAGTTATAGATAGTGGTATATTCGCGTTATATATACACGTAGACCTTTTGCACTTGACCCAGTCTCACGTGTCACCTTTATGGGTTAAATGGACTTATTGTACATGAATCGAATTTGCAAATGACTCCTGACCTGTTTCCTGACTATGTTATTGTGTTATTTGTGATTTTTATCAGATATTCTGGTCAATAGTAGGTCTTTGAGCTGACCTCGGGGCTGAATTGATTTCAGCGGTCATACAAATTGGTATAATGGCCAGCTTTTGTGAATAAGAACGCTTAGTTTGACCACAAGCTTCTACTTCAACTATAAGCGCCCATCGCGAAGGGGGGCGTACCATCCCTCTTTTTAAGAGGTAAGGTGGCGAAACTAGTAAAGTTTTAGGGTTAATTACGAAATTTATTGTATTCTTCATTTGGATGTTAACTAAACATTGAAATTACTTCCACTCTTGAGAATGTTTACACTCCAACTGAAACTCGTCAATAGACCTATAAAGAACGCCAGGCGTGTCTGCGGAAACGTGGAGGAGTTAGTGGAAACGCCGCAAAGTCGTCAGGACGCGGGCTGCGACTGTCAGTATCAGGCGCACATCTCGCCTGTGCAGCTCTCCCCTGTCCCTCCCTCCCTCTGCCTCTCTTCCTCGCCAACACTTCTGAAAAAGTATCGATGGCACTTCGAATGTGTAGCTGCGCAGTTGCCCGATACGAGCTGAGCGGGTGTAGAGTGAGCGTCTCTCCTCTGCCCGGCAGCCATCCGCAGACCCTAACGTGACGGTGAGCGTGCTGACGCTGGTGGGGGAGGTGAGCGGGGCGCCGCTGCAGCTGGTCTGCCAGGCGGGCAACCCGCAGCTGCCCCGAGCCACGCCTCTGCGCGACCAGAGGATTGTCCCCGTACACTGTGAGTACCGCCTGTCGAACTGTATGTTCAGTTTTACTAATGTTCACTGATACTGTGTCTGTGATCCTGCTCGTTGGTAATTGTTGGCGGCGCCCGCTAATTTACTGTTTTGATCTCTGGCGTACGTTAGCAGTGCGTAGGTAGGAGGAATCGGCATTCTGATCTTAGTATCTACGCCTCAAAGCGCTTTGAAAATTGACGCACATTAAACCCCATGGCACTTGTAAAGAAATACATCGCTCTGCTTTCAAAGGGTAGCTATGGAGAACTATAGAAATGGAACGAATCCAAGCTGGGGAAACTAGTATCAGAAGTTTAAAACTACTTGGAAGTTACTCAGCGACGCTGGAAGTACCAGCATTGCTGAGTAGTTGACCTGGTCTCAAAATGGGGTTATGGGATATGATATCGGACTGTGAACTAACAAGCAAGCTATCTATTTATAAGTGGATATATTTCATGCCTGAATTACGTCATAGGGCAGGAGCTCTACAATATTTAGAAAACCTTCATCCTAGATTATCGTGCCGCCAAGCCCCCCTTGTTTGCTACCCCAGGAAAGGCAGATGGAATGATGACTCACACTCACTATTTCGGGCGGCAATTTTAAGGTGGTAACTTGCTGTCATACCTTAAAATCTAGATATAGAAAAATTGTTGTGCTTAGTCCTACATGGGTAACTGGAAGCACTACGTCATTATGAGTAGAAAAGGTGTGAATTGAACCGATATTTAGTGTGGGGCGGCGGAGATAAGCGTTCCATTACCGTTACTTTTTCTATATTTTTGGTACTGATCGTACAAAATTAATTTAATTGACTAGGATGATCAATTTGACAACTTGTGACAAAAAATTGGCATCAGGTCGGGTTAGGTCAACGAGTTGTGACATGATTTCTAACCCATGTAAGACGATTCTATTCTTCTGCAGTGAGGCCGACGAAACCAGGGTGTAACTCGGCTTCTGGAAAAGCTAGACTGCCTTTCTATGCATTATCCAAAAGCTTTTGAGAGAAAAAATATTCACACTGTCATTCATGTTTATGTCAGGTCAATATCAAGGTTACCAGAGGTCACCAAAGGTCATGGTTTTCGAAGTGTTTTTGTCTATAACTTTTGAAGTAATCAAGATACATTCTTACATTTGGTATCATAGTGATGAAGTGACCAAAGGATTCGAAGGATATGCAACATGGCATTGAGAGGGCGTTGTTTAACCTTGACCTAAGGTCAAGATTATATTGCATATCATTTGAATCCTTGGGTCAGGACTAACACTTTGGTACCCTTTGTTTTATTCTAGTGCTATATAGTTCTTGATACTATGGCTCCTGGAGTATAAGGGATTTCCTAAATCAGTAAAAAATGTAACCCATTTCAGCCCACTGTGACGTCACGGTTCAACAGGTACAGTTCACACTCGGATAAAAATTGGAGGATGCTAAGACGCTTTCAGTGCCGTTTCTATTTTTTGCATATCATTTCCGGTCCCCGAGATTGTAGGGTTCTGATCGGACCCCCACCCATACCCCTCCCCAGGCGGTAGTATGTGCGAAAAGAGCCCAAGCGGGGCCAGGTTAAATCTGGAAGGCTAATTGTTCCAGTTCAAATTAGATGGAGGTAGATCGACGCATGAAAACAGCATACATGCCAAATTTATTAGATTTTTACGGCGTGTTCCTTGACTATACATCCCATCTCTGGGCAGAAATCCTGAATACCAGCAGTGAAGCCCAGGAAGAGGCTAAGGCGATAGCGGTGATCAAGCCTAGAACGAGATGTTTGCGGCGGTGGCTAGCGCTGTTTTCACTTCAATGTCGTAATTTTTACCTTCACTGACAGGGACTTTGGTCTAACAGGTGGCTCAGACGTCCTCTCTACTGGTTCCATAATGGCTGGTCTCCCGACCACCTGTGCTTTTGTCTGTGGATGAGTTAAACTGCGGAAATCCCGTAGGATGTAACGCTTCAGCCTATGCCCGCCCAAATTGTGTTGCGAGAACTCACAAAATTAAACATGTTTGAGTGAGGTATCATGCTTGTAAATAGGGTGGTTTTGCAACTGTTGAAGTCCCATTTATACGCCCAGAATGAATATGTATTATTCTACAAATAATACGCTTGTGGGCCAAATAACCCGCCTGGTGTCCAGTTGCCCTCACCCGGGCAGGGTCAAAGATACGGCGGCGACTCCGGTGGTAGGCAGCTACCGCAGCAGTGGGAAGCCCTTCAAACGCTACAGTTGTGTTCTTACCACCGACTGCGGTGAGAGAACTGTTCTGAAAATATGCTGGTGAAGAGACGGCATTTGGTCACTTCCAGTGGGTACGCCGCTGATTCCTCATACTTGATGGCCGAATTCTGGACTTGGATTTGGAGAAAAATGGCTAATGTCGTGAATAGTATTTTGAAGGAAGTTCTGAAGATTTTTTAATGGTCTTGTACGCATACCCCTCGGCCACCACAGAGTGGGTAAGTAGGATTAATTTGAGTCAGTCAGTTTTCCTTATTCTGAACGTGCAGTTAAGCATTTGGGGTTTTCTAAACAAAGTACATACGCGCGTAGTCCAGCCACTCAAAAGCTGATCACAAACAAGGATTGTTAGAAATTACATTCTGACATACAACTACTGCGAAGTTAATAGACTATCCAATACGTTATACGGAGGAAATTTGTGGGGAGATTATAATAATTGTTGGGGTTTAACGACTCACCAACTTGTGGGGAGATTGGTAGCGATGTACCAATGCAATAAGCCAATAAGCTTGTGATCATAATAACCCATAAAGGCAAGGTAATATGCAAGGCAAGGATCAGCCCTTGTTATATGCTGTTTGAACATACTGGGGATGGGTTTTAAAACAGTTCAGAAAGTTTCAGATTAGAATAATCCTCCACTTTGAATTGGTAATGAGATACCTGAACAAACCATTACGGTGAATGGAATCGCCCCTTGACATCTAAAAGGCTGAACACGCACATTGACGGGGTCAGAGCCACCTTTGCCTTGACGGGGGAGGGGGTCGGGTACCCGCTCCCCTAAGATCTCGAGAACCGCGCTAGGTAGCGAAAAAAGTTGGATAGCCCATCTACTTCTCCATCGAAAATGTTTGAACCATATTTTGTCAGGTCACATTTAAGGTCACTAGAGGTCAAAACATGCCGTAATAGGGAATAAAATGTAAATGAAGTTTTTCAGTCATTACATCTGAACAGGTAAAGATAGAGCAAAACGATTTAAACTATATGAATCATCGCAGTAAGCTGAATCAAATGTTATATAATATGACCTTGCCAGGTGAATCAAGGATTTGATCTAATGATCAAACAAATCTAACAAACAAATCTAATGCAGTTAAAATAAAGCTCTATCGCCATTCGTTACTAAGTTATTCAGTTAAAACCATTTTCCCATGTATTTCCAAGGAACAGGTCATGGCTCGTACCTGACCTTAGGTCATCGATATAAAAATACCGGAACACATTTTAGAGAACTCGGTGGGGCCATCGTATGATATGAGTTTCAATGAGATAAGTTCACCTGTCCGACTTATGCTATCTTAAACTTGTTTTGAGGTCAGGTCACTTGACTTGTACTGTTGACCTGACCTTAAATAACCTAACCCTAAAATTTTGGCAAAAGTTGTAAAAATGATGAAGGAAAAGGTATGCCAATTACGGCGGCGCTACCTGCCGCCGTTTTTGTGCTATCTCCGAAAAACCCGAGGGGGCGGGTTTCCGCCTCCCCGTCAATGCGCGTGTTAATTCTAATGCACCTCTATATCCCCCTCCCATTTGTGGAAGTCACGTATCAGGTGGTGTATCTATAGTTGTTGAAGCCCAATGATTATATAATCTATTATAAACAAAGTTTGGATAATCATTGGGGCTGTAATGTACCAGCTTGCCAGGGTTATATGGCATCGCCAATGCTCACCATTTTGGGAGGGATTTGCGTGATCCGATAAGCTTATTCAGAGGCTTCTTCGGGATTTGAACCCAGCACCGGGAGCTTAGGAGATTGGAACAGTATTTACCAAGCCACCCATCCCCTCTAAACATAGAATGAAGGAGAGCGCTGGAAAATTATCAGGCTAGTATTTTGAGATGTTGCAGCTTCTGAAGCTATATCATTTAGAACCTTGTTGTCTAACATCCCATCTGTAACATATTGTTACTTTTATTGCAGCCTGTTCTGACATGTGAAAGCTTTGATATGAAGCGATATTGCCAGTAAGAGTACCACAAGCCATTAGTCTTTCATATCCAAACAGAAGGGCGTTGGGCTGTGGTCGTCAATCGTAAGCGGCTCCGAAAGGCGTCGCAGCACTAAAGTGCGGGGTCCCGTATGCTTCAACCACTCTCCACTTAAATGAAATGTTGCCTTTATATGGCTGTTTGTGGTTCTGGCTCATTTTTCATCGTTTTCAGCCTCATATGATGTGTTTATTTCCTGATGTATTAATCTCACACGCGTCGTTACGGGAGTGAAAACCATCCCAGGAACCCTACCAGTTAGAAAAAAGGAAGGTGGCGTTAGATAGCCGATCTTGATTTCGACCAAAAATGCTCAGGCTACTTTGGTGGCCACTAGAAGTATTATTACAATTTTATAGGAAAATATTCGGAAGCTTACATCTTGCGTCGTAATAGGTAACAGAGGAGTATTTTAGAAAATATACAAGTACCATCGGAATCTTACCGTCAAGCCTAATGGAATGATGCATCATATGACCATGTCAGCTCAAACCTAAATAATTCCTGACTTGGCCCAAGGTTAGGTCATAATGTGTAATATATATATATATATATATATATATATATATATATATATATATATATATATATATATATATATATATCTTGCGAACCATACTGACAAGTCAAACACGATGCCATAAAATTAAATGTTCTATCGTCATTCTCTGCAAAGCTATCGAACTTAGGTCTGGAGTAGGCCCGCCCTCTGGAGGTCAAGCCACTGGCGGGAGGTTAATATGTTTCAAATATTGGAGAAAGCCCTTGCATTTTTCTATCAAATTTACTTAACCAGACCTCACTAACTCTAATGGCATGATAGCTTTGCCCAGGTTTCTTAAGCATTGCATATTTTAGTGGCAATAGCCTATCGTGACACAACTTGACCTCTGGAGGTCAAACCATGGACCAGAGCGCTTAGACATGATTAGTAAAACCATGCTGAATTCACACAAGCTTTCCAATGCACTTAGCAGATTTGCGTTAACACCCATGTTTTCGGAGATAGAGGGGGTCATCCATGCCCCCCGGTGTGCACAATGGGCCCGATTCACTATCTGACACGAACAAATTCGTAGCTGGTGTTCAACGAAAGTTAGTGGACACAAATGTTGAGAATACCCCGGTGGGCCTCAGGAGCCGCCGGACCCCCCGGTGGGGTGCGGGTTAAAACAGCTAGGAACGGGAGAAATGTCAGGACCAGCGACCTACACAAATCCATGGGAAACCCCAGCTTTCTTGCTACCGCTGGAGGAGGTAGCTTTTCGATCCTGGCACGTGGGAGGCCGTGTTATATAACATCCGCTAAAACCTCTTTGCTCATTTTCACGGTGGTGTACATAAAGCCGCACTGCCCTGCATCTGTATGTATAGCCGGCATAACAAGCGCTTATTTGCCGGATTTGGCGTCCGAATGCGTCCTGTCTGGCCACAGGATACGTCGTTATTCAAACATGTATTCTACGGGCAACCATCCAAGGCTATCAATGACATCACTGACGCGGTCGCGTTACCTTTGGCCAGAAGTGACCAGGGGCGGACGCAGACCCGAGTTTGGGGGGGCCAAACCCATGTCTGCCTCTCCTCCTAGGGGGGTTGGGAGCGAATATTTTTTTGCTCTACAGACCTAGTGTAAACACCTTTTAAAAAAATTTCTCCGGCGTTTGGGGGGCCAAAAGATAGTTTAGTCCCCCTCCAGCGCTTTGGGGAGGGGGCCATGGCCGGAATGGCGTCCGCCAATGGAAGTGACAAACGCAGCGTGGAGGAGAAGCTTTTGCGGTCTCTGAAGCTGGATTACGCCGCTGGTGCTGTACATCGTCCGACGATATTCGATAACGCGTAAAACCACGCCTGGCACGAGGGCTACCGGTGCTGACCTTTGGGAGACTGTGCCTACAATGGCTCAGTCCACACAGCACGCCCGTGCAGCTCTGTACCTCGTCACCAGTATGGGTGCGAAATGGCATGCACTGGCCAAACAATCTTCGGACTTTTGGCAGTGGTAGAACATATAAGAGTTGAGCAAGCACATGAATGTGAAAAAAATTTGTGGAAGCCCTTCAACACGCACCGGTACGGGGAGGAGATAACCCTCCCCACCCCTTAATATTTTTGCAGATAGAAAAATCGTACTTTTATATTTGGTGATGTGTCCTTTTGCTGATTCTGGCCTAATTTTAGGACAAGTTGTATCGTCGCCAGTTCAGATCAAATGATTTAACCTCAGGAAACTATCAGATGTGTAAGAACAGACTTAATTTGTTTTATCTGGTATTCACATAATAAGGGCACCGAGAGCGACAATTTTTAGTTACAGGAATTTTAAAATCGATCACCTGGGGTCAGGTCATGGTCATGGCCCATCTATTTGAAAAGTATGAGGAGATTGCTTTAACCCGCGCCCCACCGGGGTCCGGCGCCACCTTCGCCCCACCGGGGGCCATCGATGGCCCCCTCTAACTCCGAAAATATGGGCGTTAGCCCAAATCTGCAAAGTGCAATAGAAAGCTCGCGTGAATTCAGTAAGAAATTAGTTCGCATGTTTTAGTGCTCAGGTCAATGGTTTGACCTCCAGAGGTCAAATTAGGTCAAGATCGGCTATTTTCACTCAAATATGCAATGATTAAGCAAACTGGGCATAACTCTTATGTCATTAGAGCTATTGAGGCCTGGTAAAGTACATTTGATAGCAAATTGCCAGTACTTTTTCCGCTATGTGGAACGTAAAGACCTCCCGCCAGTGGTTTGACCGCCAGAGGTCACCTCGTGACCTAATATGACCTGAGGTCACGAAAGGTCAAAAAGTGACCTTGCCGTATATCAAATGCAAGCCAGTGACAAGACAAACACGATGGTGTTTGTTTCACCGCTCTAGCTTAATTAGGTCAAAAGTTATTGTCAAAATACTGTTTTTGACCTCTGGTGACCTTGGATGACCTTGGAAAAGTCAAAGGGCAAATATGACCCTTGGGATCCGTGAAAGGGTGTCCCAAAACGTTGTTCTGAGCAGTCTGAGTATTTGCAATCATTTTTGTGGCTTTTATATCATGAAATAATTTTCCCCATGCTTTTCCAATGGGAGAGGTCGCCTCGTGACCTGACCTCAGGGCACGAAATCGAACAATCCCGGATATACACCTTGTAGACTCTGGAGGGGTCATGAAGTGTAGGAAGTTTCAAATCGATCGACTTTGAAATGTAGCTCTTACAGAGCTCTAAAGGTGAAGTGAGGTGACCTTGGTTGACCTCGTCTGGTGACCTGACCTTGGGTGACCCGGGGTAAAAATTTCAGGGATGATGGGAAAATGATGCAGTGAGAGGTAGAGCCCTCAACCGCGGTGCTGTGCCTCGTCGTTTTTCTGCTATCCCGGAAAAACCTTAGGGGGGCCATCGATGGCCCCCGGTGGGGCGAGGGTTAAGTTGGATAAGTTCACAGAGAATGAACTTTAAGCGCGTTTTTATCATCGTGTTGAGCTTGCCACTACGTTTTTTGTCCAAGTTGTTACCAGTACGGCTGTTGGAGTCTAAGTCTCACTTAAGTCCTCAAGGGACTTGTCACGGATACCCCGACCCCACCACCCAAACGAGCAACTCCCACAATGATGAGTTAGTTTAGAAGCCAAAGTTTAACGTCCCACAAAGCACAGGGAAGACCACCCCGCCCGGGACACTCTCTAACCAGTCGGTTGCCAGCTGACCTACATCGGGCAAATCATTGAGCGTCGGAGCGTGTCAGGGGAACCGATCCCAAGCCTGGACATGCACTGCCACTGCATGCTTCTGAGTAGCGGGGCGGAGCCCAACGCTCTACCAGCTGAGCTACCGGGGCGGCTGTTATGATGGCGGCTGATGATGATGGCGGCTGTTATGATGGCGGCTGATGATGATGGCGGCTGTTATGATGTAATGCCAGTTATGACCTATGATGAACTTGACCTTAGTTTAGGCTAGGTCAGGTCCGGTCAAGTTTAGAATTGAACTTTTTAGGTGATGATATTTATCATTTAATCGGGATTGACGGAAAGATTCCAATAATGCATATATGTATATAGTTAGCATAAAACATACATTACCGTCTATTCCTATAACTTACTTTGTCTACTAGTGACTTCAAAGTTGACCAGACCAAAATATTGCATCTGGAATTGTTGTTAGAGATCAAGACAGGCTATCGAGGGTTGATTTTCACTGTTTGCTACCTAGCATGGTTGCGGAGATCGTAGGGGGTAGGTACCTACCACAGTCCACACACTACCGCGAAGGAGGTGCGGAGCCCCATACTAGCACGTGATACATTTCTAGGCTACTGAAGACTAGGTTCTGTGTTTTGGCCGAGGTAATTTTGTGTCCCTTTTTAATACCACCTATATGGAAGAGACACGCTGTTTTCCATATGAGAACGAACATGAATATCCTATTAATCGAAACTTAGACTAGGTTCATCGGTGGATCTGACCGGTAGACCTAGCTGTGACCGGCAGACCTAACTGTGATCGGTAGACCTGACAGTGACCGGCAGACCTGACAGTGACCGGCAGACCTGACAGTGACCTACATACCTGACAGTGACCTACAGACCTGACAGTGACTGGCAGACCTGACAGTGACCAGCAGACCTGACAGTGACCCACATACCTGACAGTGACCTACAGACCTGACAGTGACTGGCAGACCTGACAATGACCGGCAGACCTGACAGTGACCTACAGACCTGACAGTGACTGGCAGGCCTAACTGTGACCGGCAGACCTGACAGTGACCGGCAGACCTGACAGTGACCTGCAGACCTGACAGTGACCGGCAGACCTGACAGTAACCTAAAAACCTGACAGTGATCGGCAGACCTTGATGTGACCGGTAGACCTGACTGTGACCTGCAGACCTGGCAGTAGTCAATGCGCATGCCCGTTCTGTCAGTTTCCTGGTTGTCAGACTGGTCGTTCGCGTATATGCTGTACAGCAATGGGCCCAAAGTGGATCCTTAGAATGTGCATAATGGGTTGAAGAAGTGGCCCAGACAGTTAAAATCCATATTTTGACCTCAGGGGAGTTTTGACTTGCTGATAATGATTCGCTGTATGGCTTTGGGACCGGCGTGGCTCCTTAGGGCTCCAGCCCGCGTAGCAATAGGCCATGAGTGACGCGATGAAGATCTGACGGCAATCGATCACACAAAGAAGTGTAGTTTAACACCCGCCCCGGCGGGCCTCCGAGCCACCTTCGCCCTGGTGACGAAAAGGGGGTGTTCAAACACCCCCTTCGAACTCGGCTCCTATACGGGATAGCGAAAAAACGCGAACGCTGTTGGATAGCTCACACAAATTCATGAACAGACTACATCTGTCACCGTTAGACTCAGGTCAATATTGAGGTCAAGTTAGGTCTCAAATGACCGCAGTTAGAGTAGGGTTTTTGGGCTCTAGCGCCTGACATAGTTAAGTTAGAATCATTTTTAGGCACCATTTGCTTCCTCTCGTCACGGCAAATCAAATGCTGTATGATATGACTATACTAGGTAAAAAAGAGCTGATGTCAGGTTAGAGCAAGCTCACTCTCCAACTTGTCGTAGTCAATATGCATATTAATCGACCTGCAATAGCAATCCAAAGGTAATGGTGACATCAAAATAAAAGCTCTATCGTCATTACCTGCAAAGTTATGGGCCCAAATCTGACACCTACTTAGTAGCCCCAGATGACCTCTCAAAGGTTGCAGGTCAAAAATTGCAACATGAACCTGAAAAGTGGCCCAGGATATTACGATTTGGAGAATATGAAGGTATTCGCAACTGTATCTACACAAATGCAGCCCAATCCCTCTTTTCCCCATCCATTTCCAATGGAGAGGTCATGATTCGTATCTGACCCTAAGTAATCGATATGAAAAATCCTGGAATATATGTTGTAGCACTCGGTGGGCCTATTATGTAGTATAAGTTTCAATCAGATTGATTTGTCCATTTCTTACTTATGCCACGTTAAACATTTTTGGAGGTGAGGTAACTTGACCTGCACTGGTGACCTGACCTGAGATAACCCAACCTTAACATTTGTGGGAAAGTTGCGGAGTTGACCAGGAAGAAGGTGTGCCAAGGACGGCAGAGCTTCGCGCCGGCTTTTTTCGTGCCGCCAGAAAAACCCGAGGGGGTCCAAACACTCCACACCTGGGCGAGGCTTAAGAGCGCCTTTATGGCGCTAAAACAAGGTTTAGAGGTGCTTTTTGTGATGTGATTAAGTCTAAAGCCATGCTAGCTCGGAATATTAAGTACGAGAATAGTTCTTCGAAGCCTAGGCGCTCGGCTATTTTCACAAAGTTCGTGCCGATGGAGGTGATGACTACGACAGCTGAAGTCATTTGATTAGGACGATTTCCGAACGGAATGAACTTCCATGAGTTTCTAGCTGCTCGGTATGACACTACCATTTAGGCTGGTACTGACAATATGAGTGATCACATGAAACAGTCAGTGAGCACGCGTTTTAATTAGACTTATGTGGACATCATCTACCCCTCATGAGGCCGAGCTATTCGGAAATCAATGCATGACCATTAGTCACGGTTAAGAAGACAATACTGGCTGTTAGAGTCTTGCAGCAACTCAGCAAGCTTTACCATTTTGTCGCTCGGTCCGAAAAATGTTAATGTGCTGCCACGACTTCAGCTAGTGCGGATACCACTGTCATCATCCAGGAAAGCATCGGCGGCGGCGTTAATGGCATCCCCGGTCCACTGACGAATCATCCTTGATCATGTTAATGTATTGATGGTGCCGAGGTGTCCGCGGGACCCGTTTCCTCACACCATCGTAATAAATCCTGGCGGCGTGTGAAGAGTTGCCAGCAAAAAACCACCGCAGGCATGCGTGGCCATCAGCTGCTTCTGCGGAATGGCTCAATTGGGTACATGCCCTCGGTTATATATGCAGAAGCGATTGGCGCCTTTGACAGACTGAGCATATACTGTCAGTCCATCCATCTCACTGATTGAGATTGAAGTATCCAGCTGAACAAAAAACGAATGGATTCTCACCTCTTTTCGCGGCATACCACACTACAAACGTCACGTGCTTTCTGAATATTTATTCGCAGGATACCCACTGCATCCGGCTTATACCCACGCCCTGTTCTTAATACACGTACACAATGTGTTTTTATTACTTGTAGCATGTGTCCAGTGACCTGTATTTCTGGCGCCCCGGTAAGGTTACTCCTTGGGGACTAAATATACTTCCATCACGTGATTATTTATTATTCGTTGATTTCCGAACGCGCCGCGGGTCATCGACAGCATGATCACAACACACCTTGCTATATGCGGCTTAGCAAAAGCCTATAATTGGGTCAAGTTTTTAATCTATAATGTTGTTCCTATTAGGTTTTCCTATTAGGTTTTCCATGTTTCTTTAGCTATCTATACTTTACCTATGGTTTTATACTTTTCTCTCTACCTGCTGCATGATATTAGCTATTTAGGGCCCGTACCATTCTTTGATATCGTGTTATGGTGCCACTGATAACAGCAAGCGTTTTGCGGACAAGTCGGTTTTTGTCAAATATCTGTTTTCCTAAACGTACTGAAAACATTAGGCTTGGTTAGACCCTATCTGATATCATTCATAGCATGAAACCTATTTCTATATATGTATATATATATATATATATATATATATATATATATATATATATATATATATATATATATATATCTGAAGCTACACTGACCTGATCTGAAAGATTTATGAATTGTTTCCCACACCTTTTCACGTGTTGTTTTCTCTTCACTTTATCAAAGACTGAGGTTAGGACAAACTTGAATTATTGGTACAGTCGAATCACCGAAGGTGCGAAGTAAGTGTTTCATGGGACTTGACGTAATAAAGGCAGACCTTGCTATTTACTTAATATTCGATTGCTTTAGAAATACAGATTTTGAGCACTTTGTCGTGTTTTTGGAGAAATTTTAATTTGGTTGTTCATTACGTCTTTTTGCCTCAAAGTGATGTCAATGTCACCAGAGACATCGCTCTACTGTCAGCACTATATCAGATTGGGTATCGGTTAGCGATGCTCATATTCGGTCTCTGCGGTTATGGCTAATTGACCGCTAGCGTGACGGGGGCTAGGCACCACACTGACCTATACCGATACCAATACCACCGCCACCGACCACAGCTGTGTATGGGACAGGGCTGCTCAGTCAGACAGCTCCCCAGAAACTATCTCCATCCACCGCGCCGCGAAGACCGCCCAGAAGCAGACGGCTCGGAGAGAACAATTTACGGGTGGGCTGTTGACTGCGCCATTTTTGCCCGGGCTGTGATAGAGCGCCACTGTCGCGGGCGCGCCATTTGTTGACTGCAGGCCATTGCGCGTCAGAGTCGCATGTCAGCGTTCATGGCGCGATCGCGGCGTGAAGAAGGGGACGGCAACACTGGCGGCGCGCGCTCAGCCGGCTGGAAAAGCCGCCGCAGTGCGGCCGCCGGCCGGGCGCGATGGGCCGTGTAACTGGTAATGGTGGGCCCTGAGTGGATACTGACACCCCCAGAACTGCCGCCCGGCCTGCTCGGAAGATTCACACTCTTGTGATATTCGGCTGCATTTTACCTCGCGATGGCTCTTATGGCTCAGCGGAGAGTTTTCACTGGCTGTCACAAAATATGTCTGTTTGGCTTTGTTTTATTTTCACTAATCCTAGAAGTGAAAATACCGAAGCTATCTGTGCTCTGCCTTTCCTTTCGCTCCACTACTTTGGGGACATCTGGGTACAGGCGGTCTTGAACGTTAAGCTTTGGAACGGGAGACACTGCCTCGTCCTCAGCCAGGGCTGGAGTTCGAACTGCATCAAGTTAACTATAACCCTCATGCTCGAAAAAAAACATACTTTGAGCGTATGGTCTGTGGTATGTGTATATCCTCATAATGAATAGTTTCAACACCCGCCGGTGGTTTTGGGCAGCAGGGAGGCATAGGCGCTTAATGCCATCGTCGGCTGTTCCTTACGACTGAATACGGTAACATTGTTCTCCAGGGCCAATGCTGGAAGTCAATGTCTCTTCGGGGCTTAAATGGGCTTATTAGTTTTGTACCTGCATTGAATTCCATTACTGCCGGCGGTATTTTCATATAAATTGCAGAAATGTCTGACAAAGTGATCATAAAATGGATAGACGATGGTCAATAACGATAATTACAATTCACTTTATCAATGGTCACTGCTGGCTCCATTGCCCCGCTCAAATACCTTTCTTCTTAATAAACGGTTATGAACATTATTTTAGATGAATTTCACGCCTTAACTATCCTATCCTTGACAGGTGTTTCCTTCAACCTTGGTAATTGCGAGTTATGCAGAATTAATGCTTCAGTCAACGCCAGAAAAACAGATTGTGGTGGAGTCTTCCGAGTGACCGGATTTCATCAAAATTGGCTTAGGGGTGACGTCATCTCACTAGCTCTCTGGTACGGCACTCCCAACAGTCCCCTGGTACGGCAGTGGTGGCCGAGAAAGAATGGTTATTTCCTCTGAAAACAATTCGTTAACAGTATGCCCTGCGGCTATATGGTACCGGATGCCTGAGGTACAGCTCTCCCCAGGACTCCTTGACATTACTGTTGTGTTTAGGAATGTTTTGCATCAGCAGCTTCCAATATCCGTGCAGCTCCCGATCAAACAGAATGGAAGAAAATCCCGGCCTTTCTTATCCATTTCCAGCAGTATCCCTGCATTCATCCTTCCAGCAGCGTTCTGCTCCGGGGAGGCACAGCGGCGACCTTCGCGTTCATATTACCGACGATGTCGGGTCATCAAACAGACGGGAATCAGCCTAGCACAGATGTAAATAGTAGACTTTGTCGGCAGGCCGCGCCGCCCCGCCGGTGTCGGTTATGTGGTATGTTCGGCTACTGGACGTTGAGCTGGGAAGGCTGCCCGTGTGGCCATTAGCTCAGATACAACCTTTTGTTTAAGCATTGATTTCTAGTTTCCGACTGCATCCTAAATATGTGTGGCATTATATGTGATTAGCAAAAAGGAGGCACAAAAACTGATGGCTTCGTGTTCTGTCAAAGAAAAACAGCAACAAAAAAATATGTTGGCATCCAAGCTTTTAGGGAATGAATGCATGCAAATATTTCCCGAAAATAATTCTAAATCATCATCACATCCACTCCTCTGTCGGCGAAAATATATTACCCTGAATTCCTGAGGGCATATATCTATGGAAGACGCCATTCATTTTCAGCTACAGCGCAGATGGCAGCTGTCTGTCAACGTCGCGGAGACTGGCCCTGGTTGGATGTAAACGAGGCCTGCTATAGCAATCCCCAACACCATAATCCTTCAGACTCTAAGACTTTTGTGTTTTCAAATGGCTCACCAGTGAACGCGCATTCATCATAACATTACCGTGCTTTACCAGCATTACCCGGCTGAGTGAGTTGGAAGGACGAGCCGGCGCAGAAGCGGCTCCTGCTTAGTGCCCAGGGGGAAATCAAAAGTGAATAATGTGACTGGGGAGTTAAATCTAAAAGGCTTTCCCCGAAAACAAGGCTACTGCACATTACCAGTCAGATGTTCATTTTCTGGCAAGGATGTACCATAGACGGCAACAGAACAAGTTGCGCCGAAAGCGGATGTGACACCTTTTAATTGAATTTGTACTGAGATAGCAAGGTGATAAAGCCTTTCAGAAAACCCCGAGCTCGGCATTGCATTCGCCCTTGAGCTTTCCGTATATGGGGGGGAGGGGGAAACAACAGGATGTGTCAAAGACGGGTTCTGTTTCCATCCTTCCCGCGCTGCCAGTTGCCAACGGACAACAGCGCTCTACCGTTAGACTTGTCGGAGGCGTGAGAGAAGTGCGTACAACAAGAAGTACGCTCATGAGGTGTGCCCATTACGAAAAAGGTTGGGAAAAGCAATATGCCACTAGGTTTTTGGTGTGCTCTACGCGCCTGATAATTTAGTTCAACAGACACGAAAGTGCCATCTTCGCTTTAAATAACGGTTTTATAGCAAATGTAGCTGATGTGTAGGAATGCAAGAGCATACTGCCTCCGACAAACCAAATATCGTTAAGAATGTTGCAAAACTTGCCTTAATTGTGTGTTTAAGGCTTCTCTACGTTTGGGCTGTAAAACCGAAACGTTCCCACATAAGTCTTCTAAAGCATTAAAAAATTTCTTCTCTCGCTGCTCGGAGTGGTACAGCCCTATTTACTTTTTACTAGAAATATAATCCGTGCAAAGCTCGATGTTTCAGCTCTGCTCAGCTGCTTTCCCTTTCAGTTGCCTGCCCGATCGACCCGCACCCTGACGTTGTTTCATATTTCCCGAGCACGCGTCAACACTATGCAATGCAACATGTTTGTTCGCCTCCCTGGGCTCTTGCACGTGTTTTTATTCAGCCGTGATGTTCAAGCAGACATTTTTGCAAATGATCTAGCCACATACAAGAGCCATGTAATAAGATGGGTGGCAAAGTTATAAGGTTTGTTGGCTGTGTTTGTTTTTCTTTTGGCCTTCTATGTCTTCTTTTACTTTTTATGCTGTGTGATTTTATTCGCGAATATCTCTTTTCATCCCATCCTCTCTGCTGGGTAGAAGCTAAGCCTTTTAGCCGCGATCTCTTTTTAGGTCTATATTCTAGATTTTAGTTTGTATTCATTGTTTTCATTTTTTAGCTTTACCTATTACTTGTTTGGAAGTATATTGTCTGGTGTATTCCACTGTAAATAGTTTTTTAATGCTTGGACTTCGCCTGTAACTGCATTTTATCCGTTGGTGATGATGTTGAATAAATAAATAAACGAATAAAATCTGACGCATTTCTGCCTTTTAGGTAAGCCATCTGTGAAGGCCAGAAACGACACAATAAATAGTTCGATGTCATAAAGCACATCAACCAGGCTCAGACATCAGCTATCGTCATTAGGCGCGTCGACAAACGTATCTTCTGTCGGACATGGCCGTGCCTACTGGTCGTCGTTTCTTGGAATAGGAGTGACCGCATTCCAGCGCGGATGGCCGCTGCGTTGCGCGGCGGTGGCGGCGGTGTTGCCCTGTCGCGGTGACGTATCGCCAGTTGTGTCACCATTTCAGGCTCGTTCACGGCGTGTTCGCGGGTGATAATCACCCGCAGGTAATGCCTACCATCAGCTGATTGACGAAATCACCACCTGCAGTGTACTGTCACACCACCGTGTGTGTGTGGGTGTGGGTGTGTGTGTGTGGATGTGGGGTGGGGGTGGTGTGGGTGTGTGTGTGTGTGTGTGTGTGTGTGTGTGTGTGTTTCAGGGTGCTTCAGTGTCTGAGGCTTTACCGTCTTCGGCATCACCCTGTTTTAACCCGCGCCCCAGAGGGGTGCTTGAACATCCCACTTTGTATTTTTCAGAGAATGCCAAAAATAGCACCTAGTCTATGCTAGCTATATATCTGTGAGTTACTATGAGATATCTATGTGTTATTTATCTCTGCCAGAGAAAGCTGGGAAATGTTTTTGATAGGCAAAAACATATATAAATGTTTGTATTTGTCTTACACCAACAGGTCAAATGGTTCAATTACAGGTCAGTCGAATATAAACAAACAAACACAAAGTAACACGCAACTGTTTTTAATGTAAAAATGACCCTAAAACGATAATTTTATGGCACTGTCTTTGTACGAGCAAACGGAGCATAACATTATACCTGTTACCTACCACTATAATCTATAGTAAAAATAATCTAAAAAGAATTTACTTCAATGCGTAGTTCTGGCCTGGAACCTCTATAGAATTTCGAATTCTCACGTGTTTCATGTTTCACATATTTCTAATCAATATCCTGCAGCATATACTAGTTTTAGGTATGAAAATCAAACCACGCAGCCAAGAGTTACGGAGAACTTCAAAACTGTAAAAACGTACTACAATTTACATGCCATTTCCTCCAATTAAAAAATCTTGGATTATTAAATGTTTTAAACGTAGATTAGCAGAAACGGGGATAACCAGAAGACCGACGAGACTAGAGTCAAACTGGCAGACCGCCCTTTGTTTTGTGCGTCTCTCGTGAAATATTGTAGCTCTCAAATATATTTTTAATCAGTAAGTCTGGTTGAGGTAGATTATGCGTTAAAGGCAAAATAAACGGAAAACCGATGCCTCCGAAAATATTGTAAATCCAACATAGGCCAATAAATATGATCAACAGTAAATTGGCTTAAACTCCCTGCTGGTCCGGCACAACAGGTTTTGACTGTGCCGCCGAGCCATTAGCTGGCCGGTAATGAGCCAGGCAGGACGGGCTGCCGCGCCGCAGTGCTTGTTTGGGACCGGACCGTGCTGTGACGGCCGGCGCGGCGTCCTTTGATCGTGTAATGATGATTGACGGCAGCGCCGCCGCCCCGTCTAAGATCGATGCCGTGACGACCCGCTCCGTTCACTCGGTCCCGCCAGCTGCAGCTGCCGAACAGCTCCAGCTGCAGCTGCCGGACAGCTCCGGGTGTGAATGCAGAACTTGGCCAATTAAGCTCGTTTCCAGCCTCGCTTTTAAAGGCTCCCTGCCGAGATGATTGGTGGAGGTTAGCATGTTACAGTATTTTAGCATCCACACCACTCCATGCCATTTCAACGTGTCCAGCTCCGATAATTTCAGATGTCAGCATGTCCCGTTCTGATAAGCTCAGATTTTAGCGTGTCCCGTTCCGATAAGTTCGGATTTTAGCGTGTTCCGTTCCGATAAGTTCGGATTGTAGCGTGTCCCGTTCCGATAAGTTCGGATTTTAGCGTACTCCGTTCCGATAAGTTCGGATTTTAGCGTGTTCCGTTCCGATAAGTTCAGATTTTAGCATGTCCCGTTCCGATAAGTTCGGATTTTAGCGTGCTCCGTTCCGATAAGTTCAGATTTTAGCGTGTTCCGTTCCGATAAGTTTGGGTACCTGATCCCTGATATCCTCTGATGATGTAGGAGGTACACGCTTACATGCAATCAGGCCCCACTAACTAGAACCAGATGCAATGCCCAGAATATAAAGACGGCATTGAAACAAGCCCTTGTAGGTTTTTCTTGTAAGTTCAGGTCTGTGAAATGCAAAAGGCTGTCTCTGGTTCGATCCGACAGTGTCTATTGTGTTTGTTGGTTTGGATCACTGGGCTCAGTACAGCTTGATAAGTTTAGGTCCAGACGTGTCTGCTCAACCGCCTGATTGAAATACCGTGTTTGGTGTCAATTGAGATGGTCTGGTTCGGCTCGTGTCGCTGAATTTAGTGCTTAACACGCGCAGTGGAAAGGTTCCTTAAGTGTTCCCCACCTATTTTTCCAAGGTGGCGGGAGAACTGTTCAAAGCCAGGAAAAGTTACTGTGCTATCGTTGAGAGAATTCATGAGCACGTCAAATGGTGTATTAATGTTTTTTTTAATTGGTCGATAATGTCAGAAGTCGGTGACGAATGAAGTAACTAGTTTTACTCCTGGGATTTCAAAGTCATACCTATGTCATACACAGAAAGAAATCTAGATGTTGTGCATTTGATTTTGTTTTATGAGCTTTGTCCAAGTTATTTCTGGTTCGAATTGTTGGGATCAAAGTCTCTCTAAAGTCATCAACCCCACCATCCGAGAGCAATTCGAAAGAGCAACTTAACCAGTAACACAAACCGAAAATACAATGCTCGCAATGACGGATTAATTTGAAAGCTAACGTTTAACATCCCACAAAGCACAGGGATGGCTGTCCCACCCAGGTCACCCTCTCACCAGTCAGTTGTCAGCTGACCTACGTCGGGTAAATATTGAACACCGTGGGAAGGCGCTAACCGCACTGTTCCCTGATGAACGGACCGGAGCCCAACGCTTTATAATTTGAGCTGCCGGGGTGGAGCTGCTCTTTGCTCCACCTCATCACTTATTTCGTTTTGGACCCGAGGAAAAAGATAAGAAGTTCCCTGAAGCATCTGCGCAGCAGGTTTGCCTCCGGTTATCAGATGGTTGAAGACTTGTGGCTTACTGTGTCAATATTTGTACAGATAAATCATTCTTTGAGCCTAACTCAAATCCAAGTGTTCTGGAACAGTCTCCAAATGGCTTCATTGGAAGCTGAGGCAGCATTCCTCATCGGAGCACTGATATATTTTTTAGATGCCAAGAGGCCATAATTGAATGCGTCAGGTAAATAAGTTCAATCGGGCTCCTTCCGGTCGATACCGGCAGAGTTTTAATCCCGACTGCTCGCATCGTCTGCATCTTAGACTGCCGTAATTGTGCGCGTCGCTCCTTTGCGACAAAAACAAACTAACACATAAATCTCTTCAGGACAAACAGCAGTGGAAACAATTCAGACCAGTGCGGCCGAGCTGGGAAAACACACTGTGAAACAGTTCTCGGAGCCTTGCAGCTATTTAGAAACTTCAGTGGCACTCGTCTCAGTGACAAAAGCTTCAATTCCACGGAAAGACCTGTGAGAAAACACTCAGCGTGAGCTTACCCCCTTCAGAAACGTGTGGAACATCATTCTTTAGCATAGAGCTTCTCCTACTCAGGGGGCTGTCTGAACACCTCCCACAGGTCTTTCCAAAGGGGGATATCTGAAAGCTGATGACTGATATATCACAAACATCAATATCGTATGGGGATATCAATAGGGATAGCTGATATCCCACAAACATCAATATCATATGGGGATATCAAAAGGGATAGCTGATAGCTCACAAACCAAGAGGGCTAGCAACACACCTGGGTGGGTTTTTGGGACAAATATGGTGGTCTACCGATTCTTGTTGACCTAAGTAAATATGTTCAAGGCCAAACGATTTCAGCACGGTGAATTCGGGGTCATGCTGAGTATTAGGAAATGCCGTGATTGTGGAGAAGAAAGGTGACAATTCACTGCAGGCAGACCCATGCTAGTGCCAATGGAAAATTCAAAAATAGTTATTCTTCAGTAAATGCGCATTGGAGCAAGTCGGGCACATTGGTGTGATGAGGTCTTGAAACGTTTGGGAAACACAAACAAAATCATGTAGCCTTGGATCAATTGGGATCAGTGGTGAGACTTGTGACGTCTTAGCCAATGACGCCGCACTATACAGTGATAACAATTTCACTTTGAATTGTCGAAGAGTAGTCGAATTGTCTGCAGTATGTAGGTATAGGTACCGCCTCCCGACCTAGCTGACTTTCTGTTGGAGGGTAGTACTACTTTGGTGCTTAAGTATTGGCACTAGCTCGGCTCAGCTCGAAACTATGACTGAGATATCCTAAATGTTGGCTTCCCTAATGCGCCTTCGTTGACCTGTGATGACCTTGATATTGGCCCAAGCCAGAGACAAGTGTGTCAGTGTCTATATTTGAATGTTAACAATATATCAAACACTGTTCTTTTTTTGCCCACCCGCCTTGCGTCTGAGTTGAGATCGAGGAATATGGTTAAACAACCCCTTTTCAGAAGAGCGCCAAGTTTTCAGACCCTGCGGAGTGCTCATACTCAGAGTGAGGTGGGCTTCCTGTTGTTAATGTTAGCCCCCTGCTGACACACACACACCTCTCTCTCTCTCACTCTCTCTCTCTCTCTCTCTCTCTCTCTCTCCCCCACAGATCCCCCGCAAGTTACTCTGCGCATCGGCAAAACTCTGGTGCCGAGCGAGATCAAAGAAGGCAACGACGTATACTTCGAATGTCTTGTGGAGGCCGCACCCCCAGTTCTTGAGGTTGCGTGGTACCATAAGGTAAGTACCAATACTACTAATCTACATTTTAGGACCTGCTCGACTAGAATTGCATTGGGTGAATTAATAGAGCTATTAGCCAACAGCTAATTAGCAGATAACAGCTCTGTCATTGTTAAAAGTAAGTGTACAAGCCAAGAAGCCGATATGGTGTTACTGCTGAATGGTCTCATTAATCGTATATCTCACGGATTATATATTGTGCTTCAATGTTTTTAACACGCGCATTGACGGGTGGTGGGTACCCGCCCCGTCGGAATTTTCTAAGAAAGCATAAAAATAGCGGCGCATAGCGTCGGCGCACTCGGTATACTTTTTCCCTTGTCATTTTACAACTTTTGTGAAAATTTTAAGGTTAGGTCATCTCAGGTCAGGTCACCAGTACATGTTAAGTGACCTGACCTAAAAAAGTTTAAGAAAGCATAAGTCGGCACAGGGTGAACTTATCGAATTGAAACTCATACCACATAATGGACCCACCGAGTTTTCTAAAATATGTTCCGATATTGTTGATATCGATGACCTAAGGTCAGGTACAGGTCATGAGCTCTCCATTGGAAATACATGGGAAAATGGTTTTAACTGAATAACTTAGTAACGAATGGCGATAGAGTGTTTATTTTAACTGCATTAGATTTGCCTTGTCTTTGCAGTTCTAATTATATGCACTTTATATAATTTGACCTTGACCTAACCTCAGGTCAGGTCACATTATTGATTTGACCTAGCAAGCTCATATTGTATTTCATTCGATTTGGCTTGCTGCGAGGATTCATATAGTTCAAATCCTTTTGCTCTATCTTTACTTGTTCAGATGTAATGACTGGAAACCATAGTTTACATGTTATCCCTATGACGGCGTGTTTTGACCTCTAGTGACCTTAAATGTGACCTGACAAAAAATGGTTCAAATTTGTTCGATGGAGAAGTGGATGAGCTACCCAACACCACTTACCATATTTTTGCTACCTAGCGTAGCTCTCCTGATCCTAGGTGGGGGCGGTACTCGCCCCCCCCCGTCAAAGCGAAGGTGGCTCAGACCCCCGCCAATGCGTGTTAATATGAAACGGTCATGGCTGAAGTGCGTCAAATATGTGAGTTAACACCCGCTCTGGAGGGGAGTCTGGCACTAACGCGCACTGGAGGGGGCCCTGGTAGGCCCCCTAAGATCTCGGAAACTAAGAGGGTTAGAAAAACGCCACTTGGTAGGTGGGTGGGGGTTGTAGTGATCTACATGATGACCAATTTTCATTGACCTAGGTCAATATCTTTAAGGTCAAACAAGGTCGTAAAGGTCAAATATTGGCCATGCTGGGATCGATTGGTAAATGCTGTGATTATGCAGGAAAATGGCGGGAATAGGTTAAAGGCGGACAAGATTCATAGAGAAAAGGTCTCAAAGAGGCTTCCACACAACTTTTATGGTCAAGGTCATTCAAGGTCATTGACCTTTAAGGTCACCATATGGTATACTACTTATTATTTACTCTTTGACTAACACTATAGCCACTGTTTGGCGGGAAATGAGGATTGACCTTTCCCAATGACCTTTGACCTTGACCTTTGACCTTGACCTTTGTATTGGGGTACCTACCGATGACGTCATAGCATAATATATGTTAGACGGGGTAACGTCATTTGGCCTGACGCACAGTGTTCAGTGACCTTGAAAGTGCAGATATGACCTTGACCTGTGACCTTTGACCTTGACCTTGACTTTCATGTGAAGTGACCTTGACATGTAGTCCCGCTTATATGACGTTATGACGTCACCACTCGGTCTTCAATGCAAGGTAACTGGTCCGACCGCGCGTTTACGGCGATCTCAAAATGCAGGTCTGACTTTGAAAGCCTATAAGTCAAAAATTTTCGGCCGATTTTCAAAAAGTCTTCACCAATCGACGCGCTATTAAATTCTGTTAAATGTGGCCTCGTTTCGTTGCCACCTGGGAAAAACAGGTGGGGGGCCTCCGAGGCCCCCCTCCAGTGCGCGTGTTAACTAAATCCTTCAAAAGAAAACGGCCGGCACAATGTGTGTCGGTAAGGCATTTTATAAATTACCATCGGATACACTGACGACGAAAAATTCGCATAAATTAGTCCATCATTGAGTCAGCAATTCTCACGAAAAATGAGAACATTCAAACAGTATAAGAAAAACTTCTGATTTGTGCACAACGCTGAAAAATATACTTGTGAAGCGTACTCTCTGAAAAGTGACGGCGGGGCGTTAGGATTCGAGGGTGAGGGAGGCAATAAAACTGGTCAACCTATTTCTTCACAGTCAACACCATATATTAGTTTTAAGATGTCTCCTTTGAGGAAGGAGGGCAGTTCGCCTCTGCTCCTTTCCCCGTTAGTGCCTATAGTGGCTCATAATGTATGAAATTCTCGCTGGTTTACTTCTTAGAATTATTCAAGATTGAGATTTAAGTGATGACTTCACCCTCAGTGGGTAACCCCGTTCGTGATATATTTGAATAAATAAATGAAATGTCCTGAATATGTTTCAAATTTGTAGTTAAAATAATCAAATCAATTGGCTGAATTTTCATGTGCAGTACATGCCAGCATCAGCTCCAGGAAAGAAAAACACATGAATACCGACCTTAAGGTCGCGGCTCACACAATGACCAATATCATTTCTAATGACCTGTTCCTTCCATGAAGATCCCTATGCAGAGCTGTGACCGAGCATATAATTACATTGCATTTGCTTAAGCTCACCTTCAGGATTCGAGGACACAGGCTGACTAACGTCAGATTAAAACATAAATATGCAAGATGAATATGTATATACACATGTCTAAATGATTATCCATTGCTCGTGCCATGTATCTAGCTGGAGCTTGCCAGTTGCAGTGATTACTGGCAGCGCCGCTTTGTCATGTTAGCCTGTTCAAACCACTGATAGGTACCCTCAGTGCAGAATACTGTATCCTGCAATAAGGCACCATTGATCACCGCTCTAGGCTTGTATTTTTATTTTGAATGACGGTCACCATGGTGAAAATTTTAAGGAAAAATCCGTCACTCCCGCCCTTTCAGCTGTTTGAATTGGCGTGGAGGCATGGGCTTTGGATGCATGATGACCAGGTAGATTACGGCTCGCCTTGAATGATATGAAATCAACGTCACGTGACATATTTTCACGTTTTCCCTGTCAAGTCAACCAAGCAAGCTTTATTTTCAGCCCAAGGGTGTGTAACTGCTTTCTACTTCTATTCTAACTTCCATTTTAGATTTGAAATACGAAATGTCTTTCGAAATATTGAGGGTGTACCCAAAAATACGAACCTTTAAACGGGTAATGTCTAATAGTAATATCTCTAAGATTCCAAAATTGTCACCGTTGGCATCTGCAGCTCTCATGGTGCCGCCGTTACATTTTTGTTCCTGCCTTGTTTCCTTTCTTTTCTTTGTCGATAACAATAAGTGCAAGCCGCATGAGCAGCAACAACAGGAGTCCATATCCGGCAGAGGTGGAAAAGGTTCAACTAACTTTGATGAAAACGTTCAATAGAATCAAGCTGCTTGAGCAAAACGCCATTGTTGTGGCTGGTAAAGTGTCAAATAGTTCAGGCCTTTCATATAAATTTTCTCATGGAATTTTCCTATCTTCGCTAAAAGGAGATTAGAATCCTGTGTCCTACAGTTAATCATATATGTTTCGGTACCTTCTCATGTATTAAGTGTACCCGAGAACAAGCAAAAACACGCACCACCAGCCCCGTGCAAAACATTCCCAGGACCGCGCAAGCATTTCAAACGCACTCACGCGGACGCATATTGGACGCTGAATTCCATTTGGTAAAATGAGTTCTGTTTGTGGCTCCTGCTCATTTTGTTATTTCTCGGCTCGTGGATGTGCCTTGGCCTTAAAGGTAATTAGTGTGCGCTCGCACCGGTTCTGACGATAATTGGATTTTTTTACTCGTTTCACATACACAGTTATTAGAGGGTATTGTTTGGCTTCTGTTGACATGCACGTGAGCTGTTTCCCGATCGTGTAATTCTTCCATAAATCCGGCCGGTCGGGGCACTACTAGTAACCTCGGCTCCGTACTTATTTAGATGTGCAAACAAACAACCGTTTGGTAGCATACAACATACATGGTAACAACCATTTGGTAGATAAACAACTGTTTGGTTTTTTTACGGTTGCAGCTACTTACTGTTTGCACAGTTAGAGTTTACGGCTGTTTTTTCTTGGGTATTTCTGGTGCTGAAGCTTATGCTGTAGATTGTCCTGGTCTTCTAGAAAAAATAGTTTCATCATATTCTTGTTTAGCTTTTTTAATGCGCACTTAAATTATTCGTAATTTGTATGAAACATGACAGGGTTATTGCCTTCAGCTTGTGCTCCTCGTGAGAATCTGTTTGCGGATGGAAGCTCAGTCAACCTCTGCGGGTGTGGCACCTTTCAACAGAGGTGCAGAAAGTATACTGGCTGTCACAAACTCAATGATAAGTATGCATGCTCTGTCACACGGAGGTGGAAGATGTACTAGTATGTAATAGTACTCAATTCAATTTTTTTCTTTTGTTGCTGTCACACGGCTTATGTACGTTTGCTGCCCAGCTAATTTCGTAATTGTTAGGAGTATCAAATACTATATTCAATCTTTATAGGGTTATAAAAAACTTCCTGTCGCAGTCCGGCTTTCTAGTTTGCTACCAACGAACTACCACCATCATCTGGTATGTTAAAAACTGGCTACTGAGTCAGTGAAATCCAGGCGTCCTGCGGGGGTGGAAGACTATCATTTTAATAGCAACTGAACACAGTTCATTTATCAAATAAAATATGACAAAAAACGGTGTACAATTGAAGGAAAAATTTACTAAATTAAAATACTAGTTACACTAAGCTATGTATTTCGAAAACTGACACCTTGGAATAAGGCAAACTTGTCACCTACCCCAGTAACCGGGCTGACCAGGTCCTGCACCCAGAGGTGCAGAAAGTATGCTGGCTGTCACAAACTCAATGCGACGTATGCCTCCTCTGTCACACAGAGCTGGAAATAATAATCGTATACTTGAATACTATTTCCAATATGCTGAGTGTCCTCTACCTGTCCCTTACTTTTTGCACCAGACAAGGTTCTAGCACCAAACCATTACAGCATGAAAGTAGTAAGTTTTCATTTATAGATCATCTTTTTGTTTTTGGAAGGAAAATTTCCAATTATGGGACATTTTTTCCAGTATTGGGGTCATAACTATTATTGGAAACTCTGACTGCAGTTTCCCCCAATGACATGCATTTCTTTTTTGAGGAAGTTTCCATTTTTGAAAGGAGTGTTTCCAATTATGGTACATTTCACCATGATTAAATGTAGCAATTATCATTAAAATAATTATTATTGAGAACATATCTATTAATGGAAATGTACACACAATTGGGAAACCTAACCACAGCTTCCCCCCCTAAACTTCTATCTCACATATCAACAAAAGGGACAAAAATGTCAATGTTAACATAGGATTTGAATCTACCTAAAATGTGTTGGTAAAGTGGACCTTAGGTAGCATTTTTATAAACACATCAAATGCTTAAAATTTGCATCCCACTCACGATCATTACCTGCCTGGTCATTCCTTTTTGCAGTAAAAACTCTGAGACAACTAGCCTGCATAGAAGTAAAATTATGTCTATTGCCCTAATAGGTACAGAGGTATTGGAATTCACATACCAAAGAAAGATCCAGTGTAGTCAAAATCCTGCTTTAACTCCATGCAGTTCAGGTCCTGTGCGTTGCTTACCACCACTGGTAGTAAGCAACACACCCCCAACCAGCGTTTTTCAAAGTCTGTTTCTTTCTGAGATTTGCTGTGATTTTCTGAGATAAGAAGGGGGTCTACTCGGCCCCCTCCAGTCCACGTTAGTCCCAGGCCCCTCTCCAGTGTGGGTGTTAACACTTTGTGGAGGACTGCATTAGCACACATTTGCTATCTGTACAATATTTATATGATAATTTGATCATGAAAACTCACCTGAATCACTGTTGTTGCCAGCCTGTTGCTGGTGCCAACTCTCCCAACTTCCTCCAGCTCCAAACCTATCTAACCAATCTAGGGCACAAATAAACTAAGGCACAAGCAGGCTAAGGAATGAAAAACCAAGCTTGATATGGGAAAGTGCATCAGTCTTACAATAGCCTACATTCATCTTAAATTAGCCATGGGCAGCAATATTTATTCTAGCTAGTTTCAGCCTGCACCTATCTTAAATATACCTAATGAATATGCCCTCACAATAAGTGGCTTCCCGCCTGTTTAAATTTTTGGCAGGCTCTACATCACATAAACATTTCTAACTTGTCTTGTCGCTGTTGCGCAGTTTAAGTAGAATTGCTGCCCAGCTATGTTTATTTTCTCACTCACTTAGTACTTTTATTAGTAGCTTTTAGGCGTACTTAATACTAAATTCGAAGAATAATTGTTGCGGTTTAACGACGCACCAACTGCCAAGGTCGTACGGCGTCGCCAACTCACCCTGTGGAAGGATTTGGGGATCAGATCGACTTATTCAGAGGCTCCGCCGGGAGAACCGGGACCGGTGGCTTAGAAGACAAGGGTGCTATCCACTAAGCCACCTCATCCCCACTAAATTCGAAGAAATAGGGGCCAATAAATCGAAGACACTCAAACTGTAAATATGATTTAACCAGAAAAAATGGACAGAGAATTACTTGATAAAGTATCTGCGTTATCGTTAATGCCTTAAATATGCCCACAATCGTGTATTTCTCGAAAAAAATTGACTGTCACATTTCCGGTATCTAGGCGACAACTTTCTGCAAACTACTAACAATCAGCCCCATTGGGCTGCATGTTAAAATCTGGCAACTGTGACAGCGGTTTGCGGGTTTTCTGCAGCGGGGGTTCCTCGTTTTAGTAGAAACTGAACACAGTACCAATATTGTATTACTAATGGTACGCTGTGCAATTGAAGAACAGAGCTGCTAAGTTAAAATATTCCCTACACGCTGCATTCTCTATTTCGAAAATATGGGGTTTGATCTTGAGCCATACAGTCAGGATCGCTATTTTGTCACAATTATGCACCTCAATTTTTTTAATGTGTCACAAACTCCGGTAGCCGAGTTGGCAAGTTTCTGCACCTCTGCCTGCACCTGTACCTTTGAATTCAACTCTGCGCATGTTCTCAAAAGCACGGATTGCGTCAGCATGCTACATAAAGATATTCGAAACCAATTCATGCCCGCATTCCTCCTCAATGTTCAACCAGACTCCAAATCAACCTTAAAGCGCTCCGAAACTACAAAGGATTCACGTTCCTTCCCGCGGAGTAAAGATCCAAACTGTTCTCGCGCTTGGCCTGGCCAGTCTTTATCTGTCGGGCCGACAGAGCACCGTGTGCGGTGGCCTGTGAAAGCCTGCTGAGGGTGTTTTCTGAGGCAGCCTCGTGATCAGGTGGCACTGATTGATTCTGTTCTCATTGGGTGGCAGCCCGTTCAACAAGTCCCGTCGGATCCCTGGCCAAATGGCGTCCACTCCACCGAGGCTGTCCGGAGCGCCAATACTGGCAGCTTGATCAGGATCCAGCGCAAGGACTGAAAATTCATCGGTAATCGTGTTTAAGCAGGGGAAAAGTATAACATGAAAACTAAACTTGTAAAGAGTTAAAATTAGGTGAAAATTAGACGCAATTAGGCTTGATACTGGGTTTTCAATCATTTATACTCATTTTTTGGCTCCAGTAATAACAATTGTTTTCTTCCAGCAGCGTATTTTATACATTTTAAAATGCTTCATGCGTCACAGGATTAAAATGCATGCAGTTGGCAGCGCCCTTGCTCTCGAAGGACATCACATGCTTATGTTTGTTATCCCCTCCGATATTTGAAAAAAATTTGCACGATTTGTATTCCCTTCTTTAGAAGATACGTGTTTTTTTCATTTCTTCTCTCTTCACCATCACTCTCAAATATCAGCATTTCAGCTGTCCCCTCAGTCTCAAATGATGCAGCTTATTCTACTAGAAAACCCTGTTTAAGCCGCTGAAACCTTCTTTTGACAGAAAAATTTAGGCGAACTGGTCAGTTTTGGTATCGGCCATCAGCAGACAGCTGATTCAATATGTTTTGACATTAGAGCTGTTCGCAGAATTAGGACGGCTTAGTTCTTTGGTCATCATGTGAGTGCTAAACACTATTTCCACTCAAAACTTCTCTGTATTCTGTCATATAACTTACTCTATTTAATATATCATCTTCAAATTTTTTGTGGACATTTTTGCATGAACTTAGCCCCAGGGATACTCAGAATCAAAACTCGGAAATATAAATCATGCTGCTTATTGGATGTTTGAGAAAAGCATGGTGAGTAAACTGATTGTCTGAATATGCCCCCAATATTAGCACAATGTCATGAATAGCGGAGAACAAATTGAAAAGTTAAGGTAAATCTACTGATACCAACACATCTTAAATAGTCATTGTCCGATAAATTTGGTGTGATTAGAATATGTTCAAAGTCAACATACAACGCTGCATTATATTAACAAAATTATCACCCAAACTTGTGCCACAAATTTACAAGCCACAGGTTTCAAGTTGACATCATCATTATTTTCTCATTGTTTTTTTCAGTATATTTCGTTTCATTTTCACATTCAGAAATTAGGTTCAGGGAGTTTGTTTTTGAGCAAATGTTGTTGCAGATATACTTTATTTTTGTGTGTGGTGTAGAAAATTATTCTGTTATATTTTAGAAGCACGTCACGTTACATTTTGCGTGCAGAAATATTATGTTTGTGCAAAAGTAGCAGCCTTCTGGCAATTCCTGCAACTGCTCCGGGCGGTATGCTCTAGCAAGATACATTTACTAAAAAATATTTAAGCATATATATGACGATCAGTTTGACTACCAATGCCGTCACCATTAATAATTGTTTAATTATGTCTCAGATTTTATTTTTGAAAATACGTTTACACCAGTGAAATATTTTCATTTTGATATTTTTCTGTGGTCTGTCAGAAGTCGATGGCGAACGAAGTGAGTTTGTTCATTTGCTCAATAGCAATAATATATGCAAAACAGAAGGCTGATTGAGTCCTAGATTAACCTGCACCCCACCGGGGGTCCAGCGCCACCTTCACCCCACCGGGGCCATCGATTGCCCCCTCCCCCTCTAACTCCGAACATGTGGGGTTTAGGGCAAATCTGCAAATTGCATTAAAAAGCTCGTTTGAATTCAGTAGGAAATTACTTCAAATTTTAAAGCGCTCAGGTCAATGGTTTGACCTCCAGAGGTCAAGTTAGGTAACGATAAGCTATTTCCACAAAGATATGCAATGTTTAAGCAAACTGAGCTAGCTCTCATGCCCTTAGAGCTATTGGAATCTGCTAAAGTACAGTTGATAGGAAAATGTCAGACCTTTTTTCCGTTACGTGAAACATAATGACCTCCTGCCAGGGTTTTCACCCCCAGAGGTCACCTCGTGACCTGACCTCAGGTCACAAAATCTAAAGAAAAATCTCGGATGTACATTTTCTAGATCCTCGAGGAGTCATGAAGTGTAAGAAGTTTCAAATTGATCAGCTTATAAATGTAGCTATGGTAGAGGTCAAAAGTTGAAGTGAGTTGACCTTGGCTTGACCTAGCCTGGTTACCTGACCTTAGTGTGACCCGGGGTAAAAACTATCAGGTATGGTGGGAAAATTATGGAGTGAGAGATAGAGCTCTCAACCACGGTGCTGCGCCTCGTTGTTTTCCTGCTATCCCGAACAAACCTTAGGGGCCATCGATGGCCCCAATAGGGCGAGGGTTAATATTTCTAAAGGCCTTGGGTGACGTCATTGGGCACAGCACAGTGGCTCATGAACTGCAGATACCCTGCTACGGCTCGGCTTTGTCGCGGAAAGCTAGTGTCACAAGTCGGGCCTGCACCAACGGTCGTGAATTGGTGCAGGGCCGTCAGTCTGATGTGGCCTGCTACATGTGAAGTTTTAACCTTTAAATTAGCAATAATGCGACACTGATGGCTTCCTGTTGGCGTCACTTACACCGGAAGCTGGGGCTAATTAGCAACGTGAAATACAGAGGGGAAGCAGGTGACCACAATGACTTCTTCAGCAGCTGCGTTGTATTTCACCGGGCCAGTATTGATTTCACTAGGAAAGGGCGAAACTGAGTCTGTCTATTAACACGCGCACTGGAGGGGGCCTCGGAGGCCCCCCCCACCTGTTTTTCCGAGGTGGCCGGAGAACCGCTTGTAGCCGAAAAACGAAACCTGGCCACATTTAACAGAATTTAATAGCGCGTCGATTGGTGAAGACTTTGTGAAAATTGGGTCAAAATTTTTTGACTTATAGGCTTTCAAAGTCAGACCTGCATTTTGAGATCGCCGTAGACGCGCGGTCGGACCAGTTAGCTTGCATTGAAGACCGAGTGGTGACGTCATAACGTCATATAAGCGGGACTATATGTCAAGGTCACTTCACATGAAGGTCAAGGTCAAGGTCAAAGGTCACAGGTCAAGATCATATCTGCACTTTCAAGGTCACTGACCACTGTGCGTCCGGCCAAATGACGTTACCCCGTCTGACATATATTATGCTATGACGTCATCGGTAGGGTACCCCAATACAAAGGTCAAGGTCAAAGGTCAAGGTCAAAGGTCATTTGGAAAGGTCAATCCTCATTTCCCGCCAAACAGTGGCTAGAGTGTTAGTCAAAGTGTAAATAATAAGTAGTATACCATATGGTGACCTTAAAGGTCAATGACCTTGAATGACCTTAACCCAAAAGTTCTGGGGAAGCCTTTTTGAGACCTCTTCTCTATGAACCTTGTCCGCCTTTAGCTTATTCCCGCCATTTTCCTGCATAATCACAGCATTTACCAATTGATCCCAGCATGGCCAATATTTGACCTTTACGACCTCGTTTGACCTTGAAGATATTAACCTAGGTCAATGAAAATTGGTCATCATGTAGATCACTATAGCCCCCACCCACCTACCAAGTGGCGTTTTTCTAACCCTCTTAGTTTCCGAGATCTTAGGGGGGCCTACCAGGCCCCCTCCAGTGCGCGTTAGTGCCAGACCCCCCTCCAGTGTGGGTATTAACCTTCGCTCCACCGGGAGCCATCGAGGCGCCCTCCCCCTGAGGTTTTTTTCGGGATAGCAGAAATACGACGAGATGCAGCACCACGGTTGAGAACTCTATCTCTCACACCGTCCATCATTTTTCCACCATACCGGAAAGTGTTTACCCCGGGTCACCCAAGGTCAGGTCACCAGGCAAGGTCAACCAAGGTCGCCTCATTTCAACTTTTGAGCTCTATAGGAGCTACATTTATAAGTCGATCAATTTGAAACTTCCTACCCTTCATGACCCATCCAGGGTCTACAAGATGTATATCCGGGATGCTTTATTTCGTGACCTAAGGTCAGGTCACGAGGTAACCTCTCCCATTGAAAAAGCATGGGGAAAAGCTATCGTATGATCTAAAAGTCACAAAAAACTATTGAAAATTCTCAGTTTGCTCAGAAAAGCGTTCTTGGACACTATTTCACGGATCCCAGGGGTGATATTCTCCCTTTGAACTCTCCGAAATCATCCAAGGTCACCAGAGGTCAAAAACAGTATGTTGACAATAACTTTTTACCTAATTAAGCTCGAGTGCTGAATCAACGGTCATCGTGTGTGTCCGTGTATGTATGTCTCGTCACTGGCTTTTATTTGATGTACGGCAAGGTCACTCTCTGACGTTTGGTGACCTCAGATCATGTTAGGTGACGAGGCGACCTCTGGAAGTCAAGCCACTGGTGGGAGGTCATTACGTTTCTCATAGCGGAAAAATATGTGGTATTTTCTTATCAAATGTAGTTTACTAGGTTTCAATAACTCTAATGGCATAAGAGTTATGCCCAGTTCAATATGCAATACTTCATACTCAAATATGCTCAAATATGCAATGCCCGAAAATATTAATACTCAAATATGCGATGCTTAAGCATTGCATATTTGAGTGAAAATAGCCTATCTTGACCTAACTTGACCTCTGGATGACAAAGCATTGACCTGAGCGCTTAAACATGCGAAGTAACTTCTTACTGAATTCAAGCGAGGTTTCTAATTGCAGATTTGCGCTAACCCCCATATTTCCGGTGTTAGAAGGGGGGCATCGATGGTCCCCGGCGGGGGGAAGGTGTCACCGGATCCCTGGTGGGGCGCGGGTTAACAAAATTGATTCATTTTTCAAAACTAAGTGAACTTGGTGAGATGCTTAGGGTGCAATCTCAAAGACAAGTGTGACAGCAGAGTCTTGCTAAACGCGGTTGACGGCATACATCGGGTATCGCTAGGTATCCACACGTTATGCACGTCTAGCCGGCGGGGAGGGGGATGTCATTATGACGCCGGAAGGGATTCCGGCACGCCATTCCAGGAACGCTTCAGCACTTAAAAGAGGATTACATGGATATATACATGACACGGGGTGTAGGAGCTGGACAGATAATCCTCTCATTCTCTTTTTCCAGGGCTGGTATTAATCAAGACCGCGAAAATGGGCATGTTTTGGCGAATGGCGAATATTGGTGACCCGGGGCTAGGATATGGGGCCCCTGATAGGCAGTGCGCCCCGAAAGTGGCTTCCCTCAGGTCCAAATGTCACATCCGTTCTCTTCTGGTCGGAAATTATAGATCTGCTCATGTGCCTGCTTATTACGGGGGTATACCAACAAAATAGACTAATAATTAACTGCTGTCTTAGAGTAGAAATCGTGTTGAAGTATTTGTTTCAGCAACAACTT
The DNA here is from genome assembly GCA_034440635.1 of Lepas anatifera. Classification (NCBI taxonomy): domain Eukaryota; kingdom Metazoa; phylum Arthropoda; class Thecostraca; family Lepadidae; genus Lepas; species Lepas anatifera. The sequence continues at coordinate 751,473 of JAOTON010000183.1, read as the reverse complement.
AAACCTGCACCGCCGAGGGGGAGGGTGGTCAGATCCGAACACCCTTCGATTTCTTTAATGATTCTGGGCCAATTTAAATGAGAAGCGCATCGCCTTGTATACCTTTAAAGTGATAAATTTAAAATTTAAGGTTAAGAATTGACGTCAGCTCACGTCAGGTGAAAGACCATAACGTCATTACTAAACCCATTAACGCGATTCTGTTCCTATAAAATAAGTTTGACAAAACCAGGGTGTAATTCGGCTACTAGAAAAGCTAGATCAAGGTTCTAAAGATCATTTGAAAGCTCTTGAAAAATTTATCTACACACTGTCGTCAATTTTGATGTCAGGTCTATAACAAGGTCTAGAGAGGTCACCAAAGTTTCGAAATTGCTTGTGCATCTATAGCTCTGAAACGAGACATATACAACAATAAACTTGGTACCATAGTGACGAGCATTTATTGAATGATTTGAGTGATATGCATCATGACCTAACGTGGCCATTATTTAAGGCCAAGGTAAGTTACAATTAGGTTAGGTTAGGTTACAAAACAGTTAGGTTACAATACGGCATTGCAAGGTCTTTTCGCATATTGAATTTCTTTTATTTTTATTATGGCCACTCCCAATAGGTACACTTTCCTAAATACAGAGAGTATTGGCGTGGGTGCTTATGGATCCTCTCCACCGGGTCAGATCGGACACGGAAGGCGATTTCCCGCCGTGGGGATTGATCCCACATTTATCCATGCTATCCGATCTGAAAACGAGCAATGAACCCACTAAACCACCCGGATAGCATTTGAATGTATGGGTGAAGAAAAACACTATGATGCCTTTGGCTTTGTTCAAGGTCCAATGGTTCCCGAGTTATGAGGGATTTTTTTCATGCAATTCTATTGCTAGAAAAATTCCGCCATCCATTTAAACGGGTAGCCAGGCGTGCCCCCTCCGCGATCCCAACGACAACAGTACCCTTACGTTAACACCACCAGAACATAAAATATTACAAGTCGCGGCACGCCCTGCTGGGAAAAAGAAAGTAACTTAAAGAAAGCATAATAAATATCATACTATTAGTAAAAACTGCTAGTAGTAGCTCCCTGTAAATATACAGGGAGCAGGAATACAGGTCTATTTAGGTTAAATGCACAATAATTTAGCTCATTACCGGTTAGATTGTTAGTCTTTTTCCAAACGGGACTACCCAAAACTGGAGATTCGTGTTAGCCCCTCCGAGATTCTGGCGAAAAGATAGAGGCCTAGTAACATTCGCCAGAGAACTCGGAAGACAGAAAGCAAATTAGGGCAGACATGCAGGCATAGGCAAGCAAGCAAACAAGCAGGCAAATTAGCAAGCAAGCGCAGCAGGGAGTCAGACACACGCACGCACGCACGCACGCACGCACGCACGCACGCACGCACGCACACACACACACACACACACACACACACACACACACACACACACACACACACACACACACACACACTCAATATGAGTAAGCCTAAATCCTAAATAAGCCCAAATCTGACCCATTCTGGCCCTCTGTGACGTCACGGGTCAACCGATATTGTTCAAACACGACTTACAAGTAAAAGACGGCAAGGCGCCTCCAATGATGTTTTGAATTTTCCTGTATAACCTCCTGTTTCCGAAATCGTAAGGGGGGGTCTGATCGCCCCCAGGTGGTGGTGTGTATGAAGAGCTCAAATGGTGCCGGGTTAACTCTCACCCAATCATATGCAGGATTTTCTAGTTCAAATATAGCTGATTTGGTCATGTTGGATTTACTTCCACCTTTCACAACCATTCATAGACAAAGACCCGCTAGTCAACTAAATCAAAATATCCAATAAAATTCAACTCTTATGTCGCATCGATCTTAGCCACAACATTTGTTCTAACAGGCAGAGACGTTACGGCCTTATTGGCATTCTCAATAGTCTGTAATGGCTCGTGACTAATGCGGTGCAAGCGGAGTGGAGCAGTGGGCGTTATTGGGCGTCGCCGGTGGGAGGCGGAAGGGCCGCGGCCGGCGGCTGGCCTGTGGCTGCCAGGTCAGACGCCCCTGTCGGCCCGGCCTGCTGGCAGAGCGCCACCTGATCGACAGACGAGCTGACAATAGACTGCGCCGGTATCGCCGCCCGGAGACAACCCCAGACAAATCGCCGACACCCAGCCAGCTGCCGGCGCAGCGGCCTCGAATTAACCGGCCTAGTGCACTTTATGGCAGAGGTTAGGCTCTGAAGAGGTTCTTTCAGATAATTGATTAGTTTATCTGACTGAACCTTACCCAATACCCTGCAGATGTGTTTTATTGTTTTTGTGTGTGTAAATATGTTTTAATATGTTTATTTACGGGGCGCAGGTGAACAGCAGCAGGTATGGTAGGTGCAGACATACGCGTCGGAAAAGAGGAGGCCAGGGGGCTACCCCCCCCCCACTTTTTGTCCAAAATTTTCCTGATCTCAGTCAAAATGAGAGAAACCCGGAGATTCTAATATCCAGACGCTGTGGAAGGCAACGAGGAGCCCAAATTCGAACAGTTTTTGGTCCTGATGTTGAAAGTTTTTTGTTAGCATCAGGTTGAAGTTTGGCTGGCCCCCACTTTTTTGCCGGTGGCGACACTTATGGGTGCAGGTAAACGCCTCCCTCTCCTAACGTGTTTGCAAGCACAACAAATAGCACCGTCGTGCTTTGCATTCCCTGTCCCTGATGCGCGACCCCTAGAAATTATTTGATTTTGCTGGTTTTGGTGTCAATGGACTTAGAATGAGCCAAACAATAGGAAAGGTTGTTGAGAAATAAACCAAACAAAAGGAAACAAACCCCCAGCTATAAATTGCAAAACTGTATCAAATATGCGCCAGCTTAATGATCATGTCCTGAATATTTTCTGCACCCTCTGATGTTTTGTATGGTGGGCAAGAGAAGTAAATATTATTTTCAAGTAAAAATCGATTTCTGTAAAAACTGAACCAGTCATGTTGGAAGGTGGATGAATGACCCCTATACGTTATCTTTCCAAAATTTGTTTCTTGCAAAGTTTCCTAAAAATCCCCGTTTCATCATTGGTCACGCCTGAGGACATTTAATGACGCGCTTAAGCACTCAAATTTCCATAAATAAGATTTATACTCCGTAATTTCTCGTGACTTCTCGTTGAAGCTTTGGTGACTGGTTTTACCGCTGTTACAATTTCACAACACAGATTGGGACCAGTGGATCCAACGTTGCGTTTCTTGCTGCCTATTTTTATCCAAATTGTAGACAGTTCCTGTGTTTGAGGTGAAATTGCTTACCATTCTCGTCTATTTTGTGCAACCAGGGCAATGAAAGTCGATGACTAGCTTAATTCATCTAACTTCAATATCTACAATCGTAAACAGGATAAAGTCAGCTCGATAATTAGGGCAGCAGAGATCATCCAAGGTCAATGTTTTCGAATACCTGTGTCAATATGTTTTTGAAACAAAAGCGTTGACTTTAAGAAATTTAAGCAGAAACTTTTGAACGAATCACGATACACCAATAAATTATGTAACTTTGAATGCGGATATACGGCATGAACAAGGTTGTGTCGTATCATTCGGTTTTTTGGACCAAGACGAACACATTGATGTCATTGCCATTTTCTACATCCACCGGCTGCTATAAGGATTCCCTAGATAGGCTTAAATTTGATCCATTCGGGTCCCCAATGACGTCACAAATTATTGGATATGCTTCAGACTTTGTACAGGAATAGAAAACTTTTGGGTGGTTTCACTGCCGTTTTCCGTATCATCATTGGGTTTTCGAGATTGTATGGCGGCAGAAATGACCGCCAGGTGGTGGTGCCGAAATAACCCAAGCGGTGCACCGTCTGGGTCATTTCTGGGTCTGGGCGGCGCACCGCCTGGTCACCGTGGTGGCGGGCTAAAGATACGTGCTAGGGGTATACAGTTTATATTTTACATCATGCTTTCTAGATTGCTTATATGTACGCAATCAACCCCTGGTCATAAGATTGATAACGCGCCATACTGAGAAGATAATGTTTTTTCCATCGCTTCCCTCTATGTTGACCGGCATGGCCTTTCAGAGTGTTGATTCCATGACTTATTCCGAAGCGGCGGCTGTCCCTTCTCTTTTGCTTGCACTTGGCAAACTCGTGTCGTCCGGCCGTACGAAGTACACTGCACCAGCTACCAACTATGAAAGCTCCGCTTCAGCTTGTTAAGGAAACAAAGTGCTCTTCAGGGTAAATGATGGGCTGCCTCCAGGCCTGTCTCCCCTGGCACGGAGTTTCTGTAGCCCGCCGGCATATTTTCCCCGTGGGAGGTTTAAGATTGTCCCATATTTAACCATTCACTGCCTGCAGGGGTGTCCGTTCGACCCCCTCCTCCTCGCTGTTTCGCAAATGATTCCAAGCCGATTTTAATGAGACGTTTGTCGCTTTACATGCCTCTAAGGTGATCAATTTTACAATTTACGACCAACAATTCACATTGACATAAAAAACAATCACACAATATCAGTTCAGGTCAACGAGTTATGGTCTCATTTCCAAAGCCCTATTAGGTGATTATGTTCTTCTCATATGAGGCTGACAACACCAGGGTGTAAATTGGGTTCTAGAAGCACTACATAGATCAAGTTTCTAGGTATCATTCTAAACATTTGCGTGGCTAAGTTCAAATTCATGCCTGCATATAATTTGGGTCCTTGGTTCAAGGCAAGCACATTGAGATATATATTTTTGTGTAAGTCTAGTGGTTTCCAAGTTATAAGGGAATTTAACAAAATATATAAATTTATTTGAGTTCTTTGACCCAATTTGGCCCACTGAGACGTCACGGGTCAATGGATATGGTTCAAACACAGCTCCAAACTAGAAGATGGTGTTCAGCGCCGTTTCGATTGTTTCCGTATTTCCTTCGGCTCCCAAGATCGTAGGGGGGTCCGATGGGACCCTCAGGTGGAAGTATGTACGAAAAGAGTTCGGGCGGTGCCGAGAAACACGCACAGTGGAAGGAGTCCTAACGTAACCCCTCCCCTCCTGTTTTTCCAAGGTGGCTGGAGAATCATTCACCGCCGGAAAAACGTCACTCAGCCACATTTGAGCAAATTTATGAGCGCGTCGACTGGTGATTTTTTTGTAATCGGTTAAGAATGTTTTTTTTATAGCTAGAGGCTTTATAATTCAAACCTATATTTTAAGACCGTCACGATCGCCTGGGCGCACCAGCTCACACGCTCTGTAGACAGACAGACAGACAGACAGACAGGGATTTTATTTCGGACTCAGTAAACGGGTACCGTTCCATATTATAACAGTAGAAGTATCAGATCCTAACCAAAACTACAAACATCTTCCACACCTACAATTTATACAGACTATATGCATATAGCTCATCCTTCCAATGTCCCCAAATTCTAGGTTTGAATACCAGATCACTTTTTAACACGCTGTTCAAATATGCATTGCTGGAGACAGCAAGTCTCCGCTCAAAGCGATAGATATGTTTTCGAATTAGAGCCGCATATCCTAACACATTATAAGTCAAGCATGTTTCACCATTACGATCGAATTTTGAAAGGCCAAGAAGTCTCTTTAACACTGTGTGATATGCGACAATGAAACCTCGCATTGAAATGTTGTCATACTGCCACCACAGCTGCGCACAGTAAATGGGTGAACAGTAAGTATTAAACAATTTCAATTTGACATCGACAGAGCACATATGGAAAAGTTTTATAAGACATATTTCCTTGGGCATAGGTTTGCTGCCTTTGCCGCTTTATATCCATATCGTCTTTTAAATCATCGCAAATAACATGTCCTAAATATTTAACACTTTTAACAGATTTTATGGGCTCACCGTTCAAATTGAAGGAAAACTTAACATTGTTGTAACATTTGTCAGGCTGAAATATCATGGTCACACTTTTATCTGCATTAAACTTAATGTCATGTTCATTGCCATAATGTTCACATTTGTTTAGAAGCCTACACATCCCACGTGCAGAGGGTGTAGACTGAGCGGTGAAGTCATAACGTCATATAATCAGGTTATATGTCAATGTCAACTCGCATGAAGGTCAAAGTCAAGGTCAAAGATCCCAGGTCAAGGTATTGACCCCGGTATTCCGGTCAGATGGAATTATTCAATATGACATATGTTATGCTAAGAATTCATAGATAAGGCTACTCAAGGGTTTCACCCGACCGGGGAGCCTGCTCACCGACTCTCCCGACCTGCCATTTTTTATTTTTCTTAGGAAATGCAGCTAAATTTGTTGTTTAAGGAGCTGTACCCAATTATAAAACAACTGATCATTTGACGAAACACATTAAATTTTCCGGTTTCAAAAATGCAGCCCTACAAAAAATGGTTGGTAGGCTCGATGGCTGAAGCTCGAAGGGCCTTCGTCTGAGCTGGACTCATTTATTTACGTGCTAATCATGTCCATTACTTTATTTTCATCGTCCAGGGTAAGCATAGGTGTTCTTCTTTTGTAGCTAATTCTCATCTCGGTTGTCCTTCTGAACATTTGTTCACCAATAAAGGCGGGAAAATTTTAAAGGAGCATGACAATCTGTTTCAAAGCGAGTTTGAGGCCTACTCTATCATAATGTACAATAAAGTAACACCTTGCCAGGTACTGTCGGGCGCAATACGTTCATGACTGATGGTCGCCTCCATAGCACTCTCCCAGTGCACCTGTGGGAACGGGCATCGTCCATTAAAGAGTGCCGGCGGCGTTTGCCTCCGAGCCCGCCTCACGTGCGGTAGCGTCATGTCAAATTCATTGCCTCGGGGCTCAGCCACAGCTCACCCCACCCCGCCCCTGACCACGCCTGCGGCAGGGGGCGGGGGGCGGGGGGTGACCGCACGGCGTATCGACCGTGAGGTGTCCAAGTTTGCAGAGCAGTGAGGCAGATACCAGAGAAGACGGAAGCGAATGCTTTCAACAAGCTTAGGAAGTGGAGGCTGCAGTGAGGCGATAGTGTAATTACCCGCTGGGGCAGAGGAAGCTTAACGTTTGGGACGATTTCGAAGCTCGTTAAACGACAGTGGTAGTCTTTCCAACAGGAGCTCGAAATTAGTCGCACATGGGTTTGAATCGCAAATGACTGTGTTTTTTGGCTGTTTTCATCTTTAAAACCAATGGTGATGATCGCCTGTGCGTTTGATGTGTGTGTTCGTACGCGGATAATGTAAACCACAATGAATCATTTTCCTGCTTGTCTATGAATACGTTGCCAGTAACCTGTACTTATCACAAAAATTGATATCCTTGGTACACAATAATGATACAGCGTGTTTTTTCCAATAATTGTGCCTCTCTGAACTCCGCCACCGCGGTGTACCGTAGCAGCAGAATGACCCAGGGCCACGTTAGTGGATACCGTTCAGCAAACTGAACTATAGCGTTATAAGCTATCCATAATGGTTTTAAATGTTATATGGCTAGAATTGCTATGACCAATAACCTTAAAACTGCCGGAATAATCTTGACCTGCACCTTTTGAGCTTCACCTTCATGTGAGATACCCTTGAAACCTAACGTCAGTTACACAGGATTACGACATGAACACGTCGTGTACGATCCAGATCAAGTGGCGGTTCCAAAGCACCCATAAGTCTGAGTTCGGAAGCCTGCTAATATGATATAAAAATTGACTTCCAAAATTGGTGAGTCATTAAAAACAAAAATATCGATGCTCGATAAACATAAAATTTCGGTTGCACACATCACTTTGCTGGCTCCACTAGCAGATATTTTAACGATGCTCGAACACTAATGATGGATGTGTTTCATCCTTGTCTTTAAAGTTCGCAGTGCTGTTATGCCACGGGTCGGGTGTGTTATGGTAATTTTTTTAGGTAATTGGCATCATAACAAGGCCGTCGCATGAATATTTACACGGAGGGGCCTGCTGATTGATACCGCAGAGCACAAATCCGCCTTAGTCACGGAATATATCACTGCTGATATCACTGTGCGCCGGCATGATTCCATACAATGTTTGAATGCGCCACGCAGTTAGTTGATCTCTTTGTCAATACACGTACGACTTTCTGCAGCTGCCGAGCGGCGGTGCAGTAGGCGCAGCGGCAGCATTATTACTCCGGGGGCTTCAGGAGGGAGATTAAGGCAGCCAACTGACGCGCATACCAAAGAGTCACAACATGAGAGGAAAAAAGAGCCCAGCCTGTGTGGGAATCTGGATTTGTATTTTCAGTCACTGATAATTAAATGTTTTTAATCTCCTCCGTATTGTCAAGTCTTCCTCCATGGAATTCCGCACTTATTTTACCATTTAAAAATATAGCCAGAAAAATGTGGGTCCAAGATCAGAGGTGCAAGTTATGGAACTGTGCAAGCAAGAAGAAGCTATATAAACCTTTACTGACACATATCCATAAACCTCTCGATAGAGATTTGCTGCTACACATTACGACTAACATCTAGAGCAAGATATTTCTGTTCTTATAAAGTGAGGATCATGTCTGGTCCCCAGCCTCCTCCCATTTTCCCTCGATCCTTTCAGTGTTTGCCCGCTAGGGACCATTGTACTTGTGGGTGTTTGTATTAGTTCGAGGTTTGTGTCTCAGAAGGCATTGACGTTATGTGTTTGCAGAGTTCGGTGTGTTGTCTAGATCTTGAGTGCAATTAATCGGGCATAATTTCTGCCGTACAATGCAAATATTTAAGTGGAAAAGCGGTGATCCATGTCTGATGGCACAGTTCAGCAAAACGCTCAAACTCAACCTCACCGTCTACGAAAGACAACACTGTTTCATATTCTTCTTCTTTGAGCTTTAAAAGGTGGCGCTTTTATCAAGATGGTCGACGCGGCCCGCCACGTTACACATGCTTGAATGGCAGGCTCGGAAATAAGTGTCGCGCAGAACTTCCAAGCTGATCTCGACGCGATTTACCAGCCGTGTGAATGTCCGCGAGGTCACGCCTATGTCACAGCAGACCTGAGGAGGGAGGCGACTGTTCCTTTCGCCCCTCCGTCCCTGGTTTCAACTCGTAATGATCGTACTACAATTGTGTCTGCTATATCTCAAGCAGTGAACTATATCAATGTGTTTTCCTTTATTTAAAAAAAATCAGCAAGCTACAGTCTGGTCTATTTCACACCGGCTGTTCTGACTTAATTTCCGGCACGAGCTCCCGGTAACGTGCGACCTTGACCTGGGCAGGGTCGGCAGCTTGTGACGAACCGTCGGGCCGGCATCATGATCCACGAGCGGAGCCTGGTGCTTCCCAACGTATCGCGCGAGCAGACTGGCTCCTACACCTGCGGAGCCACCAACGCCGAGGGCAGCAACCAGAGTCTTCCCGTCCGGCTCAACGTCATGTGTGAGTACTGGGGAGACGGCGTCACGTGCCAACCTGAAGAGAGCACGCTCCCAGGGAGAGGCGGTCAGTTGTGAGTACATACCTGTGAGAGAGCGTTCTTAGTCAGTGCGAAGGAGACAACGGCACGCATTAGCCCGAAGGAGAGAAGTTTAGAGAGTGTATATCCATATGTTGCCTTGCTTAATGCGAATCCATGGCTCGCAAAATACTAATTGGGAATGCCCGGGGAGTTGCAATGGTTTGCCAACAGCACTGATATTCACGTCAGTACCATATTTCCGCAGCAGTGCTATTTACCCGAGCCTGTCACGAATTATTGCTTTATGGTGACTTTGGCTGTCGCTATAGAGAACGAGTCGCATTTCCCACAAGAAAGCTAGTTCTCTGGGCGAGCGTCCATTTACTGGAAAAATATCCTCGGCGGTGGAGGCTGCATCCGGGCATGGACTGGCGCCAGCCTGTCCCCGGGGACTCGGACGTCCTTCGAACGCTGTCATGCTCCCCCGTCCGCGTATAGCGTGGGGCGAAGGCTGCTGGCGGCGCGGCGGCTTCTGAGGAATATGGCCTCGGGCCGATCACATTACGATAGCCGGGCTACCTTCCGGGACCACGGGTGCCCCGGGATCCGCCGGCACTTGTGGCTGCTCACGTTACACCTGGAAACTAGCTCGGATAAGAATAAGGATATCTGCACGGGATAAGTGAACGACCGCTGTGAATTTCCAATGGGAAGGGATGAACTTTGTTTCTGGACGGCGGTAAATTTGTACGGGCTGGATAGAGCTCATTACGTGCGCTAACCGATTATCCACTCACGTTCCAATGAATGTAAATCACCATTTTAAATGGAAGCTTTTGTTCTGTGATTTTGGAAGCCTTTGTGCCTTTTTCCTTATCATAGATACCTTACCTAGGGCACACAACTGAACTGGATCACACAACTGGTCTCCTCACTCTGACGTGGTATACATTTTCTCCCAAAGCATTTGCTTTACATGTAGAGCTATGTAAAAATTGTTATGGGTGGAATCTCAAAACCCACAGAATAGATAGGTTACAACAACTATCAATATTCACGAATTAAATCCATTTTTATTTATTTTATAACAGCTTACCAAAAACGGTAAAACATGAGAGAACATTTCTGGAAGCATTAGAAGATTTTTTTAGATTCGAAGAGCAGCACATTCCCTAACCTTTTCTATGGAAATAACAGTTTCGGCTTGGAATGATGTTCGTATACCCTGCACTTTAATAGCACTAACTATTTTATCTTGCGACTCGCTTTACGCCGACAGGCCTGCGCTTGCCTTTGACCTGGGGTATTGTTTGTTGGGGAATTAGTGACCTCCTGTCATTTGTACTTGTGAGCGGCCCTCGGACAGCAGTGGTAGAATGCCCCGCGCTGAGGCTTTTTGCTCTTTTGTGGTGCATTGGCGTGTTTGTGGAGGCCGGACCTGTTGGAGCTCTGCATGGTACGTGACGCGGGATGTGTGTTGTGGAGCGGGACGGCACGGGGCCAAGTTCACCGAGTGTCAGTCGGGGTGGGACTGAAACTTCAAGAAGAGACTTTATGTGAGACTATTTCTTCTAAGAAGAGGTGACAAAAACATAATGCGACGGGGTTAATCACTTTTTGATGACCGTTCCAAAACGAGACGGAGCAGGCCTGCGCAGGACTGGTTGGGATGGATGTCAGTATGGTGTTCCATGCTGACCCTCTCCTTGCACAATGGCAGAGCGGCCACGGCCTCTCGCCTGAGCAAAAACTCTGTCGCGCCATGAGAGGCCCCCGAGAGATGTAGGAGGGTGCAGGCGGCATGTGTTACCGCTTAGAAAATAGCGGCAATGCGATGTTTTGGTCGCTCGCGGGGTTCTTTTACCAGGAAGATGTTAAATCTATATCCATAAAGAGCATGAAGAAATAAATTTTTTCCAAATATGGTATATTTGGTTCGTACTGGCACCGCCCGAAAATTGTTAGATACCTGTGAATATGTCTTTCAGCCGTTTTGGAAGATTTGTTTCTGACCGCCGGTGGTAAAACATTTCAAACTTATGATGGGGCTTCCAATTCCTCCAGAAACCTTCCATGTACAAAATTGCACGTGTATAAATATACAATGTGTATACCTACACCTCACGTCTAGAATAGGTGGAGGGAATGAGATTTAGTTTCCATTCAGTTGAACACGGGATATATGCTCATTAAACGCCCCGTTAGATGCCTTACCCTATCGTCTTATGCACGGTAAAAACATATGAACGCCATCCCAAGAACTGATATTCGAATTCAGCCGTGCGGATGCTGCTGGAGTTATTTGCCGGCTTAAGGGCCTCTTTCCGGTAATAGATTCAGATCTGACATTTATCCCTTCTCAGAAGAAAATTATGGGGAGACAACCGGACGTACTCATCAGAATTCTGTTGCATATGCTAATATCTGCTGACTTGAAATGTGTATCACTTTCTATTGCTTCATCAAAGCCTGTCAGGATATCAATCCCTTTATTGAGGAATTCATAGAGGTAAAAGTGTGTAGAATTGAATTACAAATTGTGTGCTAGCTGACTTCAAAACAGAAATAGCCCGGATTATTTTCATTTGCTGCCGTCCATCCAGGGTTTTTTCGTCTCCCCTTTTCATCAGCTTCTTTTTTGGAGGGAGCTGCGTTGCCACCACTTGTCTCCCAATATCCAATCTGAACACGCACCTCTACTCCTCTCTGAATTCAGCTTCCTGCTCTGTACTGCCTAGTTCGAAGGAAACGCAGACACGACTTTTTATTTGATATTCAGGTTAATGGTACAGTGGGTGAGTTCAAGGTCAGGGCAAAATTATATGACAATATGATATGAAACGAGGCGAATCGAGGTGTTTTCTGCGGAAAACACAATTCACGCGGTTAAAAACCTACAATGGGTTTCTTGGTTCAACATGGTCAGGTCAACAACGTTGCATGTAAGCTAAATTCTAGCAAGAAATCTTAATGTTGGCTGTCGGTTACATTAGAGGAGCAAAGCATGTACTGTAATTTGCAAGTCAAGCACAAGTCAGCATGATGTTCAAATATAGCATAGCGTCAAATATAAACGCACCAGGAAAGTTTCATCGGGCTGGTAACGGAACAGGAAAATCACTCCTGAGATGGCCTATTAATGCCTTCTAATAAGGCTGGATCATACTCAGCCAAAAACTTGATAACATTCAAATCAGAAGACTGGATCATACTCAGCCATAAGTATCACACAATTATCGCACAGATCTGACAATATCAGCGCGCCAGTAACGTCGCCCGTTAGCACTGCTACAATGGCTCATTATTGCTTCAAATGTCAAGCTACTTGGCAAAAGGTCAAACCAAAGCTTGCCTTTCTGATCTCAGTATAGCTCAGATATGATATTTCACCATCAGTCCGAAAAATTTAACGTCATATGGCATAATTCATTTCAACCCTCACACGTAGCTCATGGTGCCATTTCGACACGAAAAAGAATGGTCGCAAAAAGCCAATCCGACGTTGCCACGCCACAAGTAGGCCACAGAAAACGAAATAAGTTTTCTGATTTAGAGCCCTCTGTCAGCCACACTTAGTTCCTCTGAATGCACAATCCCGCCGCCTCCTTCGACACCGGCCCTCTAAACGTCTACGAGGAGTGCCGACAAGCAGCGGCAAAACTGTCTTCTCTTTCTGTCCAGTATGTTTGATATCCAGGGTAATAGAGAACAGGTAGTCCGAAGTTTTATGCAACGGTATCATAATATCTTCAAAAGCTGGTCGTTGCGAACTACAGAAAAAGAAGAGTAAAATGCGCCGTGTGTGACAGTCTTGATGTGTGAGCTGTTGTCTTTGTTGCAGCCCCCATTCTTTTTGTTGTTTTGGTGCACTTTTTATGCCTATTGCTTTCAATTTGCTTCTTCCTGTAATTTCTTCCTTGAACGGGCATGTGAACCTCTACTTGTTTATTTTGAGATGAGAATATTCACTGCATGGGTAGGGGTCAAAATCTACACTGCCTGATGAAACTGCTTGCTCATTTTTGAGATGCTAAATTGTCCACTCTTGCCCTGGGCTACAGTAACACGGAAGTACCTATGCCCGGTTCTACCTGATTTTCCAAGCTGCTCTAAAATCATACAAGGTATGGCCTGTATAGTTAGATTTATTTGAGGTCGTTTCAGAACAGTAGTAGAAACTGCAGTCTGGATCCCAAAAAATGGCTGCATCCTACAGTTATATTGGTGTTTTACCTTTTTCAGACTTCATAAGAGAGGAATATACTTTGGCAGAACATATAGGTCATTAATAAACACCATTTTTCCTGCATGCAACGAGGTTTCAGTCCTGAAATATGAATTTTTTAAGAGAGAAGCATTAATATGTTTAGTGCTTTTGATCATGCACTGTCGTCCACGGCTATTTGAAAGCTTTTGGAAGCAAATTTCGATGGTGGCTACCACGCTATTGTCAGGTCTGGATTGTGGTCAATCGAGGAAGAAGGCGATGCGCCACCCATACCATTGGGTGTTGTTCACTAAACACTTTTTAAATAAGCAGGATACGGTCATTATTGATTCACCATTATAATCATCTCGTCAGAAAAAAATAATGGTGTGTGGTTTTCCTAAACTAGGTCAAATTCAAAAGTTGTCCTGATCTCAAGTCGATAAATTGATTCGAAGTGGCCTGGTATGGTCATGATGGAAATCATTCGACCTGCAGCAACAATAGAAAGACAATGATGATATAACGAAAGTTCTATGTTCATTTAGTCAAGCAACAAACAATTGGGTAAATTTTCACTAATTGTTCAGATACCGCACCTCAGGTTTCCTGCTAAAGGTGACAGGTCAAATATTCTAATTACAGCCCCAGAAATCGGGCAGGAGAATATGATGTCCAAATTTTGAATCTGATCGGAGACGTAAGTGTTGAGTAACAGGCATAGTCAATTCTCCCTTAGGCTTTCAATGGGGAGGTCATGGTCCCTACATAACCCTAAATCATCGATATAAAAATCCAGTTGCCCCCCGGTTGTGGTTCTTGGTGGCTGTATTGCGTGCAAATTCAGAATTCACTCGCACTGCAAACACTTGGACCATCTTTGGAGGTTTAGGTCACCTGACCCGGCCTGCTGACCAGACCTGATATGGATTCGACTTTAAATTCACAGGAGATATGTAAGAAGGACCAGGGAGCAGTCATACCAAGTAAGGAAACGCTCTATGCCACTATTCATCCACCTTCTTTGAATAAACCTGAGGGGGTTCAAAAACGACCCTCGCGGGTTCCAACTCACCCAAGCGATTAACAGCATTAGCAAGGGCAAACTTACTCAGTGTTCCTGATATAATCGTAATGAGCGGACCGGTATTGGCGCCCGCTCTTACTTCCTATTTCTAAAGTGAGCGGCACTGCGGAAGTTTTCTCATTTCACGTCGATGAATTATTGAGTCCGGTGTCCGGTGGCCGACGGCCGCTGACGTGACGTCGACACCCTCAACGCAGCTGCCCTCTATTATTCACCGCTGGAAGCGGCGCGCCCACGCCCGGCACTGATTTGGTACCGCTGCCTGCCTTGCTGTCGCCCGGCGGCCAACTGTTCCTCGCCGTCCCTCTGGAGAACAACCGTTCATCGCTGTCCTTTGGCGGCGGACTGTTCATCTCTGTCCTTTGGTGGCCAACTGTTCATGACTGTCCCCTGGCGGTCGACTGTTCATAGCTGTCCCTTGGCGGCGACCGCTCCTAGCTTTCCGTCGGAGACCACCTTATAGCCAGCCTCGCCGCCGCCGGCACCCTGAAGGTAGCCGATCCTCTCACACGCGTGCCGGACGCTCCCGTTTTTCCAGCCCTCGCCCGCTGCTCCCAGCCGCCCCGGGATGGCGTCCGTGTCTGTGCTGATGGCCGTCCATTTCCGCAGCGGATCTAGGGACTCCAGTTTTGGGCAGCTGTGCTGACTTGCTGTCCAGCTGTAGACAGGGGAGCAGAGCGGCATGCTTTCTTGGGCTGGAAAACAATTTTGACCGGGTTTGGGGGTTTGAAGGCCCTGGCAATTTGCGTGAAAAAGAAAGTGCGTTTGCCTTTGATTCTGCTTAAAGTCAATATTAAGACCACTTTAGCTCCCAGCTTTGGCGTTTCACATCTACTTTTCCCTCTGTTTGTGGCGCTATTATACTCACAAAGGTGCTTAAGTACCCTACTGAGGCGATTGAAGCGAGCATAAGCATCGCCACTGGCAAAAAAGTAGGGAAAGCAGCGAATCTTCATCCTACTGCCTGCCAGAAACTTTCCTCTATAGATGTAAATCTCATAGGATTTGGATTCACTTTGGGCTGGCTGGTTACAAATTTTTCCGACTTTCTCCCAATATGGGTGAAATAATGAGTCTCAAAAGCTGATAGATTAATGTGTGATATACACATCAGAGGTACAGGCTGAGGAGAATGATTTATGAATGATTAATGGGAATAACTAGCCACTAGAGATAGTTTGAGGTTCATGATGATTTGGCTTTGACTATTGGAATTAATATGTATCAACGATAGACAAGCGCCTGTTGATGATAGCTTATATGCTGCTAGCATGCGTAGTACATTACCCTTAGTAATCGATACATTCAGACAAAGTATAGCTTATAAAAGCTGTAATAAAAAGAAATTTGCAATAAATGGAATTGGTAGTTGTTCACAACCTAGCTGCAAATAGAATATTAAAAACCAACAATTAACTGCAGCTCACGCTATGAGTAGGAATTAGTTTTTTCACCCATTTTCATATAGAGATTCCGATGAAGGAATGTGCCCAAATACATAATCACAGTGTATTGCTCTATTTTCCATCCAGGATTTGAGAAGCCAGGCCAATTATCATCTCATCAACTTGCAATCGTGCATTTCCTTCTGAAAATTTGGGTTAGATTCCTGCACCCCCCCCTCCTCTCATATTCCGACGCGTATTGTCTCTAGCGCGGTGTGCTTTCAGACCTGCCGCGCTGTGAGCATCAGCAGCAGAAAGTGTTCTTCGTGCCGGGACGTCCAGTTCGTCTGCAGTGTCGACTCCTCTCTCAGCCCAGCCAAGTCCGCTTCAAGTGGGACGTCAACAGCTCCTCCACCGACTACCAGCGCGTCTACCTCAGCAGGTGGGAGCGGACCCGGCCAGTGGTAACCGGCAGGGAGCAGGAGGCGGCGTCTGGAAACGACGTCGCCTCTGTCGTCGGGCAGGACTGAGAGCGGTCGCGAGGCTCTCCAACTTTTATTCAAAATGTTGTCTCAGCTCTGCTCAGCATCACTCAGCTCAAAAACTATTTTGGAAGCCGGTAGCCGTGACTGAGTTGGTAACGAACTGCTTTCCCAGCCCGTTCTATAGCTGTTTTGCAGTGTTATATATATATATATATATATATATATAACACGCTTAAATATATTTGAAGACCTGGAAAAGGTATTTCTTTAGGGTCTTTAAAAATGATTTTCTACTCCTGCTTCATTTTATATTAAATAAAAAAATAATTTACCCGCCTCTGCAGTGGGCATGGCTTAAAATCAAAGTTATCAGGGTTCGGTGGTTTTAGATGTCTTTGGACGCAACACGGAAAAAGTAGCCCTGGAACCGGGAACAAACAAGCCCGGTAAACAAATTTTAAACACGCGGCAGCTGGTCCGCAATTGATCGCTTTCTGCAGCTCGGGGTGATGCAATTAATGGCGGAGGCTTAGGTATTCCGGAAAGAGCGACCGACCTAATTCGGTGCAGACTATTTTCCCGTTCAGTCCGTGCCAATCACTGTGTTTTGTTGGTGCTGGTAGTCTTGAATGTTACGCCGCTGCCGCTGCTGATGCCACCTTCTCCCCACCGACACACCGGGATGCTTGAAAGGCGGCTCCAGTGACACGTTTGAAAGGTGTTTGCAGTGATCCAATTACGTCTTCTTGGCAAAATGTGTGCTCGCTTTTTGTGTGTAAGCCGACATCTGTTCCCGCTGTGCTCGCCCTCCAACGTTAGACGACATTTCCTGACTGCACTAAGGCTCGGAAGTTCGCTATTTAAGCAGGAAATTGAATGCGGGAACTTCGAAAATCACTGCAGAAGTGACAATCACCGACTGAACGGATGGCTTTAGTGGCCAGACCTCTCTCTCTCCCCCTCTCTCTCTCTCTCTCTCTCTCTCTCCTCTCTCTCTCTCTCTCTCTCTCTCTCTCTCTCTCTCTCTCCTCTTTATCTCTCCCTCTCTCTCTCTCTGACCACTCCCACTGCTGCTTCCTCAGGGTCAGTACCACCGGCTCCATTAGCATTCTGCAGCATCGCCTTGACCGGGAGGAAGACGCTGAGATTCGCTGCTGGGGCAGCAACTCCGTCGGCCTCCAGCGTCATCCCTGCGTGTTCCACCTGCTTCCAGCCGGTTAGTTAACGTGTATCCTACGTGTGAGGCCGCAGACCCAGATGCCTTATAATATCTCTATGATGGAAAATTGCATTGGCGTCTGTCGCCATCTCCTTTGAAATTATTGCCTCAGCTATAGCAAAAGGTAACTTGAAAAATAGGACAATATAAAGTTGTGGCAAAAATAGTAAGAACAAGAAGCCTTCTATTTAAAATGGGAGTTGAGGATACAGAAATGTGTAAGAGGTGCAATCTGGCTAGCGATACAATTATGCATATGTACTGGTCGTGTATTTTTGTATGGCGTTGAAACTTAAAAATAAGTTTTTGTTTATAGAAATGTGTTTTGTGGTGTGTGCTGTTTTGTACTGTCTACGTTTCCTCTCTGACCTGGATAGGAAGACAGGCCACCTGCTCCTAATGTTCGCCGAACTGTATGTCTAGCCTGTCGGGTGACGCGTCACTGCTGGGATCGTACAAATGATTTATCTGAGAAGTAGTTGGAAAGCATGTTCAATAAACTGACAAAAACCAGAAAAAAATGGAAAAATAGGATCGTATGTGTCTCATTTCGAACAGTATCCTAAGTCACCATCCTTGTTCTTATTCGGATGAAATGCTCAATACTACTTTATTTAAGCCCTGTTCTCATGAATTTAGTATTTTGTAGTTAATCGGGTACCTCATCGGGTATTGACTGGTGCCAGGACATGGAGCTATTCTAACACGGTCAGCACCTGTGAGACACAACATGTTCACTTTTACTTACCAGCTAGGCTCCTGAATCTCCTTAAGCTGCATTAGAGTGAACAGTGTGCGATTTGTTTAAGACCAGCTGAGCGGAGCCCCTGGTGACTGACCTCTGTTTTCAGCCACCCCTGAGGCGGTGCGGGAGTGTGCTGTCAGTAACAGCACGGTCACCTGGCTGGAGGTCAACTGTAAACCCGGCAGGGACGGCGGCCTCCCCCAGCTCTTTGTACTCGAGGTCACCGAGGAGGCCACACAAAAGGTGGGATCTGCTGAAGCCTGATGTTTTTGTCACAGAAATACAAGATTGATTATTGTAATTTACATGCACTAGTATGCACCAGCATAGTAAGCTATTCTGGCTTCACCTTCATACTCTAATTGATGGCTTAACTTAAGCCATAAGTCACCTTTTCTTGTAGCGTGGTATTCTTAGACTTATTATCGGCGCACCCTCATGCAGGGTGGTGAATTGGTGCATACCATGATTGATTTTATAACCGGATTTTCAAAAATATTGCTTAGTTTTCGTAAACCGTTTCTGATTAGTTCTTAGCCGAATGGATCCAACCCGTCATTTTTGCCACATTCAGGTGGATCCCGTTGATTTGAAGGTTTTAAAGTGTATTTAAAAAAATAGAAACCACTGTCTTGCTGTTCCATCGTACTTTCGCAGTTTATTTATCCATTTACTTTTGGTGCTGCGACTAACGTAGTTTTACAGCCCTTTACGACTAGACTTGTCCGGATAAAATAGTTTGATTGAACAATAATTGTCGGGATCAAAGATTTTGACAATGTCTTCCGCTGCCAATATTTGTTGATGATGACGAAGGTTTTGACCATACTATTTCAAGACTGGCGGTACCAAGGAGACAAGACTCGAGCTATAGCTCTAAGACAAAACTTCTAAAGGAACATAGATATGCAAGGATTGCATATTCTGGGACGGATAGAACTTGACAACACCTACGAAGTGTACAAGAAGTGACAGAAAATTATGTGCCGACCGAGCTTTCAGCATCATCTTCCATGGGCGTACAGCCCCACACTGGGCGTTCCTTATACATTATATACAATACAAATGAGTATTATACAAATAAAAAACATTTTAATGAAGTTCTAGGCATCTTGGACACCCGACGTCAGGGCTCACTTCCAAAGAGGGCAGCCTGGTGGACCTAAGAGCACCTACCGCCCCCCTTCGAGCCCTCCCCCTTCACCTCGATCGATCCGTCCGTGATATATGTTGACTCTTTTGAAATATGCTTGACTGAGCCTGGATCATTTTTTGCTGACCTGCATATGGCATAGGACCAGAATCGGAAAGAGTGTGAGCTGGACCCAGAGCCAGGTGGAGCCTCTGACGAATCTCTGTCCCGACCGACAGCTAGGTGTACAACCTGACCCGGGACCGACCGGTGTTCCGGGTGCCTGACCTGACCCCGGGCGCCAACTACAGCCTCAGGGTATACGCGGCCAGCGCCAAAGGTCGCAGCGGCGCTCTGCAGCTCAGGGTCGGCACGGCTGTGCTCATACCCGACAGAATAGGTGAGTAATCGCGGCGGCAACACCGTGTCCATGCTACATAACAGTGGCAGGTGTTTCTGTGGTCGTTGTGCCAGGATAGCGGCAAACACGGTACTTGTGGTGAGAATCGTCGTAATGACGCGTTGGTTCTGGGAAGTTGTGTGGGCTTTCTTGGGCATGTAGCGTTTTTATGACATCGGAGAATAGAGAAAGAGAGTAATATGTTTTTGAAAGCAGATCACGTATATAGCTTGAACGCAACACGTGTCTGTTCATCTGCATCGGCACTCTTTTTCGGGTTTAATGAAGACAAACTGAAACCCTTACCAGCACCGCCACACCAGTGGACTGGTGGCCGTGACGAAGCGCTGCATTTGAAACACGTCTAGGGGCAAGCTCTGCCTCAAATGACACAGGTCGATGCGCTGCAGAATTGGTGCTAATGGGTGCCAACCCGATTCACGCGACCTCAGCCAATAAATGTCACTCGCACTTCGAGCGGTAGCGTGCGATGGCGACCGACATTACTTCGGACGGATGACAGTCCGGGTGTGTCCCAGCATACCTTTACTGCCGCAATTGCCTCACTTACAGACGTGCAATCGATCAGAACGGCGTGCCGAATCGCCTTCCGAAGTCCCGCCGCCACCCTCGGCAGCGCCGATGGAATCCCAGATAGGTCATGACCGGTGAGGCGGGTCGGAAGCAGCCGAAAGCTTCAGCTATGAGTGGGGCTTGGCTGAGTTCGACTGTCTGCCGGTCGTAATCAAGAATCGATGGGGTCTCCGGCTGGCGTGCGTGGTGCGTGCCGACTGGGGCCCGGCCCATCCGGCAGCCGTGCCCGCGCCCAGGTATCAAGTCGGCTTCTGTTGACACAAGTTAGCCAGCCGCCGTCGAGTGGCTCCAACTGGGCGCAGAACAACACAGCTGAGGCTGGGCTTCTACATAATCAGCACAGGCGAGCCACGCTACCGCGCAGGCCTTGGATCTATTCTTGGTCTGCTGCGTTGTGTCGAACATGAAAGAAGTTTAATGAAACCGGCTCGCCAGCCTGCGCCGGTAAGGCGGTGATGCTGATTAGAGGGGGGGTGTACCACTCACGTGTGATTGCTTCTACGGTAATTAGGTTTTGCGTTGAAGAGTGAAACTTGCTCTTAACTAAAATGAATGCGTGTGCTCAGTTGAGATACTCGCAAAATGTTTATTTTTGGATACACCTATCTAGGGAAGTCAATAACCGGCCCAGTGTATCTATTTACTCAACTTGTCTGCGTGTTTATCTGTTCCTGTCTGCTAATTTTTGGGTACGGTTGGATAACTGACTACACTGGAAGGGCTCATAGGACATATTTATTTCACTTTTAATTAGGAAATTGATCTGTACTTCTGTGCCTTGAAAGCTCAGACCATAATGTGCTTCCGTCACGTCAAGAACACATCATTTTTAATGAACGAGCAAAGACCCCGGGGTGAAGACCTGAAGGGTCCTGTCATTTCATCCTGTCAGTATGGGTTGACAGCAACAGCTTCTAAGGTCGCTCGGTCTACTTTGTAAATCACAATCAGGGATCGGATGTACGGCTTTATGGAGGTGACTGGGTAATCGCTTGGGCTCAGAGGACTCCAGGCCACCGAATACCACACTTCGGAAATTTTCTGACGTGCTGATTGGTTGGTCCGTCTGAATGACTTAAAATATATAATGATGATGACTTAAGATTAATTTAAGACTCAATGACTTCAAAACCGAAAGCTTCAGCACTATGAGTAATGATCAGTTTTCTCGTCTTATATTAAGCTGAAAAAATTGCAGGACTCCCTTCGAAGGATTCTAGACTTCCCATTTATACGCCTAAAATTATTATGATGCGTTCCTTACAATTCCTGCGTAAAGCCAGTTTAGAGCGAGTCATGGACAGGCACTGGATATTCAGAATGGCTCTAGCAGTTTGATTCCCAAATTCGTCATACATTGGTGAGTTGAGTAACCGAGTGATTTGAGCCTTATATCCATTCGTCCATGGAAATGGGACCGGGGAAACTTCTACGAAATTAATATTTACGCTTCTTTGACCAGAAATCAAGCCCACAATATATCTCCCACTTTAAGTTTGCAGCTCCTCTTATATGTTTGGTAGCTGAGGTTTTGTGGCGTCTGAGCTGTCATTCCTTTATCCATATGTTTATTTTCCTAACAAGCACTTCACGGCATTTATTCATATTAAACTATATTTTCCAGAAGTCAATTGAGAGAATCTGTTTTGCAAAACAAATTATAGCGAATGACGAGATGTCTATGTTTGTAAAGTGAAAAAATTGCCATCAACGACGGATATTTCCTTCTTTCGCTGGCTTTCAATAGCTTAATCAAAGCCCATCCTGTCACAGATTTTGCCGGTTTCATCTGATTGTATCGCCTGTAACCACTAACCAAAATTACTGTAAGAGACGTTGTGCTGAGGTATTCCTCGCATCCATGCAGGCCTACTTGCGACCGTGACAACTTTATTCAGCGACGAAAAACAAAAACAGACGGGAGGATGCGGTGGTGGAGACCAAACCCCTGCAACGACAAATACAATCATATAGCATGAACATAACTACTACACCCATAAACCGAATCGGCCCACGAGTCCACCCTCATCCCCCGATACTCCCAAAGCGCACCGGAGTGGCCAAACTCGGTGCCGCCACCAGGGGGCAAGCGCAGTCCCTGCAGACTACGGCCGCCCAATGACGCCGACATACGAGCGCCCAGCACAGCAGCTGCCCGGGGAGCAGGATTGCAGGACCCTGTCCCGGACAAACCGCGGCCAGAGTGATAGGACTTCTCATAGGACTTTTTAATTTTATTTCCAAGAGGTTGAAATGGTTTACACAAGTCTGTGATTTGTTCTCCTTCTACTGGGCGTGTGTGACATAATTTCGAACTCAGCTTTAGCACAAGAGCTTATCTGCTATGCATTGGCGACACGAATTGGATCACGAAACACGGTGGTGGAATCGGGGCGGCTGATGGAACGTGGCAATCCAACACAGATATGCTGAAATCAGACACGCACGTGCAGTAGCGCAGACGCATCTGCCAGCTTCTGACAATGACATTTTCCCGGGTTTCTTTAATTTGTCTTCAGTATCAGGAATGCTTTCAGAGCTGCCCTGGCTGGACAGAACCTGGAAATACACTTCGGGCTGGAATTTTTTCAAAACTATTCATTGTAAAATCCACTTAGCATATCAAGCATTTACGCAAGATTGTGGGCCATTGCTTTACAAGTGCAGCTAATTTCACTATTTCCATCACTCATCTGTAGATTCGTGCATTAGAAATGGGAAGATTGACACGAAACAGGTGGTCAGGGTGACCCTGTAGTGAACCGACCTATGTCATCACTGTTTAGGAGAGCTTCGGTCCGGACGCAGAACTGTGGGAGTGGGGTTTTTTCTATAGGCCCACGGGTCGAACGTACCACAGCTTGTGTTCTATGCATCCCAGGTGGGCTGGCTTTCTTTAGAAGCAGTGATCTTGCCATTACCTTGCTATTGCTTCGCATTTTTCTGGTATTGCCTTTGGTTGAATCCTGTCTTGTTTTTTTCTGGAAGTAAATCCTCTTCTCTGCACTGCCATTCCATTCTCTGTCCTCACTACCTGTGCTGCGGTGCTTTTAGTTTTAACTTTTAACCCCTTTTTTTTTTTTTTTACCCAAGACAGTAACAAAATCGAGGTCTCGATGACGTATTCGGTTAGTGCACAAGCAGGATTCGATAGATCGAACCCACAGCCAGGATTTGGTGCTCTGTCCCAGCCTAAGTCTTGTTCGATCCCCTCCCATTTGCCGCTAAATAACCTTGTGGGTGCTGTGTCGATAAACACAAGCAAAAAAAAACGGCCAAAATATGCACGAGTCATGGCTCTTGCAAACCTCAAGCAATATTTTCATGTCTTGGAAGATGATAGAACGCGGTTGGTGTATGTATTTGTTACCAACAACACCACCTATATTTATCGTGTCTTTAACTAAAAAACTGGTTCTAAACTCTGGCCTCCCAAAAACTATTTCACCGCCTGACGCCATGAGGGGCATGTCTGTGCCGCATTTCTGTATGATACCGTTGTCGGTCTTGGGCTGGTGTCGGGGATGCAGTGCCATCTTGGGAACACGAGCAGCTGTGGCCTGCTCTGTAAGAGCGCTCTTACCGAAAAGTGCGACTGGCCGGCATATGCCTGCGGTGTGGACATGCATCCATTACTGATACTCCGGCGCCCGGGCGTGTGAGGCCATCTCCAGCGACCCTCCGACAGAACTTCTGCAGGAGATAGACAGAGTCTGTGCAGACTTCTGGAGTAGGCAGACATTCCAGGAGGGTCCGTGATTTGATTCACAGCCCGGCAAAGGTAGGTCGGGGTGCTGTTAGAGCCCGGAGTAAAGCTATTTTGAACCTTATTCCTGTCAGGGGAACGGCCCGCTTTGATATCAAAAACTACCCCTCCAATTATAAAAAAATGCAAAGTCAATTTTTTCATGCGGAGCTCCATTTTCTAATAAATTCAAAACTTTGACAATTGTGGGGAAAATGTATTCCGTGCAAAATAAACATATTTTGGGTGCAATTACAAAATACACACTGTTTAACACCTTTTTAGATTATCAATAGATATATCGATTCCATAGATCACATTCTAGATAACATATTATTTTAGATTAGATACCTGGCTAGGTACAGACACCGCGGTAAGCAAGGGGATATAAGAGTGTGCCCTGGCGTTAGAGTAGCGGCGGCCACAGTAGATAGAGGGGAACTATTTTCTTACGCGGGGATATCCCGGGAGGCAGCGATATTTCATGGCTTACGCACCCCTGAATTATCGCCTCCCCCTTTGACACCCCTTCCCTTTCTCCCCATCACACGCTAACTCCAATGCTACCCCTGAAGCGGAAATGGTCTTAACTTTTGAACATTTGGATAAAATTGGATTTGTTTTTGTTTTGCTGCCTGAGGGCATATGTCAGTAGTGTCCGGGCGTACCTGTCACTCGTTCTATATCCATGGCAGGGCGGGGGAGGTGCAGTCGCCAGCTTCTTTTCTCAGGCCATCTGTATCAGAGCTGAACAAGTATGTATTATATACACACCTGGTAGCTGCGTCAAGGCGTTTTTGGATTCCTGTCCTCAACAAGTGGCTTGGGAGCACCCCGCTGGCACACTGCTCAAACTCCTGTGTCAATGGGGCTTATGTGGTTTTGGACACCTGCTGTGGTCATTCCGAGAAATAACGGGTGTATGCCACCAGCGTAAGTACTATTCCATTACCTGTGAAGTCGATAAGCCGCGCGATGCCGCTAATGTTCAACAGGAGAGTTTTTCGCAGAAGTCCTGTGAAATATTCGATCATGTGAGGTTTTGGTCCTAGTGAATGCATCGTCTTGTGTACGCTCTTCGTTCACTCTGGAGCATATGCACATCCCTACCATTCATCCCTATTCCATATGTCCATATTCCGTCCCTATTCCAGAGCTGGATAGATCTATCCATGTTCCGTCCCTATTCCATCTATCCATATTCCATCCATACTCCATCTTTCCATCCCAATTCCATCTGTCTATTTCCATCCCTATTCAATCTAACCATATTTCATCCTTATTCAAACCAATGTTTCCATTCCTATGCACAGCTGACCGCTGCCCTCAGAGCTTCCTGCAGGAGTGGCAGGCCTGCCAATAAGCATTAATGATGAGCGTGTCCAAATTATCCTGAAATTTTCATCAGATTCAAATATTTTTCACTCGCCGTTGCAAGGCCCTTACTTAGCGAAGTCGCTCTGACTTTTTCTCGAACCTTGGACCAATTGCAAAGGTCCAAAAAAGCTGCAACTCGACTGGCCGGTGGGAGGACACAACACCCAAGAGCAACCAACTGTCAGTGAGACAAAATCATGTTTCTGACACCAATCACAGGAATACCTACTTTTCCTTACCAGATTTCATTCATAATCCAACCACACCCAGCTGGGGGGAGGGGGAGGCTGGAGCGCAATGATAGAATAAAAACTGAATGGATACAATGATCTTCGGGAGATGGTTGAAGCATCTCCGAAAATAGAAACAAAGTAATTATTTTACATTGTGTATTTTACATTGTGTACATTGTGTAATTATTATACATTGTGTAATTATTTTGCAATTGTGTATTATTTTACATGTGTGTCTTCGCCTCAGCTCCAACTTGGGTCAATTATTTGAGACTCCCTTATAATTCTTCAGGCTGTTGTTTGTTATGTATTTTAGCTCCACTGCAGGTGTAATTTGTCTAACATGTTTGCTTTAGTTTGCTTTATGCATACAATTGTAGGTAATTGGAGCCAGAATAACATTTCACCGATCGAGAATATCAAGGTTCATCGGGTATGATAATTCAACGATATGACTAATATTGTAGATAGTTATTTTGCGATAAAGAAAACACAGAAAATCTTTTTATCAGAAATTCCTAATACCTTTTATTTAATTTAGAGCCCTTTTACCACTACTAAAAATATCGCATCTAGAGTGACGATGATTTGCGCGCGATTGATAACCGTCGATTGGCGCGGCGTTCTTTATAAATGACGACGAAGAGAGAGAGAGAGGGGAGAGAGAAAAAATACTGCTACAGATTCGTGTTGAAAAAAATAGAAAGATATCGTGGAGTGGTATAGGACAAAAGCGGGAGACCAAAGGGACGGTTTCGAGAAAGGTAGAAGACACATTGACATATTTTAGACCCCTAACCAATTGTATTGCACTCTTAGCAAATAATCATCTTACCTTTTAATAAAGATTCCCAAGTCCTCAACAGGTGTGCTTGCATCGATTCACCTCGGACCAGGTCGAAACCTTGGTTAAACTTGTGCTGTTTTGACATCAGACCCGTGACTCACAGCCGATCAGTTCACCGTGACCCACAGCGGGTCCGAGTCTCCGGTGAGGCTGTGGTAGCAGCCGCTGGCCCCTGTTGCAGCCTTACAGAAGTGTACCCAGTCTCCGGTGAGGCTGTGGTAACAACCGCTGGCCCCTGTTGCAGCCTTACAGCAGTGTACCGTGACCCACAGCGGGTCCGAGTCTCCGGTGAGGCTGTGGTAACAACCACTGACCCCTGTTGCAGCCTTACAGTAGTGTACCGTGACCCACACGGGTCCGAGTCTCCGGTGAGGCTGTGGTAACAACCGCTGGCCCCTGTTGCAGCCTTACAGTAGTGTACCGTGACCCACAGCGGGTCCGAGTCTCCGGTGAGGCTGTGGTAGCAGCCGCTGGCCCCTGTTGCAGCCTTACAGTAGTGTACCCAGTCTCCGGTGAGGCTGTGGTAACAACCGCTGGCCCCTGTTGCAGCCTACAGCACCTCGCAGGCGGCCGGGCCGGTGGCGGCAGTGCTGGGAGGGGTGATCCTGGTGCTGCTGCTGCTGGCCGGAGGTGTGATCATCTCCCTGCGCCGGCGGGTGCGGCGTCCCCCTGCAGCTGAAGCCGCCAGAGGCGGAGGAGGCGGACCAGGCACACGCAGGAAGGCACAGGGACGGACGCAGTCCCGACCTGCTGGCCTCAGGTGGGGATATTGCCGTCAATGTCAGGCAGACTGGAGAATTCCGCCTATTAAACTGTTGAAGCTTTTTAAAACAGGAAAATTTTGATGCATTTTTTAGGTTTGCTTAGGATTCAAAACAGCCTTGCAAAAGTTTAGAAAAAGTTATCTTCAGTCGGAAGCACATTTCTCTTTTTTCGACTGTTCTAATCAGAGTAAGGCAAAAATCGGACTATGCGCCGTCAGTGATACCGTAACGCACATTTAGAACAGACAGGGACGTAAAACGGGGTTTTCTTTTTTCGGCCTGCTAGTTGCTAGGTTCTTATTGACTGCTGCTTAGATGCCGGAAAGGTGTTCCTCGATATTGGATTAATATGTTTTTAGGGTCCCAAAATGCGTTCTGGGTGGCGCAGTCGCTTATTGCGCGCGCTCGGCTTGGCGTATGACATTGTGTATGTGCAGGGTTTGTGGGTTCGAGCCCACCCAGAGGCAGGATTTGACACCCCGACGTAGCTTAAGCCTAGCTCATTCCTCTTCCTCATCTGATTTTGCAGCCGTGAGAAGTATTGGTCAGAAATTTAGCAAAAATACCTTCACATGATTATGAAAGCATGCCGAACATATTCCAACGTCTACCAAACCAAAATAAAAACCAAAACATGTGTATACTTCCCTGTCTAACGCAGATCTGAAATTCTGTTAGCTCGGACTGACGTTTTTATTATGACTATTATCCTGAATGGGGTATTGAAATATTGCTGTATTTGTTCTTCACCAGTGTATTGTCGTGGTTTTGATGTTTGCACGAAACTGCTTGGTTTTAATTAGATGTGGACATTTTGTCAGACCCAGGAGTGAAGAGCTACCATGTGTCGGGTACCCAGGAGAGCTTCATAGACTCACCGGGTCAGATGAGAAACAACTATAAGGTAAGACGAAAACTGTGAAAGATGCTCGGGTTTGTTTTACCATATACAAAAAGGCTACATGAAATATGCATGAAAAGTACTTGCGGTGAAAATGTTTTCTTACTTTTAGATTTATCTCAATCCGACAGTACTTTGCAAACTCAAGAACATGACCTGAAAATTAGCCACAGTGCTAAACTTGAAACGTTGAAAAAATATATATTCTGCTATATGATACTCGGAGCATTGCCAATGTGTTTTGTCTTTTGGGGCTTATCAACGTTAATGCCAACTGCCATTGTCCTAGGGCATGCTAAACTCTCTCCGTGCTAGAAAGGGTTCCGGGATGTGAGCTTACTCCTTGTTCAGGGTATCCACACGGCCTTGAACTCGGAAAATGTCACACTGGCCACCACATCACCCCGCTACATCCGCCAACCTCATTGGCCACTACATCACACCGCTGCATCCGCCAACATCACTGGTCACCATATCACCCCGCTGCATCTGCCAACATCACTGGCCACCACATCACCCTGCTGCATCCGCCAACATCACTGGCCACCACATCACCCCGCTACATCTGACAGCATCACCGGCCAGATGTGGCTAGTATACTAAAGCTGTAGGCATGAAAAGCATTTGCACTCTAAGCGTCTTAAAAGTGTAGTGGTGTCCACAGGTCACAATAATCGAACGCTCGTGCAAGTGCTCTTTATAGTTAATACCGGTCGGTAAAATTTGAAAATGCATTTAGTTGTTGAAATGATACTACAAATAGGATTGTAATTGATTCTATATTGTTCATAACATAAAGATCAGCCTAATACTTAGTATATTCTAACCACTAGAAAATACATTAGCATTTTCGCCCTTCTGTGTGGGGTTTCGAGGCTGGTTTTAATCACGACGACAATAACAGTGATGAAGCAGCACAACTGCTGGGGAACCCCGGTGTGGCCACAAATCACCCGCACAAGTCGGTTGGCTTCGCGTGCGGCGCGCTGCGTCCCCCTGTCATCTTCACGCTAAGGCAGAGAATCCACACCCTGTAAACAGATCTGGAAACGAGAGGAGGTGTCACCGTCCATAAACGTGGCGGTAATAGGAATCTTGAAATAATTTCAACCCAAAATTAAACAAGCAAGGATACTTGGTGCCTATTATGGCGTCCCTGCTTCTCTCTCTCTCTCTCTCTCTCTCTCTCTCTCTCTCTCTCTCTCTCTCTCTCTCTCTCTCTCTCTCTCTCTCTCTCTCTCTCTCTCTCTCTCTCTCTCTCTCTCTCTCTCTCTCTCTCTCTCTCTCTCTCTCTCTCTCTCTCTCTCTCTCTCTCTCTCTCTCTCTCTCTCTCTCTCTCTCTCTCTCTCTCTCTCTCTCTCTCTCTCTCTCTCTCTCTCTCTCTCTCTCTCTCTCTCTCTCTCTCTCTCTCTCTCTCTCTCTCTCTCTCTCTCTCTCTCTCTCTCTCTCTCTCTCTCTCTCTCTCTCTCTCTCTCTCTCTCTCTCTCTCTCTCTCTCTCTCTCTCTCTCTCTCTCTCTCTCTCTCTCTCTCTTTCTCTCTTTAGTTAATAGGACAATCCCAAAATATGTAGCACAACCAGGCACATATAGCCTTTGTAGCTGCGATGCCCTAAAACTCTAATAATCAATCATCATCTCTCTCTCTCTCTCTCTAGCTGGCAACGGCACTGTAGCTCAAATCAGTATGAACCAAATTCCCTTCGCCGGAAATTTGATGTTATAGATTCACTTTGTCCGATTGTATTTCTTTAAGTGTCTTGCACCCTGCTCTATTTTTTACCCTGCTCTATTTTTACAGTATCGCCAAAAGCCCAGTCCAGAGGAGCTGTATCATCCATCTGAGCACATCATATCAAACCCGATGGAGAGTTATGGCTTTTTCACGCCTGAGTCGGCGCGGGCGCTGCGGCCCCACCTCGACCTGGACACCAGGCCGGGGTTGCGGCACCCTTACCCCGGGGATGACTTCTCCCATCTTCCTTCAACCAGTCGAAGGCCGCCGCCTCATCAGTTTGACCACCAGAGCGTTGTGTGACTGCCAGTCCGCTAGTGCAGGGTCGGACCAGTAAGGTGGTCTGGCGAGCTCCCGTTAAAATGTCGTGAGGGATGGGTTGTGATATCATTGAAGTGAATGACTCTGGAGATGGTCTGATTCTGTGGTAATGGATTACCATTCGTGCAGCTGCCATTTTGGTCATATGGCATCTGTTTTTGTTTTATTGGAGCCTGGAGGATAGAAAATACTCTACAATCTTGTGGATGGGTGTCAAGTCCGCCCGGTCTGCCCTTCAAATTATTGTTCGTTTGTTTTGCATGGACACGTAGGATGGTCGAACGTATCCTGGGTCTCCCTGTTGATGAATTAACACCAAAATTGCCTGCTAAGCTATGTTGCTGTCTGTGGCTTTGAAACCCTTTATCCCGCTATATCAAAACTGTGAGAACGAGATTAATGACTACAAAGTACGTATTCACGGTGCCGGAAATGTGCTGCTTGTTAACTATCTGTGTATTCTTTGCGTACACCTGTTGGGAATGGCTCATTATCCAAGTGAATTGTTATAAAAAAATGTTTAACGGGAGCAAATCGAGCCGGCAGGATGCTCAATTCAGAATTAGAGGTGAAAATAAAGTTCGGAGGGTGGCTTAGGTTCTACAAATACCATCTAGACCCATATCAAATTTTAAAATCTTTTTTACCTTAAGTTTTTTATTTTTAAAGTGTTCAAAGATATTGAAATACAGCCATCGTAGCCAGAACCTCTCGCCACTCAGATATAATAATCTGCTTACCTTGGTCTTGCACGAACGATGGTGAGTTTTTCCCCAGTTACCTGCTCGAAACATGCACTAGAACCTATTCTAGGATTCCTTCCTTCTTCCACCGCATCTGTTAAATATTCCTATTATATAGGTTTTGAAATGCTGCGGCGAGGAGCATGATGATAAGTTGATAAGGTGGCCTGTCCACTGTGACTCGAGGTCTGGCTACACTATGACCGAGAATTTTAAATATTTTCTACACAATTCTGATGAAGGGCTTTGCCCGAATATATAATCTTCATTGTTTTTACATTTCCGGATTCGAGGGGACAGGCCACCTTATCAACTTATCATCACCTTATCAACTTATTTTTTATTATATTATGAATTGTGATAATCGCCGTGAATAATCTGGTTGATGGTCAGAGGCCTTGAAATTAAAGATTGCATGACTATAATTTCTAGAGAAAAAAAACATCGTGTGTAGTAATAATACCATCAATTTGGGCAACGGTGGAAAATGACTAGGATTTCAGATGTGACAAAAAAATTATCTTAGTAAAGGTGCCGTGACGTCACGGGTTTATAAACACGGGGTATTTTTGCCGTTGCCTCTTGGAAAAAGTTCCACGAAGTCGAATCTTTGTAGTCTCGTGATATGGTTTCTTCTCACGTGATATTTTTACCACTTTTCTGAAGAACCTTAGAGTTTTTTCTGCATTCATGTTGCGTCCATGAGTGTTTGATTTGAGATATCCGTGCCAAAATATGTTCGAATCGAAATTAAAACTGGCATGTTTATTGATCTGTGACTGGTTCATTCCCGGGAGGGAAATATATGTCAGAAATGTCTACAGCCAAACTAGATATATGCGTCCGTTGGTTTTATTGCTGTGGCAAAAGACTGTGTTGAATGGCACTCTGATGACGGTCTTACGAGTGATTATAAGTCAATGGTTAAGGTAGCTATGACAATTCTCTACCTGTTGCCACCTAATTTTTATTTTAGGAAGTTTCTCCTGGGAAGCCCTTGCCCTATACTTCAACAACTTTTGAACATCAATGCCTTACCTCACATTTCCGTAGAAGGAATATGAAATGTAATTGAAATTTTGTGTTCAGAATAGTCTATAGTATGTTGTGTATTATTAGCCAATTCAGTGATAAGTATAAAGCCTTTATTTGTGACGACTCAGCCGACTCTCCTGGTTCAACATGGCAATTGAAGCTATGCTTTGCTGGATGGCTAATTCTCTAATATAAAAGCAACAGAGTCGCACGGTAAGTTCAGCCACAAGAAATGCATGTCTTACAATCAATTTACAGGGAATAGGATTGAACAAAATCGTCAGGAAAATAACTCAATCAGAATCAGAATTTATTTTGGAGCTTTCTGAATGATCAATTTTCAGTTCAGTCTTCTCCCCTACGGTTATTTCTTGGATGATAGGTTTGTTAGTTATTGAATACTATGATATAAGTGACGATGAAAGACAACCTTATGTTGGCTTTATACGACACTGCAGGGGAAGTGTGAAATTTATGGCATGTACAATGTAACAATGCTTCAAGCACGGCGCTTTCTAAAAATGTGCAGAAAAATTGTAAGTTTTGTACAAAATGCGTAAATACGTACAGGTTATTTTGACGTATGCATGCCTTAGAAGGAGCCATGCAAAGAATAGCATAAATGCACAGGTTCTCAGACTTCCTTCTGATTTTCTTATCATATAATGAACATGAGGCTGCTCTCATGGCTTCAGTCACCACTCAACTATGGTTAGAAAGCTCTTCAAAGTCACAGACCTTTTCACAAAGCTCACGCGTACTCTGGTTGCAATATTTAGTTTTTTCAGTCTTGAAACATTTCAAAATCCTTATGCTGGGGTTGTTCCGTGACCTCGGGGAATGCATGACCCTGGAATGGAAGGTTACGGAAGGCTACTGATTCATTTCTAACATTGGAGACGTAACATTAAACTGGTGCCGCTGCCCATGAAAGCGGGTAAAATTTCGGCATGAGACCTTTTCGCAGAGTTTAAGGGCTTTTCATTAGCGTGATGACCGGGCCAAGCAGCTTGTCACTGGGCCGGGACGCCCCCAATGAGAAAGTTCACCCCTGAGTAGGGAGAGGCCTCGCGGGCGCTGCACGCCGTCTCCCTAATGACTGAAGCCTGAATTGCTACCATCCTGATATTTCTGAACATAATAGGCAAGCTCCCAGGATAAATAAGATAAAAGTTTTAAGAACGTAACAGTATAGTGTGACGTTTTATCGAGGCTGCTCAAGCGTTCAAAGTCAAAATCACTAAACCTCTGTTATTTCTTATGCGATGAACTGTTTCCCAAAACTTCTGTAGTCGTATTTTGTACTTTTTAGCTTCAATTTAAAGTTTTCTGCTGAAGTAGTGTATCGTTCCACCAGGTCTGGGCCCACGGCTTTGGAGGGTGGCGGGGGATGGATATGTCAGGCTTGGATTAGCCACGCGAAGGCGGGCGCACAAGTCTTCCTCTGATTAGGCACGAAACTCGAAGTTTCAAGAAAGGATCCGGGATATCGTTTGGTGCGCGCACTCGCTGTAACTCAAATCTAACTGAGTGTGGCAGGAGCATACTTTCGACTGCTCGGCGTGGGATAGTTAAAAAGTCAAAACCTGCATGTCAGCGTCATTGTTGTGATATTCAAGACTCTAATACTGTATTAAATATGAAGATAAATAGGGTCATTTCATTTTAGAACTTGTACAATCGTCGTTCTAAAAGTTATCACCTGAAAGCTGAATCGGTGCGAAAGAAGAGCACAAACGAGTCACAAAAGATGAGGCCCACGGGGTGGCCTTTGATCTTTACGGATAGCTACTCGAATTAAGATCGGAAGAAGTCGGGCAAATAATTGTGATAACCGTCACTTAAAATTGAATGCAGGCGCCAGCAAGTATGAAACTGAAACTATGAAACATTCACATGTGTGTTAAGTTGATTCATGAGCGTTCACATTAGCCATTCAAATATGTTGATCCTCGGCCGTGCCACTATCATTACTAATAATACAAAAACGGGGGTAACGTTGGGTTTGGAGCTCGAGGCACGGGTGGCCACCCCCCAAAAACAGAGTATGATACTTTGAAATTTATATCAGTCGGAAAAGTTTGAGTCGGATACTCCAAAATTGGAGTCCTGGATACCACTCTAAAAAACTGGGTTTCGGCTCAAACTATGTTAGATCCATAGACTTGAAAAGCGGAAAAATATCTGAAATAGGGACAGTATCAATCAGATATCCCATAAGCTATTCTAAGATGTTCCCTGGCCTCTCCCCTCGAATCCGGAAATGTAAAAAACACTGAAGATTATATATTCAGGCACAGTCCTTCATCAGAATCATGGAGTAAATATCAATAATTCTCAGTCCTAGCATAGCCAGACTTCGAATTCGAGGTCTGGCTATACTAGGACTGAGAATTATTGATATTTACTCCATGATTCTGATGAAGGGCTGTGCCCGAATATATAATCTTCAGTGTTTTTTACATTTCCGGATTTGAGGGAGAGGCCAGGGAACATCTTAACAACTCATCATCATGCTCCTCGCCGCAGCACTTCAAAACTTATCAAAATAAGCTATTCTGTTGGTTTCAAACGTTGATAGGTTTCCGAGTGCTAAGGCAAGGATAATGATCATAAGTTGATAACGTGCATACTGACCTGTCTCTTCGAATCTTGAATGTAAAATATGCTTAGATTATATATTCGGGCGCAGCTCTTCATTGGAATCAGGTAGCTAAAATCCCAAATTCTCAGCCATATTTTATCCAGACCTCCAATTCGAGGCAGAAATGGGTTGGAAGGTTTATGTTTCCCCCCTCCCTCCCTTGAAATCTGGCCCCGCACCATCACTGCACACGGGGAAATCTAGCGACACTAGAAAAGAGCTGGTCGATTCAGGGGAGAAAATCCGAGCTGCAT
This sequence comes from Lepas anatifera, assembly GCA_034440635.1. NCBI lineage: Eukaryota > Metazoa > Arthropoda > Thecostraca > Lepadidae > Lepas > Lepas anatifera. Next base: position 716,253 of record JAOTON010000183.1, on the reverse strand, counting down.
ATTTTTATTTCAGCAAAAATGTTCTTCAAAATTGATTACTAAATCGATCTGTATACGTGACAGCACGGGACACAGTTCGTGTATTTGAAATTTAACCCCTGCAGTGGAGGAGGTATTTATATAACATCCCCTAAATATTTTTCCGTGGTGGCTCGATTACTGTGTTTGTGGCCAGAAAACACTGTTTGGCTACATTTGAGCAATTTTTTTAGCGCGTCGACGATTGGTGAGATAATTTCGCAAACCTATCAATAATTTGTTTACTTACGAGTATGTGTTTCCAAAGTCAGACCAATATCTTGAGACCGTCAAATTTGCGTAGTCGCACCTGTTCGCCTGCAATGTCTATCGGGTGGTGACGTAATAACGCCATATAATGGAGATCCTATCTCAAGTTCACCTCACAAGGAGGGCAAGGTCAATGTCATAACTCACAGGTCACGGTCATGTCAGAATTTTCAATAGCACTAATCCCAATGCTTTTGGTCTGATAGTAGTACTCAGTGTGGCGTTAGGCTATGACCTCATCGTTAACGGGCGCCCCAGTGGGGAGAGTGGCGAAATTCGGCCCTCTTGATTTTACCTTAAATAACGGAGCAACGAAGAGACGCAGAACAGCACCATTTACATCATTTTATCACTGGTCGAGTTCACTCGTCTGCCCAAATCTATTTAGACCTCAAATTTGTTCAGACCTCTCCATTGCTCATGTTAATGCAGCTTAGAAAGCCTTCAAACCTCACCACCTATCCCTGGAAACTGCGATACATTTCCGAGAAGTAGCCGACGGAAAGAAACTAGGTGTGTATGTGTGTGAAAATTGTCAGCTTGAAACATTAAACGTTTGATACGTATGCGGTTGCTCTGAATAAATGTGTAAATACTTAAATGTATGCAGTCTTGTGTCCTGTCTTCCTAAGCAAACCAGTTTCTACGTCATCTGATGCATGCGATTGTAGGCGGTGGACGTGTTTTGCGTGCTTGGCAAGAGATTTAGGAGAGGTGTAAAATCGTGGGTGAAGTTCGCTCAGTCATGGTTATTTCCTGTAAGTATGCACGTGCCCCACGTGTTCTGCGAAACTGGGCCGACTATTCTGGTTAGACATCTCCATGTGACTGTTTATACAGAACGTTTTTGGCTACGTGCGTAAGCTTTATCGCTGTTGGATGACATGAAAGTGAATTATTATACTGTCTGAATAAAAATGTGGCGTAACATTATTTTCGTTGCTTCGGTAGAGGTAAGAGAGGAG